>CM029564.1:12302991-12617696 GCA_017309665.1 Coelopa frigida | reverse complement strand
AACCAGCTGCTTTCGGCATAGGATATTCCACCAGCGATGCCAACTATACTATTTTTTATGAAAATATGATCAATATTTGAATTTTCTATTAAAATATTATCAATATTTGAGTTTACTATTAAAATATGATCAATATTTGAATTTTGTATTAAATATGATCAATATTTGAATTTTGTATTAAAATAAATCAATTTTTGAATTTGCCATGAAAATTTTCAAATTTTGATTTTTTTTATGAAAATTATCAATTTTTGAATTTTTCATGGAAATAACAAGTTTTGAATTTTTTATAAAAATTTTCAATTTTTGGATTTTTATGAAAATGATCATTATTTGTATTTTTTATGAAAATTATAAATTGTATTTTTTATGAAAATATTTCAATTTTCTATAAAAATAAAAATTTTAGAATTTTTTTTGTTTTTTTTTGTTTTTGAAATTTTTCAAATTTTGAATTTTTTATGATAATTACAAATTTTTGTATTTCAAATTTTCATGAAAATACAAATTTTTGAATTTTCCATTCGCGATGAAATGGCTAAACATCGTCCGAGGAGAATTCGGATCCATTGATTAGAACTTGGACTCCATAGTATAGAAAGAACTTTTCCTAGTCATCTCCACTTGGGTCTTTTTCCATCGCCATCAAAAATGGTATCGGTTTGGCATTCGGGATTCGCCGGTGTTCGCGACTGAACGAGCATCCGTACTACGTAGATGGACCAGCAGAGGTGGCCCTACCAGTGGCAGGCGGTGGAGCGTGTCCATCCTGTCTAGTCGTGTCTCATCTGTTTCAGTTGCGGCCGCGGCGAGTCCGGTATCCACCTGGCCGATAAACAACTCTATTGGAAGCTCTTGGGTTGTTTTTCAATTAATATTTATTTATTTAATTTCCTTTATTTTAAATTTAATTTTTTTAATTTAAATATTTCTCAAAATTATTATAAAACAGGAAAGACTCACCATCAACAGCTTGTGTTTTTTTAAATTTTTGGGCTTCTTGAACGTCCGCCCAAACACATCACAATTCAATGATGGCCTGTGTCCGTCTGTCTGTCCGCAGTCGTCGTCCCCACCACCCCACATTTCCACCCCCTCCCCTCTGTCCACTAGTTCCTGTCCGTCAAATATAAACCTATTGTTCGTTAGTATTTGTACGTCCAGTATTTGTACTCTCCCGTCGTCCCCCTGTCCGTCCTCCTGTCCGTCCACCCGTCCGTCCCCCTGTCCGTCCGCCTATCCGTCCACCTGTCCGTCCGCCTATCCGTCCACCTGTCCGTCTCCTGTCCGTCCACCTGTCCGTCCGCCTATCCGTCCACCTGTCCGTCCACCTGTCCGTCCGCCACTTCCGCCCGGAACTGCTCGCACTTCCTGCAGTTGTTTTGTTGTTGTTGTTGCTCCATTATCCTTTATGTATTTGTTATTATTTAAATATTTTTAATAAATAATAAAGTAAATAAATAAATACCTACGAAACTTGTTGTTTGTTGATGAATATTAAACAAATTCAAAATACGCAAATAATAATAATTTGATTACATTTACTTACTTAAAATATTTCAAAAATATTTAAAAAATTGAATTGAAATTTCAAATCGCGTCCAATCAGAATCTCATATTCGAATACACAGGGTCGGTCAAATCCGCCATTTCCGCTATTTGCGCCATTTCCAGGGTTGCTACACGAAATCGGGACTCCCAAAAATCGCCGCGAAAATTTTGAATATTTGTAGTAGAACTAATATTTTCATTCTTATTTGTAGTAGATTAGATTCTTATTACTTATGTCGCCATCTACATTCGAGAGCGTGAGTGACTTTAATTTGACTAAAGCGCCACCTGCATACTGAAAATACAATTTCGAGCAGGGTTCGGACCTGAAGAAATAAATAAATAAACCAGAAATAAAAAGAAATAAATAAAGAGCTGCAAAAATCATAGTCGGCGACAAATTTCCGAAGTAGATTTGAAAAAACAGCAAAAAAAAATGTCAATGAGCCCAAAATTTCAAATTAAGGATACGAAATTTTTGTGAAATAGAATTTTTGTGAAGAAATTCCACTAAAAATTATTTTCAATAAATCGTAGTAGATTATACTTCAAGCGTAGTGGCGGAGTCGAATTCAAAATTTTCCTAAAAGTGAAGCAGATCTACTACGATTGTATATAGTCCGAAACCCTGTTTTCGAGTCCGCCATTTCTACCGCGAACAGCAGCGAAGAAGAATAGAAAGTGTGTGTGTGTGTGTGTGTGTGACGACATCGTTTTGGAAAAATTCCCGAGAAGAAGAAGAAGAGCGAGTTTTTTGCAAACCTCCCTGGCGCACAATTCAGCAACTTTTTTTGTAGTAGATCGAAAAACAAAAATCTCAAATCGCCTTGTACAATTTTTAGTACACATTTAAAATGAATGGTAGGTAGTAGTTTATCTTTGGAGTTTAGTTTTCTGCGTGCGGTTGGTTTGTTCGTGCTTCCAAGAAAAATTAAGAATTTTTCTACATTTAATTTCATTATGTGAAGTCCATTTCTATAAAAGTCGTTGAAAAGTTGAGTAGATTTCTGTGAAAGAAGTAGAGAAATGCTTGAAGGAAGTAGAAAATCTACTACCGTAGGAGAGTAGTAAAAACAATTTTGGGAGGCAGATCTACTTCGATCGAAGTAGAGTGTGAACCCTGTTCGTATTTCACGCGTTTCTCGCGTTCATCGTGCTTCAAAGAAAAATCAAGAAAATTTTCCACATTTATTTAAAAAACTTGCCCAAAATCTGAAGTAAAACGTAAATTAATACATTATTAAAGTATTTACGTGATCTGTGGAATAAGTAAATGCAAATGTTAAATAAAATTCGTATGTCTAGAGTTGAATAAAAAAATTAAAGTTGGACGTCGAAAAAAGTAGAAGGAAAAAAATTGCGAAGGAAAAATGTGTTCTACTCCAACGTCGAATCATCATGTGTCAGAGTGAGAGCAATATAAAGCGTTAAATATGTGTGCGAGTGAGAGCGCAGAGGTCGACTAGTAAAAAAACGAGCGGCAGACACGACGGAGCACCCGCCGCAGCTCGAGGCCACAGCCAAGAAGCAACGAGTTGATTTTTTTTTTGCCTTTTATTTCTGATATTTTGATTTATTTTTTTGTTTGATTTGAATTTTGTGCAAATTAACAAGTTTTCTGTAAATCAGGATAACAATACCCCGCTAGTACACAAAAGACATAAACCAACAACAACTATAGCTTGAACACAAACTCTAAGCTAAGGTGTGTGCGTGTGCATTTTTGAAATATTTCGAGAAGATTAACCCCCACTGCACTGACGCCAGCCAGCACTGCCATGTCAGAGCAGGAGGCGGAAAACAGTCCCATGCGGACAGAGGTTTCGCATCGGAATGCATCTCACAACGACACATTTGAAGATGGCGCAAATAACGTGAGTACAGTTTCCTTAAATTTCTATTTCATAATGCAAAAGTGTTTTAATTCACTCTGTTTTCACAATGCAATGCATTTTGGCGTTGCCAGCCATGGTCAACATGGGATATGCTATTTTTCCGGCGGTGTTGCCACTTATAAAATTAAGAGAAATTTCTAAAAATTATCAATTTTGGGATTTTACTTTTCTTTTATCACTCATAAACGAAAACAAATATTCATGCATGTCATATCAATGCTTGATTATATCTTACAGTCGATCATTGGAAAGGTGAAATCCCGAGTGTCCAGCATATTCCCTAATAGTCTGTCGAAATGGTTTTCACCATCCACCAAGAACAGCGACTCATTGAACGGAAGTTTGAATTCTGGGCTAAGCAGACGTCGTCGGCGCATTGAAGTCGAAGATGATGATGAGGAGGAGGAAGAGGCGGAGGAAGAAGAAGATGAGGATGATGAAGATCATGATCCTGGAGAATATGATGAGAATTTACTAAGGCATCAACAAGTTGATGAGAATTTTGATGATGAAAGTAACAATAGTGAAGAGTCTTCTAACGCAAGAGTCAGTGGCTACAAGAACACACGTTTGCGCACAAGTGCCAGTGTTCGACAACCACCTTCAAAGCGATCGCGTTTAAATGTGGAGGTAAGCGACGGCATCACCAAAAATAAAACACATAAATGTAATATTCACTCTTATTTGTACAGGTTCCAATAAAGAAGAATGCACGTGATACTCCTTTAATGCAGCGTCAACAGCTTGTGGCATCCACGCCGGCTGTTAGCGGGAACGCTCGCTCTGCTCCGATTCATACTTCGGCTGCAGGACGTTCCGCAAATCGATTTACACACCTCAATCTTTACGGAAATCAGGGTAGAAAAGAGCCAGCATTTAATTTCGTTTCATCGCCTTTCGAGGCTGCCACTGCTACAGATATTGGTTTGGCAACAGGTGAAGTCGATTCCAATACACGAAATGAAACAATCAGGTAATAGTAATAATCCCTGTGCATATTAGGAAATAACATTTTTGGTTTAATTTACAGCTCTCGACGCAGCCTTAATATATCATCTACAACTCAGGTGGCAACAGAACGATACTGTGGATTCAGTAATTTAAAACGCCAGTCATTATCAAGTGTTAAACATGAATTCCCAAATACATCGTTGCCAAGACGTACATCAACTACAATATTTGAGAATGAAAGTGAAAATGATGTTCAAACTGTAGCACAGCAAGATCAACGAATCATTGAGGAAGATCCTGTGGAGTATGCGGTCGATGAAGGTGATGATGAAGTACATCATTCAAAAGCGTACAATGGACGAGAAGATACCTCGTTGTATAAAAAACAGAAACTTTCAAATGGCATTCTAATAACAACATTATGACAGTCGGAGGTGGTAACTTGCAAGATTCATCATCAGAGAGTGGGGATGGCGGTAAACCAGACAATTCTGGCGGTTCTTCTCAGGCTCAAAGGAATATTGGATTACACAATATGTCCGCAGCCAATAGTCGTAATGGCAGTCGGACGTCCTCTTTTGGAAACGGTTTGAATTTTTATTCACATCTTGAGGGTCGTAAGTCACTTTTCGCAGGGTCACAAGCTGGAAATAGTGGACCACCACTAAATAATTCCACTTTGTCCCTCACATCCCTTAACCGTCGTCAGTTCAATGCTTCCATTTATGGCAGCACTTCTGCTTTGAGCGACAGTCGTCTTTTAAATACGTTTTCGCCCTTCTACAAAGGGAAAACTACTTATGGTGGCGCTGCAGCATACAACAAATACCAGGCGACAGGAGTTAATACTGGCGCTGGCGCCAGTGCGGTTCGCATCACGCCAACTCTCATTCGACCCACATCAAGCTTATCCACCTTGTCATCATCAAATAATTCACTTGCTGCTGTCGGTAACAATGTGACGGAAAACACGTCGGCGATATCGAGTACCGCTAAAAGAATACTCGATCTTATTAATGATTTTGCAACACCTCTGAGCGAAGCCAAGAAAATGGCGAGCAACTTAAAAACATCTCAACAACAACTTCCTCAGTCAAAGACAAGGCGATTCAATGAGACAGACTTAAATTCCTCGCGCGCCGTTCGACTTTCACAGGTTCGTACTCCGTATATGCGCCCGTCGGTTACGCTTCAACCGACCACGAATGCGAATGGCAAATCCAACTCCGTGTTACCTCCTGTGCGTGAACTTCAAGTGCCATCGATGTCGCAACTTTTACAAATGAAGAAGATGCAATGCACCACAGAACGCTCCCGTCAGAT
Source organism: Coelopa frigida (assembly GCA_017309665.1). NCBI lineage: Eukaryota > Metazoa > Arthropoda > Insecta > Diptera > Coelopidae > Coelopa > Coelopa frigida. The sequence goes on along the minus strand of CM029564.1, from coordinate 12,611,976 downwards.
TGCAACCGAAAAAAGCCATCAGACAACACAACCGGGAGCAGCAACACAATATTCATTGCCTATTGCATCAGAAGCGGACGGTAGTAGGCAACAAAAGCACACGAACAAGATAAAGAATAAAGTTACTAGTTCCGTTCGCATTACCGGCTCGAAGGACGCCTCAGCTGCTGTGGCCAATGATGGTCCCCTTGAACCAGTAAATTTGCCAAACATTGCATTTCCGTTAATGCAATCGGTTCCGAAATTCGATATCCCTTTGCCAACCTCATCGTCATCATTGATCACAAAGTCTCCAGCCACTGAAGTAAAGAAAGCCACCACTAACACGACACCAACATTTGCATTTAACGGAGGAAATACTTCGAGTAATAACTCGACAACTTCACCTACTATACAAAATCCGAGCACTACTTCAATGAAAATAACAGCAAGTTCTAACTCAGCACCATCAACGGCAGCACCCAAGATTCTTTCGTTAGGGGCAAACTTTAAGTTCTCAACACCTTTGCAGCTAGAAGGATCTTCAGCGCAGAACTTGACCCCAATAAAGGGCAATTACAAGTTTAGTCTGCCCATACTGGTGAATAACACCACCAACAGTCTTTCTGTGAGTAGCAACACCATCTCCAAGAGCAGCGCACAAGCTCAACCACAATTAAAGACGGGCAGCGTTTTAGATGCTCTTAAGAAGCCATTCACTTTGCCCACATCTACTTCTACAAGTGCTTCGTTGTCGTCGTCCTCGAGCACCAATGCTACAAATTCTCTTGCAAGCCAATTTAAAAAGTCATCGTCCGAGTGGGAATGCGACACATGCATGATACGTAATAAACAGGATGTCAGCAAATGTGTCGCTTGTGAGACTCCCCGCAAATTGACTGAGAGCTCCTCAACTGTGTCTACCAAAAATGTGACAAATAACTCAACTCTTAATGCATTCGGTAGTCAGTTCAAGAAATCCTCTGAAGAGTGGGAGTGCAGCGCCTGTATGATTCGGAATAAAAAAGACGTGTCTAAATGCGTTGCTTGTGAAACTCCACGAGAAGGAGCGAGTAGTTCTTTGAAGGTTTCGCAACCTATTACAAATGTGAAGAACTCATTTGGTGATGCCTTCAAGCCTAAAGCAAACACCTGGGAGTGTTCTACATGCCTTATAAACAACAAGAGCGAGGCTAATGAATGTGTAGCTTGCCAAACGAAAAAACCTAGTGCCGGCAGTTCATTCACTGCAACAACTGCAGCTCCTAGTGTTGATGCTGGATTTAAGTCCCTTGTTGCAGCTCAAACAGCATCTAAATGGGAGTGTGAAGCCTGCATGACTCGCAACGACGCTTCAAAACAAAAATGTGTATGTTGCGAACAAGCGAAACCTGGATCGCAGGCTGTTGGTGAAAATGTTCCCAAGTTTTCGTTTGGTTCAACTGCAGCTGCCAAGTTCAGCTTCGGGTTCGGCGCAGCATCAAATGCACCAAAGGAGGAAGAACTTCGCAAGAACGAAGTTACTGCGAAGAAGACTGAAACTCCGTCAACTACTACGACAACTACTATTGCAGGTACTGGTTTCGTATTCGGTTCGACGCCAACCCAACCCACTACTTCTACGACTGGCGCATTCAGTTTAGGCATCAAACCAGTTGAAAGTGCTGTAAAAGCGGATGCTGGAAAAGACACCACAGACGTTGCTAAGACTACGTCGACTACTTCCGCGCCAGCCACGGCTCCAGCAACTGCTTCAATTACACCCACTACTTCGATTGCACCTGTAGCTCCTAATCCAGTTTTGTCTGGGTTTAAATTCGGTGCTACTCCCGCGACTAACGCAACTTCTACCTCAACAACCACACAAGGATTTGTTTTTGGCGCGGCACCTCCTACCACCACCACAGCGAAAAGTGCAGAGAACTCCTCCACCACCTCCAATAATCCAATATCGTTGCCAAGTGTTAAATTCAGTTTGCCTACCACAAGTGCATCAGCCGAGACCCAGAAATCAGTAACAGTCTCGACTGCAGCCCCAACTTTTTCGTTCGGCAGCAGTCCCTCCTCTGCAGCCGCAACGTTTAAGCCTGTACAAACACCGGCTGCGGGTTTCTCCTTCGGATTGGCGAAACCTGTCGATGTAAGCAAGCCAGTGGCGGAATCTGCAACAAGTGGTTTTTCATTCAAACCACCTGCAACCACTACATCTGTCGCTGCTAGCACTACCACTACTTTTACATTTGGTACATCATCGTCGATTAATACTACTTCTACAATGTCCGCTACGCCGGCACCAGCAAAACCTTTATTCAGTTTTGGATCGGCCGCGCCTGCCACTTCATCAGCTGCCCCATCGACGTCAACTTCATCTACAAAAGCGGCTGGTGGTTTTAGTTTTGGAAGTAGTCCTGCAGCCCCAGCGAAGACTTTGTTCGGTGCGACCACAACGACAGCCTCCGTAAGCCCTGCAAGTGTGTCTGTTTCATCCACCACAACCGCACAGTCGAATGTGTTTGGTTCATTTGGTGGTCCAGCCAAGGCTTCACCTGTGTTTGGTGCAGCACCTAGCGTGAGTTCCTCTACACCACCCGGTAACCCGAACAAGACTTTTGGCAGTTTGGGTGCATCTGCCGGCAACAGTCCATTTGGTTCATTTGGCAGCAGCAGCGACTCTGCTAAACCCAAAACAACTGCCACAACCTCTTTGTTCGGTACTCCAAGTAACACTGGAGCAGCTGGAGGTTCATCATTTGTATTCGGTTCGACGACTACAGCTAATTCGGCGATAACATCTACAGCCGCCAATCCGCCAACTGCAGCCTCGACAACAACATGGCCCAAAAATAGTTTCGTTTTTGGCTCGGCATCCTCCACAGCACCTACATCGTCAACGAACAATGAAACTCCGAAGTCAACATTTGGAGGCTTTGGATCCACATCGACCGCTACAAATAACGCAACCCCTGTTGCTTCCTCCATATTTGGTAACATAGCGTCAGCTTCCTCAAATTCACCAGCGCCACCCACGTTCGGAAGCGCTGCAGCTGTTTCTTCGCCAATATTTGGTTCCGTATCAGCGACAGCGGCTGAAACTACAAACAACCGAAATCTATTTGGTTCGGCAGTGGCTGCGAATTCCTCTGCTCCCGCACCTGCTTTCGGTACGTCACCTTTCGGCAACAGTTCTTCTGCGGCTACCCCTACGTTCGGTAGTGCAGCTTCATCGTCAGGATTGGGTACTACAAACACGTTTGGAGGTTTTGGCGCCACTTCGGCTGTTGCTGCTTCGACAGATGGAGCTTCAGCAGCAAAGAAATCGGAGCCCGCGTTCAACTTTGGGGGAACTGCAACCGCTCCGCAGAGCACCACTGTATGTTTGCTTATATGTGAAAATTGAAAAAACAAAGATTTATTTTATTTAATTATTAATTTTTTTAGGGTGGATTCAATTTCGGTGCAGCTGCTGCGCCCAAGCCAGCGTTTAATTTTGGCGCTTCAACTGCATCAACCGCCAGTTTTAACTTCACAGGATCATCGGAGGTATGTCCATTGTTTTTTTCGTGTATTGTCTTAGATGATTTAGAAATGATATTGTAGTTCTATAATTTATTGGTGATTTACGAGTATAAATCAGCGAATGACGTATTCTTTTAATATATTGTTTAGCTAAAATGTAGTCGAACAATAATGTAGCTAATTAAATATTTCTTTTCTTTTTTATTCTTGTATCTCTTTCATTCTATCTACTTATAAAAACTGTATCCCAAATTAAATATTCTTGTGGTCGTTCGTCATCGTCGCCAAATGTATAAATTGATGATTGATATATATGTATGAATGAATGTTTTGTTGTTTAATAAAACGGAAACGATGGACATGTGCTCGCAGCCGACCAAATCAGCTCAACCTTTTCAATTTGGAGCAACACCATCGGCACCAGTTTTTAATTTTAGCAGTGGTGCTGTGGAGGTAATGTTAATGTTGTTCAGAAAACTGCCTGTTATTCTTTCTATTGATCGATATTTCATACATTCCTTTGTTTATCCATCCATTTATCTCCTTTATATTAATTTGCTTTCACTGCTCACTCGATTGACTTGACTAAGTTGACTTTATTTTAGTTTATAATCAGTATGCTTTGTATGGGTTAAGGATTAGTTGCATTGATTATTATTTCTAACATATGAAATTATTGACGTATTTTGTTTGAAGGTGTTTTATATGTAACACCATATAGCACGCCTATTAAAAACAAACTTAGTAATTATATAAGGTCTTGCAGCTTAATACGTTGTTGCTGGTTTTTTGTATGTAGAACATTTTAAATTTAAATAGCCGTCATTCATTATACATTCATGATTTCGTATCAATAATGAGTTGTGGCTTTGTTTATAATATGAAAACTTCTTTACAGGCAACGCCGAATGCGCCTTTCCAATTTAATGCGGGTGCAGCACCACCTGCTAGTAATATATTTGCGTAAGTACGAACAAATAATTTTGCTCTGAGAGGAAAGTGAGAGATTGTTCGGCAAAGCTTTAATATACTAAAATATTAACAACATGTTAGGTTATATTATTTACGTCCCATAAGTTGTGTTAGGCATGAGTTACATATATTTTAAATGCATACACGTTTGAAGTTATGAAGGAATGTTTTTTGTTTTGTTGATATCGTATATATTAGTGATTATCAAGCAGAAATATAATTTGGTAAGTCATATTTCAATCTACAGTATTCACATTGGAATACAAAAATAAGGAATATCCGTTTATTTTATACTATATAAAGGGAAGTTCGTTAGATTTGACTAGGGGACACTTAACTGGACTGGGACACACAAACAGAGACCAATATTTGAAAAAATTATGTTTTGCTCCTTACCGAACATCGTCACATCTCCTCAATGTTGTCATTTGTTCATTTAAATAATTTTTTAACAAATTACTCTATTTAATTTATTTAATTTTTAGACCTACACCAACTCCAGGAGCTCAAACAGCGCAACAAGCGAGACGAAAAATACGGGCGCCTATGCGACGTCTTACTCCGCGGTAGATGAGCCTGGACACGGCGACGCCATTCGAGGCGAGGACAACAAACAGACGGGACAAAACGAGGGATTACGACAAAAGAACATCCAATTCGACAATAATACTTATCATTATCAGAATAACAGCAAAAGCAAGAACAACAACAACAACCACAACCACAACGACTTTACGAAGGACGAACACAATAGAGATGGTATCAACGACAGCAGTAAAAGTTTAAGAAATGAAGTAGAAAATGAAGCAACAGTTGCCGACAGTCAAGGTAAAGTAAGAATCGACAGCGACGTGGATACGAAAAGATCAGCATCGAAGCAAGAATATCTGCAGCATCTGCTACAGAAAAGGAAGCATCAACAGCCAAGTAAATATAAATTCATACGGTTACCAATTAAAAACTGTAACAAGGAGGAGAAAGAAAGTGTGGGGAAAGAAGGCAGAGGAGAGAATGTGGATTTATCAAGAAATGTAGAAAGGACAAACATTTTACAAAGAAAAATATATCACAGAACAGCTGTGTCGCCAGCAAAGATGAAAAGTCGAACTGCAGAAACTTCATATCGGCGAATATTTTCACCAAGTCACTATAAGAAAATCAATAACATTCTTAGCAACACCCATAGCAAAGAAACGATATCGAAATCAAGTGATGTTGAAATAACACCAGTTTCCAAGTCACCAACAATAATATCAAAATCTGTGGTATACAATGTTTGCAATAAACTCTCTAGAAACCCGCACAATTCGGTACGTCGCAAATCGTCGACGATCAGCAACAACACGTCACAGAAATTACATCGGTCTATGCGCGTTGTTGTACCGTCGGTGGACATGGCCGATACATCGGATAATAAGACAGTCCGAAGCTATCGACGACATTGCGACACTGCGGTACATGAAGAACCACACTCCGTCTCCGTCAATAATATAACATCTAGTGTACTTTCTTCCGACCACACAAGTGTCAAGGCAGGCACTGCTGCGATACCAGAATCGAATTGGGATGCTTCGAAGTACAGATTATCAAATCAGAACTAGCAGATAAATAATTGAACAATTGAAATAAACAACTAATTCTAATTTTAAGAGCTCTATTTTTACACACCCTATCATTAATCATGGTCTTTTAACTAAAGTCTTGGACGGCTGAATTGCTTCAAAGGGACTTGATATGTCAGTAGTTTAGATCGGGGTGTCGAAAATGGTTTCGAATTTGGAATTTGATTTGAACAAATGCTAAATTTCGTACCAGTCGTGGTTAAACAGGCCATGTTTAATGTCGTAAAATACTTTTTTAAACTTTATATTTTGTTACTTATATAAAAATTGTTTTCTGATTTTTTATTATTAATATTATCATATACAATACTTGAAGTGTTAAATTATAAAATTATTACTATAGTTTACTTGAACTTAAAGAAATTCAAATTACACAAAATACACACACAGATTATAAAACTACAACAATTTATGTACATAAGTAAATACATTTAAAATTATCTTTAATCAATACAAAAATATTAGTTTTCATTTTCAGTTTTAAATGAACTTTCACTGATTTCACAAAGCAATTACTAGAAGACGATTCGGCACGTGTATAAGGCATAATTTATCAATTGAGTTAAATTTTTATGTACGTTACTCTAAATAAGACCGTGAATGTTTTGTATGTGTATGAAAACTGCAATCTGGAGTAAAGGACCAAACGTGAATCATTGCATTCTTTTCACTCACATTGATTTTCAGTTAGCTAATAATGGTTTTTAAATAGCCTATATATCCTATCTAAACTTCAACTAGAAAATTATTTAAAAGGTAATAACTTAATTGTTGAGTTTTACAACAATGACAATTTTTGAGATGAGATAATTGATACATAATTCTGTTTTTCTTCATTGATCAAATGTTTTTGAATGCAGAAATATTTTTAATTTCTTGAGTTCGTAAGTTATATGTAAATATGTATCTTGAATGATTATTGTAAGTTCATAAGAAATTGAAAACACAAGCAAACTAAATTCAAAAATGTATACAAGTGAGCATGATGAAAATGAAATAAAAACATATTGATGAATACGACAACTATTCATTTATTTTGCAATTCGTGCAGTTGGTATTCGGGTTGTGGATTTCTGAAGATGGATCAGCAAGATTTCTGCCGTCATGGGTGCATTTTAAAAGCGATATAATACCAACCTTCGTTATTTTTCTTTCTTACAACTACGTCAAAGACAAACTACGATGAATTTGTTCAAAAGTTTAAAAAATATTTCTGTTTATATTTCATTCTATAAATAGTTCAAATAAAATATACTTTTGTTTGTATCTTGCAAGTTATAAATGTATGATTTAGTATGGAATAAACATATGTAGTTATGAAGCATTTGACCAATTCCAACGATTTATATCATCAATGGCACGGCCGAAACGATCAGACTCCATCATATGGGTCTGACCTAAAATATTTTGTAGAGTTTCCGTTGGAGCTGGAGCATTTAATACTTTGATGGATTCTAAATTTCTGAAAAAAATATTTGCGTCAATGAGATCGTGGTGAAAATCAACCATCTGCTACTTACTCAATAATATCTCGACTGCTTTGCGTGGCGATTAATGAGCTTGGAAGCATATTGGCACTGGTGGAATACATTTCAGGTAAGGCGGAAGATGATGGCGTTAAATGTGTGTTAGACACTACATCACTAGATCCTAAGGTGTATTGCGTTGTGAGGGGAGATATATTTGTGTTTACAGCTACTGGATCGCTTTGCAGGACCGATTTTTCACTCCCCACATGGGGTTTCTTTGATGCGCTGCTTTTATCCGGGTGATGTTGGTTCATATGCTTGTTGAGGTTAGCTTGTCGAATGAAACGACTCGGACAAAGTTGGCACGAAAACGGTTTATCGCCGGTATGACTCAACAGATGTGTTGTCAAATCCGTTTGGCGTGCATATTTCTTTTCGCAATGTGGACAGGGTATTGTTTTGGCCATATGATTGAGTTTCATGTGCGTCGTCATCGACGAGTGCTGTATGAATCGCTTGCCGCAGATATCGCATCCATAAGGCCGCTCGCCAGTGTGCCGACGCATGTGGCTCTTGAGCGTGGTGGGACGTGTGAATTTATCGCCGCAAAACTTACACTCGTACGGACGCTCGCCAGTATGTGTTCGCATATGGTGCTTAAGGGCATAAATCGTCGAATAGGCTTTAGCTGTTAACAATTGAACGTTAGGAAGGAAATGAGGTTTTGAATTCTACATTCACTTACGACACTGTGTACACAGGAAATCCTTTTCACCCGTGTGCATGACCATGTGATATCGCAATTTGGAAGCCGATATCATATGCTTCCCGCACACATGGCACGGGAACATTTTCTTCGGTTTTGGCAGTTTTTCCTTTCTCGTTTTGTTGGCTTGAGCCCCATCTGTGTCGGTTATTTGTATGGTGTCTTTTTCTGTTGGGTCCTTTAGCTCCTTTCTATTGGCACGACGTGATTTCTTTTTGGTTTTCACAGCTTTAGGCAAATGCACAACACTATGAGCCTTTATACCGGCGGCAGTGAAATAGCTTTTCATGCAAACCTTGCATTTAAAGCGACCTGGAATGATAATGGGGCATTTTATGTTAGCATTGCAAAATTGCACAAAGTCTCAAAGTACCTTGAGGAAAAATTTGTGCCTCAGGGGATATCGCTAAATCGGAGGTTTCTTCTATGGGACTGTTGCTTAAATCGTTCTCTTCGTAGAACTTGCTTAAATTATCCTCGTTAAGAGCAGAGTAACCAACATGCACGCTGGAATTATCATCCTCTCCATTGTCCGATTGTACGTCTTTGACTAAACATATAAAGTACAACAATTAGATCATATTCAATTGAGGGTATTTACAACATGGCACCTTTGAACAGCTCCTTCAAGGGCTTATCGTCATCTTCATCACCACTCTCCGTCACATTGATGCGATCATTATCACCGGAATTAGATTCCTTCAAATCCTTGGGATTCAGTAAATGATCATCCGCATTGAGATCCTTGATGCGAAAATAATATAAAACGATTGCTATAGTCCAATTATCACAACATACCTCTTCGTCGGTGTCCTCCAAAGGATCTCTGGAGCATGTGATGAACTCCACTTTAACATTTCCCGTCGTCCTCCTCATACGAGTGTTGTTCTATGCACTCAGTGCCATGTATTTCAGTCTCAAATGTATCGGCCTTGTTCCAGTCTGTGTTGGCCATCAATGCACCACCGGAACGGGTCTGCCTGTTGCTGTTCTTAAGCTGCCTTAGTTTTCTGTCTGTATCCTGCGCCAACTGGATGAAATTATATGCTGTCTTCAGATCATTGCCACAGTGCGAGCACAACTGCTGAGGCAGTGCATCACCGTGGACAGCATCGAGCCGGGTGCAGGCATTGAAGACACATAGGTATTTCAGTGATGGACTCTCGTCGCGGAACTCGCTGTCCAAAGGCGTCCACTTTTTGCACTTTCGCAAACACACTCGACATGACGGCAATTCTTTGCCCATTTTCGGGGCTGGCTGGATCTTGTCCGACAGCAGCGAGATCGAGATCGCACTACTTGTTGGGAATGTTTGGGTATATTCGTGCGTTATTTCTGTGCCCGTTGAGCACCTGTGATATCACTTGTTGTGTCAAGAAGTATTTCTATTGCTACTATAAAACCACTGTAAAATTTAGGAATCATTTTAAAAGTTAAACAATTAAGATTAAGTAGAGTGTGTTTTTGTTGACATTTTTTTATTTACTCGGGGGGTTTAGCATGCTGCCAGATAAATTTAAAATGTTCTAACTATTTCTACACTGAGAGACTTTCTAGTCGTATTTGGTGGGCATCTTTAATGATGGTGATTTATGTGTGGTAATTAATGAAAACCAATGCTTTAACTAAGGTCATAAATATAACTCTTTCTGGCAAAAGACCGCTTTTTTATGACATCCTTTTACAGGTGGGTCGTAGTTAGTAGTAGGTGGAGTGCGGTTGGTCGACATAGCACGGAAACCCCGGTCAGGATGTAAACAAAATGAGTAGTAAACAAAAATATAATCGCAACCTCAAGACAATCAGCTGTTCGCCAAGTGATTAGTTTGACATTGAGGTGACATTTTGCAAGCGACTCGGTAGTAATTACAAAAAATAATCTGTTTTTATTATAGAATTTCTATAATTTTGGGATTATTTTCAAAGAGTTTTTTTCTTCAATTGCAAGAAGGATTTCTTGTGGTTGGTTCGCAAAAGTTTCTCACGAAGAATCGATAAAATGCCCAGAGATAGTGTTTAAAGTGATACAAGTGAAAAACAACAATATTACAACTTATGTAAGTTTTACATATTACATTGCACAAATACACAAATGCTCGAATAAATAAATTCTTTCATGTTGAAAATTCTCACTTTTTCCAGAATCACATTTTGAATTGGTCCGCCTCCTGTCGCTGATAAAACTCTCGTCAAGATGCGCTCCCGCAGCAACTCCGGAGTCCGTCTGGACTACTATCAGCGCATAGTGCATCGTCTCATCATGGCGCACCAGGAGCCAGTGACGGGTCTCTTTCCCGCCTCGAATATCAACTCACACGCCTGGATCCGCGACAATGTCTATTGCATTCTTGCCGTCTGGGGCTTGTCCATGGCCTACAAAAAGATTGCCGATCAGGACGAGGATCGTGCCAAATGCTACGAGTTGGAGCAGAGTTGTGTCAAATTGATGCGTGGTCTTCTGATGGCTATGATGAATCAGAAGGACAAAGTTGAAAAATTCAAAATCACCCAGAATCCTCTGGACTCGCTGCATGCGAAATACTCAAGCCACAATGGCCAACCCGTTGTGGGCGACGCTGAGTGGGGTCATCTGCAAATCGACGCCGTCTCTCTATATTTACTCATCTTGGCGCAAATGACTGCGTCAGGATTGCAGATTGTTTTCTCGTTGGATGAAGTTTCCTTCATACAAAATCTCGTTTTCTACATTGAGTCGGCTTATTGCATCCCGGACTATGGTATTTGGGAGCGAGGCGATAAAACTAATCATGGTAAGCCTACCCCTGGGCTGAACTATGGAACTTTTTGTAATTATTTCAATTGTTTTTAGGTGAGCCTGAATTGAATGCCAGTTCCATCGGAATGGCCAAAGCCGCTTTGGAAGCAATGAATGAATTGGATCTCTTTGGAGCCCGTGGTGGTCCAGCGAGTGTCATCCACGTTTTGGCGGATGAGGCGCACAAGTGTCAAGCCGTGTTGCAATCCATGCTGCCGCGTGAATCGAACAGTAAAGAACTCGACTCCGGGATTCTGTGTGTGATTGGCTTCCCAGCCTTCGCGGTCGACGACCCACAATTAATACACAGCACAAAGGATGCAATATTATCACGCTTGCAGGGCACATACGGTTGCAAACGTTTTCTGCGCGACGGCTACCGTACTCCAAAAGAGGATCCGTCACGACTTTACTATGAACGTTGGGAGCTTCGCATGTTCGAGAACATTGAGTGCGAGTGGCCGTTATTTTTCTGTTATTTAATGTTGTTTTATGCATTTCAAAACGACAAATTATCAGTAAAAGAGTACGCTGATCGTTTAGAGGTATTTGTCTTCATAACGACACCAGATTAAGTTATCTATAAATTGAAACATTAATTTTGTAGAATATCATGGTGCGCTCTGAGGATGGCATACTCTTAATTCCTGAATCATATGCAGTTCCACAGGATCTGGTTGCCAATGAGTATCAAAAGCCCGGTTCTCAGAAACGTGAAGTGGTTGGACGCTGTCCATTCTTATGGGGACAATCATTGTATATTTTGGGTAGATTGCTGCAGGAGGTAAGAGCTATTTCATAAAAATACTAGGAAGCATAACCTAACGTTTCATCTTAAACAGGGATTCCTGGCCGTGGGTGAACTCGATCCATTGAATCGAAGGCTTGGTGCTCAGAAGAAACCAGATGTGGTGGTGCAAGTGGTGATAATCGCCGAAGATAATGAAATTCGTGATAAATTGGCTGAGCACGATTTACACGTTCAGACCATCGCCGAAGTGGCGCCGATTGAAGTCCAACCGGCTCGTGTACTCAGTCACTTGTACACCTATTTGGGGCGGAATCGAAAACTGGGTCTGACAGGTCGTAAGTCGCGTGATGTTGGTATCCTGAGTACAAGCAAGTTGTATTCATTGAAAGATCGCATTTTTGCCTTCACACCACAGGTGAGTGTTTGTTTACTATTTGTGTTTAAATTTTTTTATAATTCAATGAAATGTTTAATTCAAAATAAATTATAATTTTCGATTAATTTCAAAAATTTACAATTCTGTTAGTTCGTTGACTTGTCACGTTTTTATATCGCATCCGACAACGAATTAATGATTGACATCTTAAAAGGGGAAATTAATTTTTTGAAATCAGCTTGGGATCTACTTGGACGTCCACTGGTGACGTTAGTTTTGAAAAAGATGCATTTAGGTCCGTTTGTATGATCAGCTTATTAAAGTACTTTTTGAAAATATTTCGTTCTTTCCTAAATACCTATGTAACGGGATGCAAAGTTGTCTTTGTATAGTTAATGTTATGTAAAAGCAAGTGCATATTCATCGGTAATCTGCCATTTAGTCGTTGGTGAAGGCTTAAATTTACAATGACGTGCAATATAAACGCGTACAAAGATCTAAAGGAACTTAAAGCAACGTCTTGCTTTTACATCGCAATGAAACCTCCAGTAATAAAGTATAACATCTGTAGTTTTGACTTGAAATATTATTCTAACAGAATGATAAACTGTGAATAAATCGAACAGCACCTTCTCCCTGTCTTGAAAATGCACAAACTATAACTAATTAAAATAAAACTAGCTATTAAGCTAGGTATTGTCTATAGTTTATTGTAGTAAAACATATTTTTTATTGTTGACTTTGTCTCGGAGATTTTCGACGTATGTCTCTGACTATGCATTACTGTAAGAATTCTATATCATAATACACTGTATCATTAAAATTGAACCTAACACTAAACAGCATATCGACTACGAAGAATACTACACCACCCGCGATCCCGACTTGTTAGCAAGCAATTTCACGACAAATTTAGGTTTCCTAACAAACAATTGGCGCCATATGTTAGGAAGGCCCACAATTACGTTAATGGCAACACATTACTTACTAGGTAATTACAAGTTCAAATTCCATTACGTGCAATTACCGAATTTTGTCAAATGAAACCACTTAATTTTAGCTTCTCACTGCCAATTCTTGTTTCATTATGTTTACACCAACTGTTGAAGGGGTCAATAAATTGGGTGGTTCAAAGTGCATGGTAGCTTATTGATAAGTTTGATTTCTTTCTAGCTGGACACACCCTCTTCTTTGCAAAGTCCATTTTGTGTTTTGTTCTGCCCCTTCTTTCCTTTAATAGCTTGTTTTTTCCATTAACTTTTAGGCTGCAATACTTTCGATTATCACACAAAACCTGTTCCTTAACATAGTTGTTTTTGTCGTTTTGCTGTGTTCCTGGCCGTTCGAATACTTTTATCAAGGCAATCAATATTGACTATATAATAAATAGTTCGCTTAAATCTCCTTAATAAACCATTTTGAGTAACAAACCCATTTTGAATTATATAAAACTAAAATTTACTACTGAATATTCACAAGGGAACATTCGGCTCAAAATTTACCACATCATCCTGTATTCGTCCTCATTTATCACAACTTGAAGATAGAATGCGTCCCTTTTACGTTTTCTGATACAGTGTTCGGTTTTAGTATTTTAGCTTTCTCCAAAATTTCTTGGTTTCCTCTGATTTTCATTCAAAATTATAAATATATTGCCATTACGATTATATATTGTCAAAATTAAATGTTTAACATTGTGTTCTATTTTCCAAATTCATTAGCTTTATTTCGGGAAAAAGGTTTTCTTTACTACTGTTTTTAACACATCATATCTCGTATTGGCCTGAAACATTCATTTTCATTTCTATGATAATTCCAGTGTATATCTTAGTTTATGTATTTTTATAGTATTGGATAATTGATGGCTTAATTTTCCTTTCTAACTCGCATGCTTTGGTTTTTGTTATTATTTTCTTAACAAATTGGCCCTTTATAATGCTTTTACAACCCTATATTAATACTCACTCATGTCGCAATAGATCAGGATAAAATACCGCTGGCCATGATACAAACCATGCGGAAACTCAAGTCCGGCTACATCAACGGCACACGCGTGATGTTGGGGAACCTGAAGGACTTCCTCAACACCTCCGCCATCACCGACTTGAGCTTCCTGGGGGGCACCGAGGACGGCTATCCCGACCGCCTGCATCCCGATGTGCAGACCTATCTGGACGAGCATCTGCTGCGTTCGTTCAGCCAGCGCAGCACGATGAACTTGCGCGGCGGCCAACTGCGTCCCAGACAACTGAGGAGACGCATGTCCTGCAAGGGTGCCATCAAGAAGACGCGCTCGATCAATGTGGACAGTGAGTGTGGATAGTTGATAGTTGGTGGTGTAGTGAGGAATAATCGATCATCTCGATCCCCTTTAGCGGACACCTTGGGCATGGAGGGTCCCACGCCCCACATCGAACGCCGTCTCTCGTCGATCGTGCCGCCGCCCTGGCTGCAGACGAGCAACGCCGGCCATGTGAATGTGTTCGCGACGACCCCCGAGGAAGGACCTTACTCCAATGTCTTGAATATTCGCGAGAACATCTACCCCATCGACCCCAATCACAGTCGCTCCGCCTTGGAACGTCGCAGTGAGTTTGCAAGACAGCAAGAGAGTTAGTATTTGTTTTGTGTTTGTTTCTCCCAGTCCAAATGTGGTTCCAGTTTTGGTCCAGTTTATGTGAAAGATGATTATTTACAACAAATTTTAATCCTATTTACTTTTATTTTTCATGAACTTTAATTTCGTTTGGTGCGTAATGATTTACTTTTCATTTCGAATACTCTTCATTTCGAATACAACTCTTCATTTGAAATACTCTACCTGTTGCAAATTGAAAACCAACAGTAACAAGTGTTCCCAAAATTCTCATCCAACGCCACCGTCCGGAAACCAATTTCGCTGACACAGAGGTCGAGGAGTTGATCGCGATGCTGCGCGAGACCGAGAACCTCGAGGAGCAGGGCGACATTCTGCAATACTTGGTCGACACCCAGGGTCTGGACTTCAACACAGGTAAGCTGGCAACAGTTGGCTCTGCTCCGAAGTACACTAAATGCAAACTTCGAACTTCAAACACACATCCACGATTCGCATGCTAATTGGCAATTGAAATTAAACAACATTTACACTCACAATAACATTAATACATTAATCACACAAATTTTATGAAATTAAATTTAATCGAGTTAAATTCAAACATAAAACAAAGCTAGCGAGGGCATAAGATCTACTTTCCAATTGTTGTATCCACATAGGAGGAGGCATACATGTGTCCCGTTGAACCTCTTGTTTGTGTATTTTGTGCCGTCAATTACGTTTTTAAATCACCCTAATTGGCCATCTTTCTAGTGGGTTTCGAAATTCTATAAAAAGTTCTTTACGGATTCAAATTATGGAATATATAACCTAAACAATATACTATACACACATTACAATTACTTACAATTCTAAAAAAATGTAATATAACATATTTGAACAAAAGTCTACACTATAAAAATTTTAAATCACAAAATTAGGATCAAAAATAAAAGTTTATTTACGATTTTTTTAAGTTTATTGGAATATTATATCAAAGATTTTAATTCGTAATTCATCGTAATGATATTATATCATAGATTTTAATTCGTAATTCATAGTAATGATCTGTATTCAAATTCCTAAAAAAATAGTTTTTCTCAATTTGTGGCCGCTTGTAGACTTTTGTCATAAATTTAGATTCGATATAATTTCGAACCATTGGCAGCGAATTAATTAACTATGCCCTACATATGTATTGTACGTACGTTGCACACGATGTTTACCTCTGTTTTTAATGTCTTCCCATGTTTTTTGTTTAAACCTGAATTAGCTGGCTTAGGAATAAAGGACAAACCAACGGGTAAGTCGTCCAGTTTTCAACAGCACCTCTCTCTCTGTAAAAAGGCACTTCGACGTGAAAACCCCCTCCCCCTTGTAATATTTGTTAGATGCCCTCATGTGCTCCATAAACATTTCAACACTTGCTTTATCGAAAATCCAAATAATAACTTCATGTATGAGTATTTAAGCCTGGTTGTTGTTCTTTCTTTCTCCCTCCCTCCCGACTTTGTTGTAAATTGGTGTCGTCTCCTTTCCCGCAACCCTCTGTTCCTCACATTCCTCCCGATTGGGATTTTTCACTTCTTAGGTTTATAATACAACACACCGTATACTTCTCAGTGGATCACACACGACCTCAGAGAGTTAACAAAAATTACAAATTATATCTTTATAACGAAAATATTTAATAAGGAGTAGTCGAATAGAAAATATTAATATCGTATAAACTATCGATAGTTCCTTATAAACCTCTACTAAATTTATGCTGAATATAATATTAATAACTTTTCTCTTATTCTATTTTCTCTTCTCTATATGTTGTTTGTCTTGCTGTAATGTTTGCTTGCCATCCATCCCGATCACACTATTAAATACTTATTAATCCGAATAACGAATACAACTCGTACATTTAACAACTAATATGGAAACATGTTGCTTCTTAATGCGTTGTCATAAAAATACAAATATTTTTATTCGTAAAACAAAATGCATAAAAACATAACTTGCTTTTGGGAATTCCACTTGTTGAAACCCCTTTCTCCACCGCCACTTACCATCGCCCACATTGTAATGTAAAGAAATCGAAAGTACTTTTGTGGACGATGCTTGCGATGTGCATGGCGCGAGCTCTAACGATGATCCCAAGCCTGCTTCAATAGCTCCTTCTGTTGTCATTGAAGCAACAACGAATACTAATTCTTCCCAATCTGAAGGAATGCTGGAAGAAGGTCGTGTCGTCACGGTTCGCGACCTGTTGAAGGGTCTCTATGAGAAGGCTTGTCAACAGAAGCTCTGGGGTTTGGTCCGCCACACGGCCGGCATGTTGGGCAAGCGTGTGGAGGACTTGGCCAAGGCTGTGACGGATCTGTTGGTTCGACAGAAACAGGTAAACTTTACAGAATCTTAGTGTGTCCGGATTCGGGTGAACGTGTTTTCTGCCTCTTTAAGGTGACCGTCGGAATGCCTCCGAACAACGAGTATACCATTACGGCTCCTCTGCCCGAGCCCGATTTACGTCAATTGATCCACGATGTAAGTTCCATCACATAGGATAAGAAGGCTAGAACTACTCTATATTTCCTCTCTATTGCAGGCTTATGGCGACGACGAGAGTACGGCGATGTTGACCCAGGAGTTGATGGTCTACTTGGCCATGTTCATACGCACTGAGCCGCAGCTGTTCCACGAGATGTTGCGTCTGCGCGTCGGCCTGATCATCCAGGTCATGGCCAAGGAGCTCTCTCGCACTCTGAACTGCGATGGCGAACAGGCTTCGGAGCACTTGTTGAATTTGTCGCCGTTCGAAATGAAGAACCTCTTGTACCACATCCTCAGTGGCAAGGAATTTGCAGTGAGCAGTGGTATGTTGGAGTTGTTTTTCCATCGATGAGCACATATTGTGACATATTGATTTTTTCAGTTGCTCGCGGCAATCTCTCGATTGTCAGCTGCAAGTCGAGTCGTGTCAGCAAGAAGAGTCAGATTGGCCTGGGCGATCCGGAAGGCGAAGACGCCCTCATCCCGGCCATCGACGATCGTCAGGGTCAGTGGTTGCGTCGTCGCCGTCTCGACGGTGCTCTCAATCGTGTGCCACGTGATTTCTATTCACGTGTCTGGACCGTGCTGGAGAAGTGCCAGGGTCTGGCCATTGAAGGGCGGATTCTGCAGCAGAGCCTGACCCAGGAAATGACACCGGGTGAACTGAAGTTCGCACTGGAAGTGGAGACGGCATTGAATCAGATACCACAACCGGAGTATCGCCAGTTGGTCGTCGAGGCTCTGATGGTGTTGACTCTGGTGACGGAACATAACATGGTGCCATCGCTGGGCGGCATCATCTATGTTGAGCATTTGGTGCACAAGGCGAATCAGTTGTTTTTGGAGGACCAACGCAAGGTGCAAGGAGACGCCACGTTGTGTTGTGCCAAATCGAAGGACGGCAAAGACCATCAGGCAGCATCTGGCATGCTGCTGTGCGGTGGAGCAGCGTACATTTGCCAGCATTTGTACGATAGGTGAGTCGAAATACTTTCGATTTTTTTGGTATGATTCTCAATTAAAATTTGTTGGTTTTCAGTGCTCCAAGCGGAAGTTTCGGAACAATGACATATATGGCGCGCGCCGTGGCCGTCGTGCTCGACTGCATGCCAAAGCACGGAGAAATGGAATGTTCAATTTGCTAAACATGTTTGCTGAATTTAATCGAATTGCTGCAAGTTAACTTCTTTGAGTTAATGGCAAAACTTAATTATTGTGTTAAACATTTGATATGGTAGATTGTCACTTAGTTTCTTATGTTTTTCGCGGTCTTTTTCGTCCGCGGTGCACAATCTTGAAATATTTTAATCATTTACATAAACACAGATATTTTATCCCATGATATAAGTTTAGATGCCAGATTTATTAGTGGTTCAAGTGGAAAGATTCAAATGTAACAATGTACTCGAAAATTATATTTGATTATTAGAAATGACATTTTTTGTTAATTTTTGAAGTTATTATATTTCGACAATTATGATATTTATTTATATGAAATATTTGCGAAACAAATAAATTTGTGCAAAGCGAGAAAAATATATTTTTTTGTCTCCCTCAACATTATTGAACAAAAAGAATCATTGTGAAATTAATTTATTTTTTTATTGTATATTAGCTTTCTGTTCATATCAAAATACAATTTTGGTTTTTATATACCATGGATTGGTTGCAGAGGTCTTTAGAAGAGATGTTATTTTAATCCAGGTATAGGTAACAATAAAGAACGTTTCATGTTTGACAAGCATAGGAAAAGTGAGCTGTGCTTACTTGATTTAAAAAAAGGCCATAAATGTTAATACAATTATTATATATAGCATAATTTAATTATAGAAAAACTTAAGTCACTGCTACTTTTCATATTGTTAAGTTGGTGTGATTTAAGTTTTATTTGAAAGGGTTTTTAGGTGTGAATAAAATAATGAAAATAACATGAGAAGGAGTTTAGAGCAGCGAATGTAAAACTTAGTTTAACAATAACCGCGATCGGGCACACGTCTCCTGGGAGCGCATTTGATAATATCGTCGACACGCAGGATCATTTCAGCTGCTTCGGATGCTGACATCAGCACTTGACGCTTCACAGCGAAGGATTCAGTGATGCCAAGTTCCTTCATATCACCAATAATGCCCTTCTCCATGTCCAAACCAATGGTGGATTTGCCCTGAGCGTGGGCAGCACGTAATTCAGAAACAAGTTGCGCCGAATCATAACCAGCATTGTCAGCAATAGCTGTGGGCAATGACAGAAGTGCTCCTAAAAAGTACAGAAGCGTAAATTAAAATTAATGAAACCATGTAATGCTAAGTTATTAAACGTACTTGCGAAAGCTTCCATTGCAATTGCTTCCTTGCCAGCAGTCTCAGACGCCTTCTTCAAGACGGCGTTGGCCATGAGAGCCTCTGAGCAGCCACCTCCATAGACAATGCGAGACTCCTTAACCGTAGCGGCAAGAACGCACAGAGCATCATGCAACGAACGATCAGCCTCATCAATAATTTGTTCTGTGGCACCACGAATGACAATGGTACAGGCTTCGCCCAACTTGACGCCGCTGAAACGCATCAGGGTATCTTCGCCAATCATCACCTGCTCGATAAGACCGCATTCGCCAAGTTTCACCAGAGATGGATTATCGAAGGTGGACACAATTTCGCCGCCTGTTACAAGGGCCAATCGTTCAATACCGTCGAAATCTGCGTGCTCAATCGCCATGACACCGGCATCGGCAAACAATTGTTCGGGATAATTGTAGATGAGCTGCCGATTGATGAAGACATTGCAATTGTGGCTGAGGATCTTTTGCACCTTGTCCTTCATTTTTTCCTTCTCGGCCAATTCCAAGTCGGCGATTTTGGCGAGGGAATCCACCTTGATGGTACTTCCGAATACCTTGATCTTATCGGTATCCATAGGAGTGTTGGCGATCAGAATTTTGGCGTTCTCAATCTAACAACGAATAATAAATATATGATACAAGGTTATTTTACAAACCATTTTATGTAATTTATATAAAACAATCGGTTTACTCTTGTGTATGCTGTTTATTTTCACCATCAAACTCGTCAAAATGGCTGTGATATGCGTAACAAATGCAACATAATCACAGCCGTTTTAACGCGCTGATAGTGAAAGACGTCTTTCACTAATTCTAAGGATTTGACTTGAAGAGATTAAAATGTACCTTTTGTGGTTGATGTACACCAGGTTTCTTGTCCAGCAAGAAACCCTCATCCAAGAAGGAATCATCCAGGGTTCCACCAGTCTTCTTGATGATCTGGATAGCATGCAATTCACCAGAACCCTTCAGACGCAGAACAGCGTCAACCGCGAGCTTAGCAAAGAATTCCTTATGCTGATGCAGAATCTTTGAAGAGAGCGTGGTGCGTGCGATATTCATGAGATCCTCCTTGAATTTCGCATCATTCGCCGAATTGTCCTGTGAGGTGTTGATGAGAGCTTCACGTGCCACTTGTGTGGCCAAACGCCAACCGGCAATAATAATTTGGGGATGCAACTTTTGTTCGACCAGCTTCTCGGCTTCGCGCAATAGCTCGGATGCGAGCACAGTAACGGAGGTGGTGCCATCACCAACTTCTTCATCCTGCACGCGGGACATATCGACCAGAATTTTCGCAGCGGGATTGTCCACGCCGACCGCACGCAGAATAGTGGCTCCATCATTAGTCACTTCCACGCGACCGGCGTTGCGGCCATGTGAGACCAGGATTTTGTCCATGCCCTTGGGGCCCAGTGTGCTCTTGACCAGATCACCGATAGCGATGGCGCCAATGAATGAGGAGAGGCGAGCCATTTCGGCTTTTTCCTCTTGTGCCTCATTCTTTAGGATTCGCACAGGATTCAATGACATCTCCTACAATATGAAAAAAAAATAATGTTGGTTAATAATAAGCTAAATAGGTGGCAACATATGCATCTGAAACATAAATGCGGTGCAACCCTGATGTACAAGCCACAGGCGCGGACATAACCTCACATGGCATTAATTAACACTTCGGCCAGGAATGATCCGCAATGCTATGATAAAAGTAAGAAGAAAAAACAAAAGGTGCAGCTGTTGGTGTTGAATGCCTTTAGCATAAGCCAAACAAAAAAAAAAATGAACGCCTTCTGCCGAAACATGATTCATCGCAACCACGCTACATCTCAATGCCGAAAATCTTTAATCCAGAAATTTCTTTTTTTATGCATCACACGATGATTTCTTCTAAACATGCCTTGGGCTAACGTTACCCGTTAAAATGTGGCTTTTCCACTAAACAAGTTTTCGATTTGGAATAATCTGGAATAGTATCCGAAGTCTCACGTGCATTTTTACGCAGCGTTATTCATAAATGCTGTGACTGTCCGTCCGTCAGCCGCCTGGTCGTGCGGTCATTGTCAGCTTCGTTCAGGCAGAAAAACACCCGGCATGTTCTAATGCGTTTTTCTCGCTAAACACCAAAACAATATTTTCACATTCAGTTCACAAACGATCGCAGTTGTATAAATAATCAGTTTTCATTGATTTACTAAATAAATTACAAGTATTTTACCATTTTGACGCAAATTTATTCACTATTCTCGGATCACAGCACAGAAAAACGCCCGAACGAAAAAATCGAAAATGGCGAATGACAGGGAACAGGGTCGCCGAAGTCACTTCAATCGAAGTGTTTTACTCCACTTTTTATTACAACACTCCACTTTTTGAAAAACAATTTGTTTTAGAAGACTAGAAATGCAGTAAACTCCCTAGCGGCGGTTAGGATTACTAGCTAGGGTCGGTCAAGTCCGCCATTTTCGCCATTTCCAGGGTTGCTACACGAAATCGGGACCCCCAAAAATCGCCGCGAAAATTTTTTTGCAAAATATAACAAAAACTTTTGTCCGAAGCTGGAAAAGCTGACGAAAGGAGACTGGAAGATTTGACGAGGGTTTGACGAGCGTTCTGGAAGTGGGATGCTGCCCATCCCGTTCCAGGGATGCTGCTCATCTAGCGCCGATAACACAACAAAACAATCGGTACAAAATTGATAATTTCTAAAAATTTAATAAATTTTTTTGTTTAAATCTTATTTAATAATTTTTGTAATAAATATACATAACACGTTAGAACTAAAATCTTTGGATGAAAATCAACTTTTTGCATTTGCAGCCGATGCACAAAAAGTGCAAATGTTCGATCTCGATTTATCGTGCGGTGAATCCGAACATGAATTTTGTTGCTTACATTCGTACATGGAGCAGGGTTTCTCAATCGTTCCTGAAAGACAAGAAAATCATGATATTTAAAAAAAAATAGAATAGATTATCAAAATTTCGATTATTTTTCTGATTCACTGAATATGCGAAGTTAATTATGTATGTAAACAATGTCTAGTTTCGAATAAGAACCACTTCCGATGGAGGCGGTGGAACTCACCAGTGGCCACGACTGCATCCAGATGGGCGATGTAACTCTTGGCCAATCGGAGAATTTCGATTTTGGACAGCTTCCGGTCGTAGGGCTCGGTGGGAATCAGGGTCCGCAGGGTGCTGAACGCGGTGTTGACACTGCAAAAACTTGGCTCTATATAGTATTTATGAGTGGGGCCGGGAATCGTGTCGAGTCGCGAATACCTCTGGGTCCGACAGCGCTCCCTGGCGTTGACCTCGTGCCGCGGCTTCGAAGGACTGTTGGAGGAGTCCGACTCGCAAGGGCTGATGCGGGTGCTCGAGCTGGTGGGATCGTAATTGATGATGGACCCATCGTTGAACGTGGTGTAGAAGTCCATTGTCTCCTTCCAGACAGAGGCTTCGGAACTATGGGAATCTCTATCTTGAGAATTCTACACTGCAATAACAACAGCAACACAAGCAACAACAATTGGCGCACGATACAATCAAAATGACCACCACAAGCGGCGAGTTGTTCCAGCGAAATGCTAAAAAGCTCTCATTCTCTCGCCTCTCGAGGCTCCTCTCGCGGGGTCGAAGTAATTAACAATTAATATTAATTTATAAATTTGCTCCGTTCGCTCGATCGCTCGTCGTCGGCAGAGGAGGAGGAGCAGGAGGCCTTGGTCACTACACAGTGAGACGTCTGGAATACTAACGAATGCAATTCGATGGAACTTGAGATGTTCTTTTTTTTCGAATTTTAGTTTCTACTTCGGATATTCCAAATATATGCTCTCCCTTGTCTTCTCTGTGCTCTATGCTCCGCGTCCAAAGACTGAGTTGTTCTCATTGTGGTTACAGTGTTTTATATCCGATCCTCTTCATCTCATATCAACTCAACTTACTCTCTCCTCCTCCTTCGGGTTCGTCTCCCACATTTCATCGTCTATCGGTAGCCTGATCTCGTTTTTCGTCGCCGACTCCGACCGACCGACCGACCGATCCCGATGACCGGCCGGGGCTGCTGGGAAATGCATTAAGTCATTAGCGACGACAAATTGCCCATGAACACCCTTGAGTAGGCAATTTAGCGATGGTCGGGGGTGCGAGCGGAAGAGGTCGCAAAATACTTGTCGAAAGAGAAGAACCACACATTCCATCCATTGATCCATCGACTGGTGTTGGCCTCATTGTGTCGCCGACAACGGGGTTCCCACTTCAAAAGGGGGAGGAGGACGACATCTGGAGAGGATGGTCCATGGTGGTCTGGCCACTTGTGGTGGCCGCGGTGCAAGATCCTCTCTCTCTCATTCCTTCAATCGGTTGATCGGTCAATCCCACAATGTGACGTCATCGGTCGGGTCGAGTGACGTCGTCTGCAGTGCAAGGGCGAGTCCTCTCTCTTTGGGTCGGTTGTTTGTTTTGATGGTATGCGGAGTGTGAAGAGGGCACTTGGCGGTCTCTCCGCACCACGGGGAGCCACTCGACGACGAGCGACGACTCAATCCGGAAGTGCGGGAGGAGGAAGTGCGATCCTATCACAACAAGGAAGCAATAAAGAAGAACCTCCAGTGGTGTCAATGGAAATCTCATAAATATTGCTCTAAGTAAAATTAAGAGAGAAACGACTGTTTTTTTTTTCGTTTTTACTTTTATTTATTTACAAAACTTATGACTAACAATTCGAGAAAAAGTTGTTTACAAAAATTTCGGTATAAAAGTTTCACAGAGAATGTTGCAAAGTGTTGACAAAACGATCGGCTTAAATAGTTCGCAATTTGGGGAGCCCACATTCGGGGGTCCCAAGAGTAAATCCATACCATTAACAAGAGATTACAACAATAATTATTATACTTAGATAGGCAGGGGAAGAGAGACAGGGAGATAGAGCGAAATACATTGGATCGTAATATACAGGGGAATTCCATTGGGAAGCAATGTTTCGATTCACGTGAAAATAGTGGAAATGATTTAAAATAATCGACTACACATTATGTATATAAGAACAAGAGTTTTACTTAAACTAAACAACTCCATAATAATTTCATTTAACCTAATGACAACGACTTGTTTATGTTTCATTTCACACTTTAAATGTACAAAGGATAATTTCAGTTTGTGATTTCGAGGTTTCCGATTAACAACAACTTCCAAGCAAGAATCAGCTACACTATATAACGGCTATATAGAGACATCTGTCTGTCCGTTCTATAGACATGAACAGCGTTGGGAAACAAGCTGCGAATCTACGAAATTACGTTACAAATAATAGTTTCAAAAACACCACAGTCCTTTAGCAATAAACTAGACTATATATGAGTATGTGTGCGTGGCGGCTGTACGGGTGTTTGTGTGCGAAGATTTCTATGTTGCATGCTTGGATAAGAAGATAAGATCCAGATCTAATTACAACGGATAACTAACTATGTAGGTGTATGTAGAAGCATGGACAACGATCTACAAAGCAGCTGTAGTTGGAGGTTAATGTGGAGTTCGGTTCTAACTGGACACTAAGCCCCAACTATTCACGTCAAGTGGGGTGTGGGCGGGGCAGTGGGCGGACGCGTGGTTTAGTAAGCATTTAGTAGTTGTGTTTAAGTTTATAGAGTATTTATCACCGCTCAGCTCGTTACTTTTCCTCCGTTTTTCTTTCTTTCAATAAATATTTAATATATAGAAATGTATGAAAATTTCACTAAATTTTGTTCTTCATGTTGTGTGTTTGATAATTCTGGATTTTTTGAATTTGTTTTCATGTATAATCTTTTAAGCCAGTGTTGTGTCTGCATCAACTCTACGTGGGGATTTAAGACCTTAGATAATAATAAATATTCGTGTTTCTTTGATGGAGAAATTTTGGGAATTTTCTAAAATGTCGACTCTGAGCACAATTTGGAAATGTCTTCGTAGAGAATGCAATGAGATGTTTTTTCGTTGATCGAGGCGATCTCGGCTCAATCGTCTGGTGGCAGCATGGACAATGGACTGATTTCGAATAGTTTCGGGAGGCTCTCGGTTGGTTCGGGAACGCCCTTAGATCAGCGCCGTGATCAGTTTGGCCTTGAAGTTCACGAACTTCTCGCTGGTGGCGGCCACACGCTGAAAATGAAAACAAAAAAACGATGTAAATCAATTCGCCTTCACTCAATGCGGGGGAGGAGAGGATTTGCGTACCAGAATCAGATCCTGCACCAGGTTGGCGAGGCCACGGTTGGCCAGGACGACCAGTCGCGTCACGGGGCCGGGAATGCCCTCGGTGTAGCCGTCGGCGGCGCGGTTGGCATCACTGTCGCCGTAGGAGTCGCCGCTGCCGCTCACGCTGTTGGCGCTGTTCGCCGCCTCGTCGCCGGCCTGGGTCTGGACGCTGCCCGAGAAGAGCTGTCGACGACGGTTGAACAAAAGAAGATTATCATGGAGAACAGAAGATCATGATGGAGTAAAGAAGATTGTGATGGAGTAAAGGAGATTGTGATGGGGTAAAGAAGGTCATGATGGAGTAAAAATGATTGTAATGGAGAAAAGAAGATTGTGATGGAGTGAAGAAGATTGAAGATAATCTTCATCTTGATGGGGTAAAGAAAATTAGGATAGAGGACACAGGAGGAGGGAAGAAGATGGAGTGATGAATGTGGAATGAATACTCACGCGCACGATGTCGAAGAGGAAGTTGCCGGAACCGGCACCGCCGGCGCCTGCTCCGCCCGAGCCGCCGGATGGATTCGAGCCGCCGCTGGAGCCACCGGCGAGACCTGCACCGCCGAAGCTCAGGAACCTTTTGAAAATATTGCTTTTGAGATATGGGCATCGATTAGCATTGTGTGTGTTACCAGAATTTTGACAAGTGACAAGAGACAAAAATTAACCAATGGCCAATGGGCGTGTACGAGTGTTGGTTTGTTTGGGGGGTGGGGGGCGGAACCACGCGAAGAGGGAGGACGAGGACGAAAACGACCCACCCCCACTCGTCCTCCCTTTTCGACGAAGTTCAATTTTGTGTGAGATTCAGTTCTTAGTTTCAATTCAAATACCTCTTGTTTCTGTCGTCCAGATCGGCGGCGTCCTCGTTCGAGTCCAGCGTCAGCTCATCGAGGGCCGGCGACTTCGACTCGGACAGCTGCAGGTCGTTGGTGACGCTCTTCGTGGTGCCCTCGTTGCCGCCGAGCAGGGAGACCTCGTTGTTGAAGCTCAGCTGGATGGCCTCCTCGTGCTTGGGCACCTGTTGCGATTGTTGTGATTGTTGATCGGGCTGCGCTTCTTGTTGTTGTTGTTGTTGAGCGGCCGCCGCCGCCTCGGCCTCCTTGACCTGACGCGCCACTCGAATCGTTTCCTCCAGCTGCTTGTTGATGGCCGACAGGTCGATCTGGGTGTCCATCGCTCCATTCTGTTTTCCCAACAATTTCAATCCATCCATATTTGGGGTTCATTGTTGCAATTGTTATTGTTGTTGTTGTTGTTGTTGAGGGGTTGGTGGGGAGACAGTGGTCGAGTCAGTTGTAGAAGTGGGACGAATTTTGAATTTTGACCGTTGATGCGGTTGCATTTTTTTCGTAGTTTTCGGTGCGATTTCGGAGTTAATTGTGATTTTGGTGCGGAAGGTGCGAAATTCGGGTACATTTATTTGTGGTTTGGGGTTGTTGGATATATTGTATTGTTGTTGTTGTTGTTGTTTTTTAGGATATATGTATGTTCCGGTTAGGGGGAGATATTGACATTTAGTGCAGAGTTTTCGGAGCGATCGAAGTGAGGGGAGCAGAGAAGGATGGGACATTGTGGAGTGAGATAGAGAGAGAAAGAGAGGAGAGATAGATAGAGGGAAAGTCAGAGAGAGAGAGAGAGTGTGTGTGAGTGAGTGAGAGAGAGAGATAGGCGAGATAGAGTGAGGTTAGTAAGGTTTTCGAGGTTAGGTTGGATTAGTTTCGGTTGTTGTGGATTTATTTTCGAAAGAATTTTGAAGGATGCACGTGCAAAATGATGTAATTTTGTTTACATTTTGTTCATTTTATGTGTTTTATTTTGTATTTTTATTTTGGTTGTTGATGATTTCATTTTATGGTTTTGTATTTTTGGTGTAGTTCATTTATTTTTTATAATTTTTAGGTTGGTTTTGTGGGTTATTTCACAAGTCAATCAATCAATCAATATGTATGCGCATGAAAATAAAAGAAAAAGGAAAAAGAGAAAACAAAAAAGCATGAGAATCATGAAAATTTTGTAGCCAATTTTATTGAATTCATTTTTTTCTTTTTGGTTTCAGTTTTGAGTTTTGCGTTTTTTCGATAAATTCGATTTCAAACAGGATTTCGGGGTCTTCAAGCTGGACCCTGGCCTCAGTCTGACCCACCTGCCGCGAAGCCAGAGAAGTACAGTTGCTTCGAGGGGCGGGGGGCGTGCCGGCTTCAAGACCCCGAACTCCTTCCCTCGGTTAAGACATACATACATACATAGTTAGGAGATGTGGAAAGAATAGTAGTTTGTGCTCGATACTCAACACGTGTTCCAGACTACTTATGTATACATAAATATATATTTGTTTGTTGCAGAAATGTTCGACCTACAACCCTACGAAATACACGATAGACAGAAATGCGCCGCAGCCATCGATCGATCAAAGTCGATCGTGTGGTGGGGAGTGAGTGGGACGGGTGGAGGTGGCGTCATTGCCATTGTCTCCACCCTGTGGCTCTCGCCTCCGCCCGAATGCCGAAAAGTATGCAATGGTATGTGTTTTTCGATATTCTTTGCTCACTTAAACCCCTACGAAAATATTAGCAATAGATGGGGATGGAACAATGTGTCAAAAATGTCAGTTATTCACAACGAGAATGCGAGCGGAGAGAGCAAGGCTGAGAGAAGACAGAGCGAGCGAGAGGAGAGAGAGAGAGAGAAAGAGATGCTTTAGAGAGAGAGAGAGAGAGAGTGTATGAGAGTGTATCAGATATAGTGAGATAAAAAGAGACAGTGAGATTTAGCGACTGAACGAACGAGCGAGTGAGTGAGTGAGAAAAGTAGACTGAATGAGGGAGAGAGAAAGAGCACTAAAGTTCGTGTGGAGAGGAGTTTTTTTTCTCATGAATTCTCTTATTTGTTTATACTTTTTCCGTATGATATCGTGTTTTGTGTTGTGCTTGTTGTTGTTGGTGTTGTTGTTGTTACTCTAGTAGTTGTTGCTGTTGCGTTGAATAATTATTGATGTTGTTTGTTGTTGTTTTTCTGGTTGTTGTTCTTATTGCCAATTTTTAGAATTTCTGTTCAAATCAAACAATAATTTACGTTAAAACCAATTGACTAATTTTGTTCTTCTTGTTGTTGTTATTACAATCAAATGCTCGTCAAATGCTGATAGTTCAACAAATCAAATTGACAAATTGATATAAACGAGCATTTGTCGTAGTTGTTGTAGCAAATAGTTGCAAACACTTCGAGTGCATTCTGTCTCGCTCTCACTCACATTTAGTGGACTCGGTGGTCGTCGTGGACGTCGAGGACTTGTCGGCGCTGTCGACTTCGTTGCTGGCGTCGTCGTCGTCGTCGGGACTGAAGGTGGGCAACTCGATCGAAACGCGCGCGCCGATCGACGACGACGAAGACGAGGAGGACGACGACGACGAGCTGTCGGCGTTGTCGTCGTCGTCGTCGTCATCGAAGTCGGCGTCGAAGTTGGTGCGGGCCCGGTTCGCGTTGTTGCCCTGGATCGCGGTCCGGAGCACGGTGGGCCCCAGCGCGCGCAGCAGCTTCGAGATAATGCGATTGGCCTGATCGTCGATTTGCTACAACAACATTGTGTACAGCAACGAGGTGTGTTGTGGAGCACGGATGTGGGGACACGCGGGAGGAGGAGGGGGGAGAAAATTACAATTATTATTCCATTTCATGAATTTCGAAAAAAAACGTGTTTTTCTGTGTGTTTTTTGATGCTTGTGACATGGATTTCATGAGAATTAATCAAAACAATCGATAATGAGTGGAATTTATCAAATCATAAAAAACGAACGAATACTAAATAAAATAACCATTGTAAATAATTATATATGTATGTAGGAAAAAAGAAATAAATATTTCGCATATAGGAAAATTTTGTACGACCAATGATCGATGCTGCACGATCAGAAAATCCTCATGCATTTTTTAAAGGTGTCCGATTTCATTCATTAGTACAATAAAAACAAATAAAAAAATTAAAAAACAAAATATTAAAAAATTGTTCTAGAAATGATTGCCAGGAGTTAAAAATCCCTCCTCGATCTCCACGATCACCAACCGATAAATTTGGTCATCAATCTGATCGTCCGAGAGCGTTGCTGATCGTAGAGAGAGCGAGAGAGATAGAATGATGGCGTCCATCGCCAGGGTTGCCAGGTTGCATTAGGAACATTTTAGTGGTGCCACCCCTCCGACCCGAATATTAATGACTGATCCTGATCCACTGAAATGCGATCGATTAGTCGCTGACGAATGACGAGCCAATTGGTGGGCGGAGGGGCGTGGCGTGTTATTGACGTTGATCTGGACTGGAGAGGATCGCGTCGAAACAATTTAGAACCATGCTTGAACGATGTTCATGATCATGACGATGATGATAACGATGTTGAGGATGAGGATGGAGACGATGGTGCGACAAACGACTACGTTTAGAAACTACACGAGGATGCAACATGAGAACATTCGATTCGAACTACGAACGGAACACAACACAGCAAAATGGTGGCAAATTGAGAGAATGAAATTGAGGAGCACCGTTTGGTCCCAGTTGACGGTTCGCTCGATGAGGACTCGGTACTCGAGTCGCTCCTAGTGGTAACTGATCCTTGGCGGGTTTTAGTTCCGTGCTGCTCGAAGTTGTCGTCGTGGTTGGGTTGCTACAAGATGTTCTTGTTGTTCTCGTTGTTGTTGTTGGCGGGTGGTTGGAGCGGTCGAGGAGGAGAGGATCGAGAGAGAAGAGGGTCGGGGTTGGGGGTGGTGGGGGTTTGTTTTTGCTCTCTCAGTTATTGACCGGAAGTAATTTCGTTGTTTTAACGGTTGTATTGATATTGATATTGTTGTTGTTGTTGTTGTCGTTGCCATTTAAAGATGTTGTCATTGGGATTGTTGTTGTTGTGAAATTATCTCTGGTGGTAATGAAATAATTGGTAGAATTTAATATACGATTCAGATTATCGATAATTGCAACAATCTGCGATTCATCAACATCAACTGATGCCACCGGCTGAAAGGCAACAGCATCGTTATTTAATATTTGTGTTGTTGTTGTTCTTGATTGACTTGGCTCAATCGATGATGTTGATGATGGTGTTTCGGCGATTGTTGTTGCAGTTGTTGTTGTTGTTGTTGTTGTTGGTGTTGTTGCGGTTACGGTTGGGATGCTATTAGTGCTAGTCGTACTAGTCGGAGGTGGTGGTGGTGGTGGGGAGGTTACTGTTGTCGTTGTTGTTGGGAGTTCCGTCGTTGTTGTCGTCGTGGTTGTTATTGTTGTTGTCGGGGGCGTGGTTGTCATGCGCGCACTCACTTTGCTTCCGTCCGCGACCGTGTCCGGTGCAAAGGTGGGCAAATCAATTTGCACCCGCGTGCCAGAATCCCCGTCGCCGCCCTTGGACGAGGACGAAACGCTGTTGGTGCTCAAATCGTTGCTGCTGCTGCTGCTGCTGCTGCTGTCGCTGTTGTCCTCATCGTCGTCATCGTCGAAATCGGCGTCGAAGTCGTTTTTGGCCGTGTTGCCGCGATTGTTGTTGTTGCCCAGCAGAGCCGGCAACAGACTCGGCCCGGCGACCCGAATCACCTGAGCTATGATACGATTGACGATGCCGTCGATTTGCTACAAACAGATTGAATTGAAAGAGCTTAAGTGGTTAGATCGATTCAACGACACGATTCATGTCCTCCTTCCTCTGACGCCGCCGACTTCCGGTCGCCACCGGATGACACCGGCGGCCACCTTCTGCGACGACTGCCGTCTTCCTGAGCTGAGCTCGACTTTCGGTTTCAATCGCGAGTGAAGTGAAGTGTGGATTTGAGTGAAGAAAAGTGTGTTCGAGAGAAGAGTTGAACGATTAGTTAGTGAGCTCGCCGGCGGTCGCAAGGCTTTTCGTCACTTCTCTAGGTTCATCGCTAGGGTTACTCGATTACTCAAGCGGTTGCTCGCCGAATCTAACGGGTGCATCATTGATACTTGGGCTAGCTACAACGCTAGGTTAGAGACTCGTGTCGTGGATGGGCGGAGGGCGTGGTGGTTGGTGTTCGTGGTTCGTGAAAGAGGGGAGGCAAAATGAAATTATCAACCAGCTCAAAGGGGCAAAGAGTGTAGAGGGGAAAATATAGTGGGGAGGGTTTCTTGTACTATTTACATATGTTTTATCACTGTCGTTGTGGTCATCGTCGTCGTCGTCGTTCAGCCAAAAGTTTTTGCCAAAACTGGATTGGAGTAACTTCAAAGTATTTTATACCAAAGCATTTAAAAACTATTTCCGCTCAAGGGTTTTATCGTATAATAAAATTATGTTTTCTCCTCTCTGGTTCGCATCATCTTCTTCTCCACTTCGACATCATTCAATATTGAGGATTCTGGTTCTGAATCCCGATCGAATTGATCATCAGGTCGGAATTCGGTTTCAACCGTCGGACTTTCTGTTCCATTGTTCAGATCTTCTTGATTATCCGATTCAGTGTCATCACTGTCGAAATTGGCATCGTAATTGTTATTGTTGTTGTTATTGGGCGCAGTATTGCTAAGTAGTGGATTGAGAGCAGTTCCCAAGACGGCGGGACCTAATTGTTGAAAAATCGTCTGCACCACGCGATTGATCTCTATATCAATTTGCTACGCGGAATGAGGGAGGGAGGTAGATAATGATAATTCGTACACTTGTTTGTTTAGAAAAACATAGTTTGAGATTGTGTTCGTTTGAGTGTGTAAGGGGAGAAGGAAATTCAATTTTCAATAAAACTTGTAGGTCTAAAATTTATATTTGAACTATTTTCTTAGCCATGATTTTGATTATTTTCAACTTTTATTTTGTCTTTTTCCATAACTCTCTATATCTACGACAAACTTCTACGAAGCTTTTACTATTCACCTCACACAATTATAATTCCATTGATTAAGTCTAACCACATGGAAATTCTCCTCATTGGGATACCCAAGCCTCATCGAGTTTTGAGGGAAGCAAATGAAGTTCGTGGTTTGGTCAGCGATTCATTTAGGTTCCATCACTATCGATAAGTATTGCAATAGTCATCGACTGCTGGACAAGAAACCCGTTGATGCAACGAATAATGCGAGAGGTA
Source organism: Coelopa frigida (assembly GCA_017309665.1). Lineage (NCBI taxonomy): Eukaryota > Metazoa > Arthropoda > Insecta > Diptera > Coelopidae > Coelopa > Coelopa frigida. The sequence continues at coordinate 12,578,975 of CM029564.1, read as the reverse complement.
AACTAGCCTCGGGTTCGATGCGATATTAGGTAACGAATAATGGGAAAAAATCATTCAATTCAATAGTCCGGTTGAAAGGAAATCCGTTGAAAATCGATATGTGTTTGTATGAGTGTTTGCAGAAGTGTGTCAGTGTGTATGTTGAATTATTTCCACGAGAATAAATCAGGAAATGCTGGTATTACTTTGAGTTATTTTTTCTTGTAGTTTTCGCATCGATTAAAACCGAGACCGACGTGAGAAACATTTAATAGGAATTGTAACAATTAATGGGCTAGTCAAGACGAATCGATTGAGTATTATATCACAGCCTGCTGGGATGTTGTTGTGATGTATGTATTGGAATTCATCGGTCTCCATCTATGTTTCGTGTCTATGATGATGTGATGGTTTTCTGGGTGAAGCTCCACGAGTGATCGCACCCAGGTTTCACCCCTCATCGAGGATCGACAATGGACGATCGTGTACGAATGTGTTTGAGACGAGGGTTGTGGGGTGATGAAGGGGGGAACGAGCCGATGGGCTCGGTTTGCTGTTCCGAATGAAATGAAATGGAAACTCCTTCTGCATAATTCAAATGGCGGAAAACAATTCCGATAATTCTTCTTAGACAATAAAAACGCACGTGATCAGTTCGCGATCGCACAAAATCATTCACACAGACGGGCACACGGACACATTCACACATACATTCGCATATACTCATTCTTTCTCAGGGAGCTCGAACAATGGCTCCATTGTGATTTGACACTTGACGCCACATGTCGGAGGCTCCCGTCGCCACCTCCCGCTCCCTCCTTCATCCAACCGTCCATCCGATCCATCGATCAACTGACCGACGATCAACCGATGACGATCAAGCGACCGACAGATGGACGGACGGCGGACACGCACTGTCAACCGAGACACGCCGATTTGTTGACATCTCTTTGTTATTCCAATCGCATTTGGCAGCTCTCTTGTCTGTAGCTCTCTCACTCTCCATCAGTCTCATCCCAGTCTCACACGAGGCGATCGATGGCTTGAGTGATTTCGAGGCGAGGCGAGATTTCGTGTCTACATCGTTGCTGTTGTTGTTTGTAGTAGTTGTGTCTTTGTTGCGATAGTTGTTCTTGTTGATGTTATCAGAATGGCGTGTCCCGGCTGATGGGGGCGTGGGAGCGGGGGGGGGGGGCGAATGTGCACCAGGGGTTGCCAACCGTGCCTACCTTGGTGATGTCCGGGAAGAGTTCGCGCAGAAGGCCGATCGTGCGCTTGTTGCGCTCCGCAATCAACTGCTCCTGGTCCTTGGAGCCCAGGGTGAGGACGTCGAGTTCCTGCAATGATACAAAGACAAAGGCCCGAGATTAGTCATTGAGTGCGAAAGAGAGAAAAACATTGAGTGTGATGGAAAGAAAGAGGGAGAAATAAATAACTAAGTAAAAGTACTTTTAATAATCATAATTAGATGAACGTCTTGTGCTCGACTCGCCGCCGTTCATTCAATCGTCTTGGAAATGAAGTGTTTATAATGGATTTTTATTGTTGTTGTTTCTCTTTGTTTTGGGCCCAAAGCGGTCTACGATGTTTCTCTTCCTCTTCTTTTTTTGGCTTTGCTATTGTTATGGGTTTGTTAGGTTAGGTTTTCTTGTTAGGTTTTGTTTTTGCTTTTGTTTTTGGATTTATATTTTAATCTCAAGTGAAAGTAGATTTAATTTGGCAACGTTGGATGGCGAAATTTGTTATTATTGTTGCTAACAAAAACACGGCTTAATAAAATGATGTAATAACTGTTTGTCGATCTGTCTGTCCTTCCGTCTGTCTGTTTGTCTATCCATCTGTCTTTCTGTCCATCCATCTGTCTGTCCGTCAGTGCGGAAGCTGCGTTTATTATGCAAAATCGAGGCCCGAATTGCGTGCGGTTCGTGAATTAAATTGATCCCATTTCCCTCGATGCGGTTTCGCAGCCTCTCACAATCGCTCCCCAGATGTTGTTGTTGTTGTTGCAGCAACTTTTCGTAAACCATCAATTAGGCCAATATCTGGGTCAACGATTACGACGGCCACAGATTATGGATGGGCACATGCCATTGGTTATTGTTGTTGTCTTCTTGTTGTTGCAGTAGCATTCACTACCAATTATCGACACTTAATAACGCAAGATGAGCTTCCAGAGAAACTGAACAATCGTGAGATATTATATATTATTATATAATATTAATAGAGAGTAGCAGATCGTATACGACCTTGAATGGATGAGCCTAGAGAAGATTCACCCTCAATTACCTCTCTGATAGCTGTATATATTTCGATATATTTAGCTAATTCAGCATATCATCATTGCTATGATTCAATATCGTGCGATTTTTCTTCAATATTGTGAGTTTTTTCCCCTCAATATCGTGATATCTTTTCTTCAATATAGTGATTAACTTTTTCCCATCAATATCATAATTTCTTCAATATCATAATTATTACTGTTCATTATTATATCGGGATTATATTCACTCCCATGATTCCTTTTGTTCAATATCGTAATTATTATTGTTCAATATTGTTATTATTATGCCCTCTCGATCGATCGGCAGCACCAGACGATTATATAAAATACTCGAAGCTCACGGTAATTAACTCGAGCGAGTCGACAACTTGTGGGAAATGGGAAAATCATGGCGAACAATGGCTGAGGTAGGAGGTGGAGTGAGGGGTTAGATGACGCGAGGGAGGTTCAACGATTAGAGTAGGTTCAACAAAAAATGGTGTGAGGTTCAACGAGAAGTGGTGGGACGGAAGGGTGGTTTCAACCTATTAGCGATGACTGGAGGCACGAGTCATTAGTCACGAAACGCCCGCATTTGACTCCGAGACCGAGTCCCGAGCAGAAGTCAAAGCTCAAATCGGAGTAGGAGCTGAACTCGAAGTTGGTTGCCGAGTGGAAGTCGGAAACGATGACGAATTGAAAGCAGTTGAATGCTGCTGTCAGTTACATAATGGCTACAGATTGGAGATTGAACGACGACACCAACAGTCGGCGGCTGTCGACGGCTTAAGTGGGCTTTTGTGTACAAATGTTGACACGCTTTTGAAGAGTGCGATCTTCACGAACGATCACAATGGGATGCCACCGAAAGGAAGTCAGGCGATTGACTGCTGGGTTGGAAGGTGGTTGGTATTGGAGAAAATATTGACAATAATTGAAAGAGGTGATGAATTGCGGAAAAGTAAGGCAAAGCGCTAAATTGGAAAAACAAATAGAGGATGCGAATGTTGTTTGGGAATTCCTCGTAATTATCGTCTTTCATTTCGATCTTTTCTCCCTTCTTCCCTGTTTTTTGCCAATTCAATGAAATTGAGCGAGGGAGAAAGGAGAGCCCAGAAATAGTGCGAGGGAGAAAGGAGAGCCCAGAAATAGTGCGAGGGAGATGGAAATGGTGCGCTGACGTAATTACCAAAGTTCAATCTCAGCTGAACTTTGTTCACTTTTTGTATCGATTCCACTGACATTTTGCCCAAGACGACAGACTGATGGACAGACGGGCAGATGGACAGACTGCCGGGACCATGGGTCACGTTCATGGACTTTCTTTGTTCCGCAGATGAAGCGTAAATTCCGAGGTGATGGGGAATGGGGGTTGGTAGACGGGTAGGTGGCTACAACAATGACAATACTCGTTGGGCTGAGACGACGACATCGAAGACGACGACAATGAAGACGACGAACGACGACGACGCCGTCAACGACGAAGCCATCAACATCGACGTCATTGTGCAACGATTGCAGCTCTCGTCGCCCCGAGGTTCCCGCTTCGACTCTCGGACCCTGACTCCCGGAGCCGTTGCATTTGCGAAATTGGCATTTAATTCGCGCGCTTTCATCCGAAACCGGAAGTGACGAAACCCTAATGCCAAACTCACGCCCCTCGTGGCGCGAAAGTGTTTCGTTTCCGTCGACTTCGGATAATTATCGGGATGGAAATGGTGCTAAAAGTACATAATAATAATAATAATAACAGGGTGTTTTGGCTCGTCGCTCGATTCGGTTACGTTCGATGCTTACGATCACGACTGACGACGTCCTGGAGTGAGACAGGCACGAGAAGGATCCGCCGCTGTCGCGCGTGACGTGGAGCAGTCCAAAGAGAGCCCAGACGTGATGGAGTCTGACGATTGACGAGAGATTCAAATCCAACACTCAACTCCCGCGACGAAGTCTTCTCTACTCCCACACAAACAATACAACTATTCGGTATTTTGTTTACTTCAACGAGTACCCACGGGTCACCGGAAGATTTCCTACAAAAATGCCGTAACCATGTTGAGGACCATTCGTTACCCCAATGACGTGAAGTGCCCACAAGTAGTGGGGTAATAATTTTGCCCGACTTCCTTTTCTCACTGTCGGGATTCACTCTTCTATCCTCTCTCCTACTCAATTCCTCTCTACCATTCCACTCCTCTCACCCACTCCTATTCCCCACCCACTCAAATCATGTGGTCGTTACTCCTGACTACGTCACGACTGACGTCCGGCACTCATGATGTCAGATGGTAACTAAGTAGGTATTCAATCGTGTGAGGCCGAGGATGCCGACGTCATGAATGGCTTTAGACGACTACTCGCAATACGTAATGCAAATAAATACCGTCTCTCGTCTTGAGAATGACAACAATACCCACGACAACTACAATAATAACAACAACAACTATAATAACAATAACAACTATAATAACAACAATAACAAACATAAGGAAGTCGGTGTCGCTGTCGCACATCGTGACGCGACCAGCATGACAAATTTTTCAACCGATCGATTGGAACTTTGGGAAATCTCATCGCTGGAACCCCATAAACAGAGTTCAATTCGTTTCCTTGAACATGGTCAACGCTGAAATATTGAACGGGCCAGAGAGCAATCGATCGATTCGACTTTCGTTCTCGGATCCATGGGTTCCCAATGGATCCTTTAACTTAGGTCCCCTTTGGATCCCGTCATGGAGCGAAGAGACAGGTTCGACCGCTGATGCAGAATCTTCGAAATCTGATTGCGAAACCCGTTGAATAAATAAACGACGACCGACTGTCGACCGATCGATCGGTTGGTTCGAAGTTCGAACCTCAACCATGGAGTTTGGTATCTCGTGGTCGTGGTCGGTTCGTCATTCCGTTGGGATTTGGTATGAATATTTATTAACTGTTTGTTAACCCAGCGATTTATGAGGTCTCTAAATGGTTGTTGTTATTGTTGTTGGTGTTACTATTGTTGTTGTTATTATTACTGGTACATATATTGTTGTTATTGTTGGTGGTACTAGTATGTTGTTGTTATTGCTTTTGTTGTTCATTTGTTGCTTTATCAATCCAACATGAGAGAAAGACAAAACTAAAATACAACTAAAAAATAGCGTATAAGCAAACGCTTTATGTCGGTTAAGGTCGAACCATTAAGCGATCGACCGATCGAACCAACTCTTTTCATATAATATTTTCTCGTTTATATGCAATCGAAGCCTCGAAGTCTCTTCGACATGCACAGCAAATAAAGCACAATGAAATCATAGTGTTGTAAAAAAAAATATAGCATGTGTTTTTTTCTTGTAAAATCCAGCTGGTTCTCGGAATACTTAACGTGGTTAGTAATACCATGGCTATATGAACATGAATAGAAAACCATGTTTACATGTGTTGAAGATATTAGCATTAATATCTTAATCTTAAGAATAAGGTGGTTATTGGTTCACTCGTTTCGTGGACTCTGGACAGACCATGATCTGTCTGTCGTTCGAGCCGCAATTATCTCAGACACCGGGGTCATTTTGTGGCATTAGGCCAGAAGGCGACCTCATTTAGATCGATCGCTTATTGGAACAGGTCTGGGGAGGTTTCGGACTTTCTATGATTTTTAAAAATTTTTTGTTTTAATATATATAAAAAAAATGTACTTAAACTTTAAATATTCGAAACAAAAGTTTAATATTTTTATGATTGTGATTATTGTATTATTTTATATTATGTTAGTATATATTTTTTTAAAAAGTTCTTCACTACATAGAAAATTTATAGAAATTTATAGAAAACTTTGTAGAATAAGGCAAAGAGAGAGAGAGAGAGACGGCAGAGTAATAGTGCGGTATCGAGAAAGAGATGGAGAATATTTAATACCACAGTCCCGGACACTAATTGAAACTAATGTACTAATCTGATTTAATTGAGCATCTATAGTAGCAATTGATTGGAGCAACTACTCAGATCTAGATTAAACCAGTGTCTGGAATTAATTTGTAGACTGGGGAGCAGAGAGAGCGAGTGGTTTGAAAGAGACAGACAATTGTTGGTAGAGAGGTAATCATCATTGACAAGTGGAGAGAAATAAGTTGAATACATAGGTTGACATGATAATGGGGCCAAATCGATTGATTGCAATTGAATCGAAAGAGGGACGTAAATTGAAGCGATATGATGACTAATTGCGGGGTGGTCAAATTAAATGAGTGACAGAGACAACGATAATGGTTTCCAGAGATAGTTTAGGTTTGTCAGTACATATATCGCATTGGTATATGTATAAATACTAATAAATTGAGGATAATTATGCCTGATTCGAAACCTCGTTCGCAATTTTGGACGTTGGCTATGACTGAAAGCAACAACAACAATTATAACAACAATAACACTAACAACAACAATACGAACGATCATTAACGAATGGCAATTAATTCAAGGAAACTCCAATAAATTTGGACATAATTTTAATCGTTTTGCGATTTGCTGGAATTGTTTGCATTTTTTGTTACCCCAATTTTCGTTGTTATTGTTGTTAGAGATGGTGTTGCTGTTGTTGTTGTTGCTTTTGTTGTCAGAAAAATAAGGCGTATCGAAATGAAACGCATGCCAACGCAAAGCCAACTAATTTCCAATGACATGCATGTGAATGGAGGAAAAGAGTCCGAAATGGGGAACCTCGGTGGACTCACCATAGATCGGCAGCTAACGAGACCCAGCGGTGGCCAGCGAACCCCATGCGGTGGGCCACAAAGCGATTACAGCCAGTTGGCAACGCATGCAAATGATCGAATTATGCAGAACCACCCAATAGACCGAGCAGAGATAGAAGGACGGACATTCGAATGGAATCTCCGGTTGCGACTTGCAACGCTTGAGACGCGAGACTTCGATGTCTAAATGCGGAATGTCGCTCAATCTGTCTGTCCTTGTGTTTGTCTGTTCCTCAGTTTTTTTCTCTCTCTCTCTATCTTCGCCTGTCTCTCCTTCCGTCTGTCCATCGGTCTGTCTCACTGTCTATCGGTTCGTATGACATAACGTGTGTCATGTGCGAAATTAATTTGATGGCGTCTCGCTTCCTCCTCCCCTTTTTCTATCTATCTATCTCTCCCCCCTGTGTTGCGCTCGCGTGGCTCTTGTTTTGGGCTGCGTTTATTGAGCTGTGTTCAGTGTTCGTACGCTTGTGATGGATTCGCTGGCCGATGGTGTTTGGATGACGAGGTTCGTTCGCGTATCCGGAGGTCGGCATCGATCTCCGGCAGACATCGGAATTAGCATTTTTATTGGCTTTTGTCCCATTGTGGGAATTCGGGGAATTTCGAACATTGCTATTAGTGTTGACGTTGTCGCCGTTGTTGTCATTGTTGATATTGTGGTTGTTGTCACTGTTGATATTGTCGTTGATATTGGTAAACATTGCTGCTACTGTTGATTTGGCACCTCACAAGGACGCCGCAATGCGGGTGGCTTCAAACGAACGCCGAGGTTCCCCGGCTATTGAAAGCGATCTTGAAAAATCTCGACTTCACTTCTCGGCTATCGGTGATTTTAATCGAATATGCAATGAGTCTTGAATGGACTAAATTCAGAGTTTCGATTGGAGTTATTTTTTAGCGGAATTTCTCGGAATTTGTTAAATTGAGAGATTTTTGAGTTTCGAATAGAGTGATTTTTGAGCTTCGAAGTTTATCAAATTGAGTGTCTTTTGAGTCTCGAATAATCTCAAATTGAACGTTTTGTGAGTGATAAATTATCTGATCAAAATTTTTACGATCTGCCATAAACAAATGGGCGTTACCGAGAGGAAAAATTCGATCGTTGATTCGTGCAGATCGAAAATTATGTTTCATCATAATAATTTTCATAAATTTGTGAACGTGAGACAACTGCAGTTGTTGTTGTTATCGCTGTCGTCGTTGTATGTTGCTGATGAATTGCTGCAATTTGCAGTCGTTTTTCTGAGACTCAAACGGCAGCGACGCTAATGACACCAACAACGAGAATAAATCTCCTAATAACAACAACATCAACGGGCAGCTTTAACGGTGGCCAACAATGACAACAAAAATAACGATAACAACAAAAATGACAACAATAATCGCATAATGATTAACACGTCGCGACTTCTGAAGAATGGCAACGCCATCAACTGGTGATGCAAATGCGCCGAACTCAACCTGACAGCAAGACCAACAGACACACAGACAGACAGACAGATGGTTGCAGTTGGATGTTGGAAAATTAAATGGAAATTTTACTAAGAAGCAGCAGCTGCCGCAAAAACAATGTTCACAACTGCTTCAACAACAACAGAAATAGCAACACCAACAACATGTAGCACCACCAACAACAAGTAGCAACACCAACAACAACAAGAACAACTACATTTTCAGAAAAAAACAACACAATGCAGTAGCAACAGCAGCTCTTGAAAATAAGCACCAGAGTCGGCTTAAACCAAAAATTGCTGCCAACGAAAAACACGGGCTTAGACAACAACAATAATAACACCAACAAGAAAACCATGCGCACGACTCCAGCGATAACTGAAAAATTCAACAACAACCACTAAAACAACAACAATTACAACAACATTGCACCAACACTTGCGTTACATCATCGCACGTAGTGACGTTCCAATACCGGTGTGTAGTCGATGTGAGTAGTCAAAAACAAAATTTCAACTAAAAATCGGTGCGAAAAGAAGTAATCGGATTTAAAAGTCGGTATAATCGTACTCGTACTCATTTCACATATACGTACATATACACACGAAAACCTGCACTTTTAGCGCCTCTAGAAACTAAAAGCTGACGTATTGTGTTTTTAACTAACAATTAACAGTAAAATATATTCAATCAAATATTATGTAGATAGTTTTATTTATTTATTTTGTTTGATCCATTCAAAAGTCTGTTTGAATTTTTGTAATGCATTTTTGTATCAAAATTATAAATAAATAAAAAATTTCAATACATTGTCAATTTAGTCGGTACCGTCAAAATATTTGTAACAAATAGTCGATTCAAAAAATAATCGTTTATCGTGCCATTTACTCGAGTATACGAGTATTTTTACTCGTACTCGGACGAACACTAATCGCACGCCGTCGCGCATGCGTCGAAGCGCAGCGCGGGACAACGCGACGCAGCGTTGGGCAGCGAAACCGCGACGCTTGTGCGCTTCAATTACATTTCGGCAGTCTGTCCGTCTGTCTCTTCATCCCGTTGTCTGTCCATCCGACTTGCTGTCTGTCCGTTCGACTGTCCGTCCGTCCATCTGTGCTTTCCATCCGTCGAACGTTGTTTGCTTTTCTTGACAAGTTCGTTTGAGTGATTGTTGTTAGTGTTGACGTTGTTATAGTTTTTTCGTGTTGTTGCCATTGTTGTTGCTGCTGCCGCTTCTGCTGCTGTTGTTCAAATAATATATATATAGTCTTAGTCTGTTGCTGTTGTCGTTAAGTGTTGCCAATTGCAATTGTTGCTCGTCGCTCGACGGCACGTGTTTTACGGACATTTGTTGTGATTGTATTTTCCTTGTATTTCCACTCCCTCGATCTCTATCTTTATCTTTCTCTGTTTTCGCACCTACATTTTCTGTTTCATTCTCTCATCTTTCGATTGGTGTGACATCTTCAAAGTCGTGAGAGGAAGCGGAGATGCTTTGGTGTTGTGATTTTAATTTTTCTTGCGTATACATTGTTGTTATTTATATTCTTGTTGATTATATTCTTATTAGTGTTTATCGTATATTTGTTGATGTTGATTTTATTATATTTACTAATGTTATTCTATGTTCTTGTTGCTGATTTTATTTTTATGTTTGTTGATTTTTTATGCATCGTTCTTTGCCGCCAAACGATTTGAGTTTTTATTGCCTTCCAAATTGAGTTCTCAAACAAATCCGGAGAAGGTAAACAGAGAGAGCGAGAGAGAGATAGTGAGATATATGTGAAAAGATTGCAGTCTTCCTCCCCATTTGGTTCATCTGTTTCTTCTGGAAATTCCAATTGTTGAAACCATCGCGAATCGGATCGTGTTACACAACCTATTTTTCCCTCCGATGAACTTTGTGTCGATTTCTCACTCATCATTTCCATCTACCTCTCTCCCTCTCTCATTTTTCTCTCTCTCTCTTTCAGATCCCTACTGGAAATCTGTTTCGCTGTTAAATTGTTAACTCAATATTTAGACAAATTATAAGTAGTATTTTTTTTTCCGTTTTCAATTTGTTGACGAATCTCAGCCAAGCAAAGTGAGGTTGCGGATGCGACTTCGGTCAGTGAAAGTGCGATTGACTTTAGGCAGCAGTTCCGCGAAGCATCAAAGGTGACAGAGATGACAATACCATCATAATAACAACAACTACAACAACAGCAACTACAACATTATCTCAACTCGACTCATCAACAATAACAACAATTCACATTAACAACAACATGTGATGCACATTACCGTTGACTTTGACAATGATCTCAGTTTGTTGTCGTCGGCTTTGTTTCTCCTTTCCTTTAATCTTATTTTTTTATTTTGGTGTATATGTACAATTTTGGAAGTTGATTTCATTTATGCAATTTCTGTCTTCATCTACTTTCCCTTAATTATGGGTTTACATCATCAACATGTCATCATGTGTGGCTTCAGATCCGATCAGTGGGGAGTTTTTCATCCTTGAATTCGTCAAATGAGGTCCAGCCTACCCTTCTCTCTATCTCTCTCTCTATCATTTAAATCCTCTGCAAATGTTGTCTTTGTCATTTGTCTTCAACTAACCCTTACATCCCCATTCATCATCATCAACAGTTGCTTCAAAATCAAATCATTCACGAAGACTTCAAACTCTTTTCCATTGAATCCGATCTCCTGTTATGATATCTTCTGGTATACATCCACATCTGACCTCTCATTTCGATTCCCACTTGTCCATAGCGCCCTCTTCTCCTCCACTTCCATCAACCTAATCGTTTCCTGCCTAGGTTTTTTATTGCTTTTAATCACCACACATCCTCTCGTTTAGTCTCCACGAACCTCGTCGTGGCACTCCCCAAATCCTCCAGAATTGCATTTCCGTCATTAAGGGGCCTTTGTCCCTTCCCTTTCCTTTCCATTCCATCATCACAATGGCTCAAGCTAAATTCAGCCTAGTCACCGGGATCGGACCCAACTTGAAGCCGGTTTCGATAGTGTGCCATTTTCTTGTTGCACTTTTCTCAGTTTCGCGTTCCGTTGAAAAACCAGATAAATTTGGCCAAAAGCTGTTTGGCTCCTCGAAGCCGCAGTCGAAGCCGGAGTTCGAGGTGGAGTCGTAGTTGAAGTTGGAGCTGGGTCTGCAACTGGAACAGGACGGTGATGTTGTTGTTGTTTTTATTGTTGTTGTCTCAGCTGGCCACACTTTCGATTTCGATCGTTCGGCCATGCGATAACTGTTTCAATATGTCATTTCCTACTGGTTTCTCCCTCTCCTTCTCTCCACCTCTTTCGGGAGCTCGGTTGGAGACCGGTTTTCGCGACTGGATTTTCGTATGATTTGTTGTCGACACGCAGACCCCGATCGAAGGAGGAAGTTGAACGAAGGAGTTGGAGGAAGTTGAAGGAAGGAATCGGAGGGAGTTAGACGAAGAAAATCACACAATTGTACTGGAGGATGTTGAGCCATGAAACCGAAGTACGTCGTTTGTTTTTCGACCACCCGATTTTCCTTTTTATTTTCAATTACATGTGATGAGGACCCAAGGACCCTTTCATCTTCAATTCACTATAGTCAATGGTTTTCAGGACTCACCTTGCCGTTGTCCAGTGGGATCTGGAGCACGTCGAGCTCGCGATCGCTGCCGGGCACGGGGACGGCGGACACGAACACGACGGCCAGGCTGCTCAGGCAGCAGGCCAGGAGGAGGAGTGTGTAATGTTGTTGTTGTTGTTGCCTCATGGTGGACTGCTCTCGTTTATGTTGACTAAAGTTGAGGCTTCTGCAAGGACACAAGAGGAGAGAAAAAGAAAATACGTTTTAATCACACGACACTCGGACAACGAATAAAATTCCGCACACTGATTTTTTCTGGTTTTCATCTGATAGCCAACTAGCATATTATTATTTATGTATTTATCTTCTGTCGCATTCTGCGCCTATCTCGCCCTCTCTTTCTCTGTCGTTGGCGTTTTTATGTTAAACACTTGGGAGGCCTTGACTTTTGGATGCGGCTCTTGAGTTAAATGCTTGAAATTGGTGTAAATCTCTAGAAGCTGTCATTGTTGTTATTGTTGTTTGTGTTGTTGCAAGTGCCATTAACATCGCTTTTTTAACCTCCCCCTCCCCTCTCTTAGCTCATGATCTCTCGATCTGAATGAATATTTTATTGACTTCTTCGAATGGTCTTTTCAACTTGGTTTTTATTTCAATCATCAACTGGTTTCGGATTGACAAGGCCGCAGGTCTTTTAATTATTCCCCAGACAAAGTCCACCAAACGGTAGCTGCTGTCTGAACCTCCGTCTGTTTATCTAACAATCGAACAATCTATCTGTCTTTCCGTCTGTCCGTCCGTTCGACTGGCTGTCTGTCCCATTTAGTCTCCTCGCTAATTTGTATTAATTTTGGCAACATCGAGTTTCATGACCTCGATGATTAATCGATATTCTCGGCATCGAAACAGGTGCTTTTGACGCCGATCGAGGTTCAGGGTCGATGACCCGATTTCCTCCTGGTCTTGGACTAGTTCCAACTGCACCATGATCTCCTCCATCGAAACCTCTCTATTTTTCGATGAATGAAACTTAATCGATTGTCCATTCATCATTGCGAGTGAATTCGAGTCGATAAATTCATTATCGGCGAATCGATGGGCTTTTCATCGAGATGAGTCGGCGGTTTTTCATGGTCTGCTTCCGCATTCCCGACCTGCTCCAATGTCACGGGGGAAACGGGGGGAAGTCGTTGGGGGCGGGGCAGGCCGGAGGGCGGTGACAACATCGACCTAGAGCTTGTGATTGCGGGTCCAATTTCCACGCTTCGAAATGGTCTCAGCAAGAATTTAGAATAGGCTTGAAATGGGGTTTTAATTGCCGGCGGTAATTAAGAGGCTTATGCGAGATTGAGAAGGTTCTTAAACGGTCATAAAGAGCCCTTTAAATTGTCATAATTTCCGGAATTACACACTGAGACACTCGAGGTTGCGTTTAAATGATTTCGCACAAAGGTCTCTGAGGAAATTACCTTTTAAGAGTGAGTCCAACAGACAAAAGATAAAAGAGGGTCGAATAATAAGGTTTCTTTTTATATCTGTTGTAATTGGGAATACGTGATTTTTGATTAATTTCTTTGAGACATTTTCGTTTGACAAAATTTTTATTTTTTTAACTTCTTTGTAGTTATTGTGTTTTTTGTAGTTTTCATGAAAGGGTTCTTAAAAAAAGGTCGAGACATAATAGACCCTTGATTTAGGAAATGAAATATTCTCGAATGGGAAATAAAACGAGAAACGATTCGAAAAAACCCCTCGGCAGCCGGAGTTTAAAATGGGAGCAATTAAGACAGAAAAAAAATCAACAATAAATTTTCAGGTGGAAATGAATAATTTAAGAAGCTAAAAAAAACAACCGAAAAAAACAACGAAACCGAATCATGTTATTAAATGCATGAGTCGTGCATCTAGTATATGTAGAGTAATTACACTAACAATAACCACAATCATTTCAACCGCATTAAGAGCAATAACAACAACAACAATAATAATGGTAACAACAACAGCAATAAAGATTTCAACAAAAAAAAATACTCCACTTCACAACGGAAATGCACTTCAATTTGCCACGCGAGCTGCACAAAGGAAAACAGCACAAAGAGAGAAACACAACGAAAACAAAACAAAACGAAGAAGAAGAAGCATGAAAAATGGAATAACATGCGAAGAAAAAACAAAATTAAACAAAAGAAGGAGGAGAAGAAGAGAAAAAAAATGGTGCAATTCGAGTCGAGGTGTCTTAGTTGTTATTGTTTTTGTTGTTGTTGTCCAGGCGCATGCGTGGCCATTTTTGGTTGTTGTTGGCGCCTTGATTTCGATGCAATGATACCATTTTGAACAACAACAAAACACCCATAACTGTATTAGTGGTGACAATAACAACAACAACAATAACAACAATAACAACAACTATCACATCAACATTAGTGAAGATTAGCAACAATGATGCCAGATTGAGAAACGTCTTCGGAAACGATAGAAATCAACATTGAATGAAACAACAACAACAACGAGAGTAATAAATAAAATAGCAAGAACAATGACTAATAGGACTACCCCAACATCGATTGATCGATCGTTTGGATACTTTTGGCGGCAGATGCTCACAACAACAATAACAACACAAATGTCTAAAATACCAGTAAAAAAAGCTTTAAGAAGGTGTAAAAAAGTGAATTTAACATGAAAATAAAAACCTCACAAGGAGAAGAAGAAGATGACGATGAAAAAAAAGGTGAAGAAAAAAATAAGCAGACGAGAGAGGAAAAAATTTCAACCCATTTGCAGATGACATAACGAAGCCGCGACACCGACGCCGACTGCGCAGCGTCCGTCTGTCAAGCCGGCGACGCATGCGCCGATCACAATCACCAGCGACGAGGTGTTGCCACACATTTGCATCCTATCGATCGATTGGTCGAACGGTCGGAGAGACAGAGCGACAGACAGACAGGTTGGTGGAGCGATAGACGAGGGGAGAATGAGGGTTTTTTTTATTATCAATTGCCGATTGTGGTTAAACGTTGTCTCCGGGCTCTTTGCAGGGAGTGAATGGTGTCTGGTAAATGGGGTTTGGTGAATGGAAGCCGCTCCAGTGAGGGAGAGTGAGAAATATACTATTGGCAAGTACAAATGAAGATACGTCGTAATGATATAAGTTGAAGGATTCGAAGTCTTTCGAGTTAAATCACGATATAAAACTCAAACTGATGTAGATTAAAACTCTATTTGATTCGGTTTCATACAGATCGAAACTTGATTTATAATAATGATATCGATTTCATTCATAATTTCAACTCAGTTTTATTCTCATTTGTTTTTGATTTAATTCTAAATCTGATGTAGATTCAAATATGATTTTCATTCAATTCTGAAGTCGATTATGAATTAATTATAATTTGATCTAGATTTAAATCTATATTTTATCTCGAATTGAAGAAGAATTTGAGTTGGATTTAAATCTTAATTTGATCTCGATGAAATCTCAACCTGAACTTGTTTGTTTCAATTTCTTTGTTAGTCAATATGATCTTGTTTGAATTTGTCTCAATTTGTAATTGAATACATTTCGATCAATGGTTTTGAAGCTTGTCTTGATCCAGTCAAACTCCATTTCAGCATCGGTGTTAGTTTCGATTGAATTGAATAGATATTTTCGATTGAATCGAGATTTACGACTTAGACTCCTCAAAGCAACGAAACTCGGCAAACTTGTTTCATCGGAAAACCTGACCAAGAATGTTGCCAATCGTTAGAGGAGATCGAAACACGGAGTTGGAGATAATTAATGATATGGTATAGAAGAGACGTTTGAAGAAAAGTCTGGAGATTAATAGGTGGATAAGTCATCCTTGAAAAAAGCTTTCAGAAGGTTTTTCATAGTTTCAAAACCATTGGAGACTTCAAATCCCTCGAAAAGCAACCACTGAAGGGTCTTGAGAGGTTCTCAGAGGATCTCTCAATGAATGTACTTGTGTGTGAGAGAGAGAGGTGATAGTACAATCAACAGAGATGCACTGAGAACAGGAATGAAGCTGGAACTTTGTATCAAAATCGATACCTTTGGAACCGGTGATCGCGTCGATCGAATTCACTCGCGACACTCGCGCTCAGCCGACGACAACCTTTGACCTCGGGCGAAGGTGTTCAATGTTGGTTATTGTTGTTGTTATTGTTGTAGTAGTTTTTGTTATTGTCGTAACATTGACTCACACAACGAGCGAGCTTTCGCTTGCAACTAGTTCAAACTGTTCAAAAACACTTATCCACAAGCCATCGACGAATCGATTTCGAGCTCGACTTTCAACGGAAATTTTTCGATCAATTTCGTCCGCCGATGCAACGATTACGATAACAATTGCGACGATCACAAGATTGCACAATCGACGAAATCACAACAACATCAATTGGAGGCACGAAATTTCAACGAACGGAGAGAGAAATAATAATGAATGGAAAATACAAAAAGTTCATTGATAAAAACAAAAAATAAAAGTTCAATGAGTAAGAAAAAATATGTATAAAAAGATTTAGAAAATTCGAATTTCGAAAAAAAATAGATGAAAATGAAAAAAATTTAAAAGAAATTTAAGGAAAATCACGTACAATTTTAGCAAAAACGCAGCTGCTCCGAATAAAATTGATTTATTTTTTGTGTCTTTTCTCGTAGTCGTCTTCGTCGTCTTTTTTGGTGTCGTTGTTGGGGGATATTGTATCCTCAGCGGTAAGTGACGACTGCACTGAACTATTGACTGACTGACTGAGTGTCTGTCGGACGCGCTTGACTCCGTGTCTGGGCTGTTGGACAAACTATTGATTACTAACGTATTTTTATCACACGACAACTGACTAAAGCTCCGCCGGAGCCCCAGACCGAGCCACGCCCCCCCTCCAGCGGCGCCCCCTGGCGCGCTCCTTTCGGCCTTCTCGCAGGTAGGAAGCTCAACGTCCAAAGAGCGAGAGAGAAAGAGAGCGAGCGTCGGGCTCAGACACCTCGAGTTGTTTCGAGGTGTTCGAAGAGACTCCGGCAGCCCTCCAGAGACCCAGAAACCGACAGAGAGCGAGAAAGAAAGAGTAAGGGAGATAGAGAGAAAGAGTAAGAGAGGGACCGATAAATAAAAAGTCAGAGCGAGAGAGAGAGACGTTGCTCTTTGGTCGACGACGGCCGCGTTGAAGTCGAGGTATTAAGAGCCCGCGTTGAGCTTTCGCGGCGCCGAAGCGTGACGAAGAGCGGCGCCAAAAGTTACACAAGCGATCTTGAGTGCAAGCTTCCAGCACTTGCTATCTCCGTCGCACTCACTGCGACCCGTATCGCTTTCCCTTTCACTCGGTTCACTCTCACTCACCTGCAACGAAATCGAAAGTGTTTCGAACGAAAACGAGATCTCGTCGTTTGCCGTCGCTTCGCGTTTGCGCAAAGCGTTCGGCGGCCAGTGAGCTTCGGTGTCTCCAACGTCTCCCCTCTCTTTCTCCCTCAGTCCTGCCTCTACCACTCTCTCTCACCCCTCCGTTCGGCACTCATGACACCGATTCACGCACTCATCCCGCTTGGCCAGGGTTCGTCCTCGATCGGCGTCGTCGTCATAATCACGATTGCGATCGCGGGACCCTCGCAGTGTGTCACGAGTGGCCACTGGAATCTTTCCTACTTTTCAAGTGGCCCCAACAGGTTTGTGCGGCTCCTGGCCATCGCTCCATCTCGCTCTGGCAAACGCTCCGATGTACCTCTTTCTCTGATCATGGCCGCACGATCTGGGTCCTCTTGGAGGATGCAGGAACCAAAGCTGTCGGCGATCGTGGCTCGTTGGCGATGGTTTATGGGGCAGGAGTATCCGTATTAATTGTTGGTTTTCGACTTTTTGTTGTCCATGTTACTTTGTTACTGTAGTGGTATTGAATATACTGTGGCTACGATGATCGTCATGCCTTCGATTGTCACGATCTCACTTCCGCATTTCGAGAAGTCGTTTAAATTTGCATGTTTTTCAAGGAGCGGTTTCAGGAGCTGGTGTGGAAGGCTCCAGTTTTGTGCTGTTGGATCCATTGTGATCGTAAATCACGATATGTTTCGCTGGCGATAATACGATCATTGTAGTCATAATCATTCACTCAATCAGGATTCGAATCTCGAAGTGAAAATCAATTCCTCCGAATTCAGTTGAGGTGATCTTCTCGATCGACCTCTGACCCGAGGTGATCCTCCAGCACCTCGGCTTCCTCCTCACGTTTGCCGTCACGGGCCCGATCACTCGACATCTGTCTTGTCTCGGCCTTGTCACATTGCCACCTGTCGTCGGACGCCATTGAGAACAGACGACCTTTGAGCGAGGACGGCCATCGACGAGCGATCGATCGATGGATGGATGGATCGCAGTGTCACTTGCGGTTGCAATTATGCGAACAAAGCAGCCCCAGTGATGGACCCCAGTGGAGACGGCCAGGGCCATCGATCGTCGCTGGGAAGAACCATGATTTGCGATCGCTTGTAGATCGGTTCTAGATCACATGGATCGCTATAAAAAGTGACATCAATTCAATGGAAAAGGATGGATCACATCACATTAAATCATATTAATTAAATCAAAAGGCGACATCATTTATTGTCATTAATCTGAATTCCCGAAAGTTAGAAATAAAATGTGTATGTTATTGAATAAAAATGATTTCTAGACAAAATTTATAGTTACTTAAATTTTATTGATCATTAAAATATTTTTATTATACAAATTTATGTTTTATGGAAAAAAATAAGAATGAGTAATTACATAATGAAAAATAAAAATAAATATAAATGAAAATAAAATTATAGATTAATATTTAAACAATTAAAATGTACACTTATTTTATTATTTTTAATTTGGATAAAAAAATATTAATGTCTTTATTTCTGTATTTTAAATATTTTACTGTACACTCCTGAACATTTAATAAAAAATGGTTATCTATATAAAATTATCTATAAGAAAAGAATAAATAAAAATTTCCAAAATTTAAAAACGAAGACTAAAAGACAAAACCATAAAAAACTATAAAAAATGTTGTAATAATAAACATATTCATAAATATAAAAAAGTGAAATAAAATTTTAAAATAGTGCTCATAACAGCAAACGAAATGAAACGGATTTGCCAAAAGGTTCAATTAGGCAGATGCAGATGCGAGATACAACCGCAAAGACCTTGTGGACAGATAGACAGATGGCTCGATGGCACTCCGAGATACAAATAATATTAGAAAAATAAAGACAAATAAAGTCAGCGACGTGAAGGAGAAATAAAAGAAAAAACTAAACTCTAGCAATCGTTGGAGTTGTGATGCGATGCGAGTCGATGGATGGATGGATCTTTCCGTCGAGGTTCGTCGAGGCGCCGAGGTGAAGGTTGCCACCAAAAACACTCACACATAGACACACTTCGAGGTGGAGAACTCACCACGGGTTGAGAGCAACGTTTCGCAATATCTATGAGATACATTCAGTTGCATTTTATGCTTTGTCTTTTTTAATTTATAATTTAGTGATTTTGAAAAATTTAAATAATCAGAGTCGTAGTTTGCAAAATGTAATTCACCTTAATCTGATTTCGAACGCATGTGACGGCGTCTGGTTGTTGTTTTTGTTGTCGTTTTGCAACCGGCAGATACGAAAAAAGCAGGCGGCTCTTGCAATTTGTATCCGAGCGCACGAAAATGTATCTCAGCCGAGGGGGCCAGAGGGGATATGTGATTTTCTGTCTCTCTCTATTCTATCTATCCGTAGAGTCAAAGTCGATGACTGCAGAATTGCACACTGCAATGAACGAATGTATCGCAAAGAAGTTATCCTTCAGATGCGGATTGTATCTGCATCTGTATTTGTATCTGCGACTGTTGCTGTTGCCGTCGAAGGCAAGGCAAGGCGAGTGAACAAAGCCGTCGAGAGTTTCTCGTTCTGTCAGTTGTTGCTTTTTATTCGTAATATAAAAAAAAGAATAAAAAAAAATATATATACTAAAAAAAAAAAAAAAAAAATTTAAGAAAATTGAAACATAAAGTGGAAAAAAAAGAAAAAGCGAATAAAAATTCAAAATCACACGCTTGCAGACGGCAACGCATTCAGCTTCCGGTGCAAAGTGTGGCCACCTCGGGCTGCAACCTTTGCGCCTCGCTCCAATTCGCTCCGAGTGGCCACTTGTCGTCCACGACACCGCGATCGACTTCGTCTATAATTGGCCGAAAACCCATAAATAAATAAATGCCGGTTTCCTCCATCAAGAACAACAACACCATCTATAATCACATGAACAACAGCATAATCAACTGCAACAACAACATCAACATCAGCCAACAACAACATCTACATCAGCAACATAAACAACATCAACATTAACAACAATGATAATTATGACAACAATCGACAAAAGGTTAAATTTATTAAGTTGTCTCGTTTTTTGTTGTTATTGTTGTTTTTATTATTATAATGTTGTTGTTGTTATTCTTGTTGTTGTTGTAGTTATTGTTGTAGTTGTTATTGTTATCGCTGTCGTCGTAAACTTCTTTGAAACGCCTCGCCCGCAGCAAGGCTTCGTTCGGCTGGAGCTTTGATTTTATCTTCTGACATACGAAACCCAAAAATCATATTCGAAAAAATAGAAAAAACCCCAAACAAAACCAAAATAAACGTGAACAAATTGTGAATAAAACCATTGACAGAAGTTGTCAAGTCATAGGTTTTCAATACTGCACGCAACTCGATCAAAAACTCTTCGCCTTCACACTCTCTTCTGTTCCTTCCTTTGAATCACCGATCCCCTCAAACTCCTCCTTAACTCACTTTCATGATTTTCTCTTACTTTCATAAGGATTATTTCCACAATAACATTACAATCCATTAAAAAACTTTGTTATTTCGGGTTTCTATTGCGGATGAACCATTGCTACATTCACCTTTGCTCTAACTCTTCATCATTTCATATTTTTCAGTGAAATCCTCTTAACGTGTTTTTTTTTTTAATTATTCTATTATTGCTCCAACCACCAATAATAGCTCAAAATTGATTAAAAATATTTGAAAATTCGAAAATTCAATAGTAGAAAAAATTGTTGATTTAAATTTATTTCATTTCTAAAAATTTAAATCAACAATTTCTTGGCCATAAATTTTTCACATGGGTTCTTTCACCATCCCAACTTCCTCTGATAGTGCTATTTCCATTGCATTGATTTCCGTTTTTATCACCTGGTTTTAGGTTTTTGTGATTTGCTCAAACTTCCGTTTTATCCCCATTACACTCTACACCTCAATTTATCTCTCTCTCTCTACCTTTCTTCACCCGCTCTCTTTTTTTCATGCGTCTTCTTTTTCTTCACCTGTCCAACTTAGACTTATTTTTACACAAATTTAACTTCTATTTCCAGATTGGCATCCACAACCACAGCGACTTCTGCCTTCCGTCACCACGACATTTTCAACTACTTCAACTTCGTTCTCACTCCACTTCATTTCACCACACTACATTACACCATACCCCACTTCACCCCACCCCACATCCGCGCACCTCACCACATTGCCCACAACCTGTTGAGTCCACCACGCCTAGTCGCCAACTCCTGTTCTCCGCCAAATGCACTTCAGCCAGCGCTGACCTTATTCAATACCGGAATGGAATGGAGCCGAGTTGACTCAAGTCGTGTGGAAGTGACTTTTCGTGCTCATGGCTTCCGAATGGATTTTGTCCGCAAAAGCCGCACATAGAAGAAATAAAAAACTATTCGCCGAATCGTGGTCTGGACGGAACCTTCACTCATGTCGGACCGGTGGCCACTGGTTTCGTCTGTCTGTCTGTCTGTTTGTGGGGATTCTTGGCTCACGACATTCGCAGTCAGTCAGTGGGACATCCGTGTCTTGCTTGGCCTGTCTTTTTTGGTCTGTCTGTCCATTCATCCATTGGTCTACCGTCTGTCCACCCATCCATCCGTCTGAATATTTCCACGTCTAGTTTGATTCGTTTATTTCGCAATTTTCAGATGTCATCGATCGAGAAGAAACCGGTGTTCGAACTGGTTCTCGATTTCAATTAAATGGTTTATCGTTGTTGTAATTGTTGGTTTGGTGGCATTGTTGGTACTGATGTTGATATTGATCCCACCTTGTGCAGGAACCCAGGGAGGATCCGATGATACGAGGTTCGTGAAGGACTTTGCTTTGTGATCAATAATTTATTTATTCAATTAATGTCAATGCAATCGCATTTTTAACCCTTGAAGTTTATTAGTCGAAATTAACTAAAAGAATTTTCAAAATATTCGTTCAACCTTCGTACAATTAATCGGTCATCGATTATCAATTTACTATAGTATTTTAATCGTCTTCTATTTTTAGTGGTTTTGTTTCGGTTTCGTTTATTGTTCACGAATTTCGTATCGGGTATTATTACGATTCATTTCTATTTTTATGTCGGTTTTAATTTTCTCTCCATTTTGGTCGCTATATTATTGCGCAATTTTTGTATCTTTTTCTTCGATTTCAATTTTGTCGATATTTTTATTGCTTTGATTTTTTGTTTCTTCGATATTATTTTTGTCAAACATTTTTTCCTTCGAATCAGAAGTATGATTTTTTTATTGCTTCGATTTTGATTAATTCAAAATTAATATTTCTTCGACTATAATTTTATATCATTTTTTAATTTTTATCTTTTTTTGTCAAGTTTTTTTAATATGAATTTTGTTTGTGTTTTTATTAGATACATTGAATTTTAAATTTGTATTTATAAATTTTTATTTCTTCAATTGAAATTGTGTCTTCATTTTTATATCATCGATTTTAATTTAATCTGAAGGTTTTTTTTTTGTTAAAATTTTATTTTGTTAATTTCAATTTTGTATATATTTTTATTTGATTTGTAAACAATATTACATTTTTTATTTTATCGATTAATTTTGTCCAACTAGTATTTTTTTGATTTTATCTTCGTCTTTATCTTATATCATCCAAATTTATTTACATAAATAAGTTTTAATGTATTTTCATTTTTATTATTTTCTATACTCTCGATTTAATTGATTGGCCAAATTTCCATCTGTCATCAACGCGTCGAACTCTCGCCCCCGATTCGAGCCGATTACCCACATATGCCGTCGATTACTCAGAGTTCCACTGATTAATTGTGAGGTCGAGAGTTTTTTATTTTTGTTTTCATTTCAGCACAATCTTAAGCGATTAATAATCGCTTTTAATCCACATTGAATCCACTTAAGTAGAGCACAATGGAATGGAAATAATTGTAAATTGTTGTTGTTTATTTTATTGGTTTTGTTGTTGCCTTTGGGGAGGTAATGGTGGAGACACGCCTCGAACTCGAACGCGATCGCGGACTTCGAGAGATCAGACAAATGGACATGATCAAATGTTCGAGGCGTTTGTGTAAAAATGAAAGAAACACAAAATAATAATAGAAAAAAACGAAAATAAATCAAATCTTGCAAATCTCTCGACACAGATTTTTGCGAAATGAACGAGATGCAGATCATTGAATTGTTGTTGTTATGGGCTAGTTGCAACAAATTTGCGAGTCTGGCAACGATGGAGGTGACGACGTCATTGGAAAGGTTTCGTTTGCCACGACCCGGAGATGATGAAAGTTAAGTTCTGGTATCGTCGCTATCTCCCTCTCTCTCGGAATCAATGCTTCTCCCTCTCACTCTGAATCGTTCATTATTTAGTTACATTTTCGCCGATGTCCATGGGACAGAGAGAGAAGTCTGTAGTGAAAGGATTTCATCTGGAGATTTGAGCGGCCTGAGGGCTTTTGGCTTGTGGTTAATGTTGTTGTTGTTGTTGTTTTTTAACAAGTTTACCAAGAAATACACAAATCATGGTTCAACACAAGACAACAAGACAAACACGCTCCAGTTTAAGCTAAAGTCATGAAATTCTCAACACCGAAATTTTGTTTTGTTGTGTTTTTTTTATATTGTTTACAAAGTTGCGCAATCGTCATAAAAGTTATAAAATGTGTATAAATTTGTAGTCAATACATAAGTGGTGTTATAGCAGTAGTTTTTGTTGTCGTTTTTATTGTTGTAGTAGGGTGAAAGAGCCGCGTCATCGTCGTCGCGACAGGTGGACCTCCAGTCAAAAACAACAACAAATGACTTCAGCCATCATTCCAATCAACTCGGCATATTGAGAGAATGATTGATGCATGGAAGTAACTGGGGGTGAATTGAGGTTTGACGGCGTAAATGAAAGAATGAACAATGATGGATATGTTGGTTTGGTTAGACCGACAGATGAATATACAGACGGACAGACACACAGACAGATTGATTGCCTTTGCAAAATTTGCGGTTTACTCAAACGATTGGTTACGCCCCGAATGCGGTTTCCTATAAGCAGATGGTGGTGATGAGAAGAGGGGTTGGTTGAGGGGTTGAAAGGGAGTTGAGTCAATAAATTAATTGATGGGCAGAAGATATTGAGGAGGATGGGATAATGACAAAGGTGGGATATGTGAATGGTGGGACATGTGAATGGTGGGATAAGATAAAGAGGATCCAAAAGATTAGTTGTTAATTTAATTAATTAGAAATTTAATATTTTCTTCTTCTTATATAGCCACAATTATCAAATAGAGATCATTTTGCCGTCAGAAATATTTCTCACTCTCTTTTTTTTCCCTCTCTATAAATCTCTCTCTCTGCCTCTGCATATCTGATAGCCCATGAAATTCGTGAAAAATCATGGTTTCCGATCGAATTGAGGCGTCTTCGGTTCTTTGCGAGTTTTTGATTCGCTCTGATTGTTTCTCTAAGCTGAGTACAAGACATTACCTCATAAAACGATTTAACAACAATAACGACAACAACAATAATAATACGAATACAAAAATAAAAACAAAAATAACTTCAATAATAACACCAATACCAAGAAGACTTATCACAACACTAACAATACTAATTCGAACAACCAACTTCCACTACCAATAACTGTTACAACAACGATGCTATCAACAACAATATGCCACCAACAACAACGGCTATTAAACATATTGGCGCAGATCATAAATGAGTTGTGCAGATGGATGGACGAATAGTTGAGAAGACCAGATATTTCATGGAAAGAATATAGATGACGCTTTAGAACATGACAACGACAATGAAATGGAATCATGAATTTTGAATGAAATGGAATCATGAATTTTGAATGAAATGGAATCAAGAATATTGAATGAAATGGAATCATGAATTTTGAATGAAATGGAATCATTAATTTAGCAAGTTCTCTAAAATGACCGAGAGGAGGACCATGAGGAGGGTAATAAGGAGTATCGTCAGGGCGATAGTGATTGTTGTTAAGCAGATGGATAGATTAAGGAAAGAGAGGTAATGCTAAGAAAAGAAAGAAAGGTCAAGAAGTCGTCTTTGGAATTGAAGAAGAAGAGCAACAGGTTCTTTTTGTCTTTAAAATTCCAGAATCATCATCTTCATAATCATCTTTATCATCATATTCATCATCATATTCATCATATATTCATCATCATATTTATTATCATATTCATCATATCATCATCATTATCGTTGGCCTCATCGCCATCAAAGCGGAAAGAATTTATTTAAATTCGGATCGGAATCGGAAACTCGAATTCAAAATTAAGCGAACAAACGAGACTTCAACGAGTTCGTTGCAATAGACCCAGTTCGTTATTGTTGTTGTTCGTAACATGGCCAATAGCTGTTGTTCTTGTTATTGTAGACATGTTTTGCCAAAATGACGATGATTTTCGCAATAACGATGCAAACACGAACAACAACAACTACAACAACATAATCGTATCCCAATCCAAACCGACGAAACCTGTTTGATTTTGGGCAGCAACAACAATTGATTGAACAGCTACATTAACAAGCCACTGCTTATGAGTAACATGAATAACAACAACAACAGTACAAATATAATCTAAATTTTCAGCAACAACAACAATAATCTAACAAAAGGAAGAACTGCATATAGAAAAAAACTCCATCAACTCCAGTATGGAAAATAATAAAAATACAAAGACAAAATACAATAGCTTTGTGTTCGAGCCAAGTTAATGTGAGTGGGTCAAAAAAAGCAAAAGCCCCCCTTCTCGTCAACCACTTTTCCCTCTCCCCTCCACCACGATCCATGAAGATGTCATCGACTGCTCAACGGCCCCACAAGGACGACCCGCTGACACCGGAAATCGCTGAAGTCGCTCGATATTCGAGTTAACTTCGACTTTTTTCGCACAACGTGAACTTCCACTTGTGGACAGATCGCAACACCTCTCCCTCTCTCTCTCTCTTCCACTCTCATTTGAAAATATCTTTGAGCCGCAGGAGACTGGGGTTCAACGAGAGGCTCCAGATCAACGGATCTAGCTATTAAGATGCGGTTGACTTTAGCCTCTGTCTTTGTTGGTTTCCTATTTGAATTTGCTTTTTGTGGTTTCTATTGTTATATATATTGTTATTGTCCATGTTTCAATTGTTTTTGTTTCTGTTTCAATTGTGGTTTTTTCAGTTTCAATTGCTTTTGTTGATACTTCAATTTTACTTGTTTATTTTTCAATATATGTTTTTTATGTTCCAATTGTTTTCTTCATGTTTCAATTGTTTTACTAATGTGTCCATTGTTTTATTTCTATAGTTGTTGTTTCAATTGTGGTTGTTATCATTGTTGTTGTTACTCCAAT
Organism: Coelopa frigida; assembly: GCA_017309665.1. Lineage (NCBI taxonomy): Eukaryota > Metazoa > Arthropoda > Insecta > Diptera > Coelopidae > Coelopa > Coelopa frigida. The sequence continues at coordinate 12,552,281 of CM029564.1, read as the reverse complement.
TGTTTATTTGTTGCAATTTTTGTTGTTACTTTTAGTTTGACTTTCGTTTTTTTTTTTTCACTTCTCTAATGAAAGCTCTTATGTCAGCGACATTTATTGCGATTACGTTGACGTCGACGTAAAGGTTGATGATGTTGTTGTTATTACTATTGTTTTTAAATGCTGGTACTATCTATTTTTGTTGTTGTTGTGGTCAATGTTGTTGTGTCGTCTCGGCCATTGGCCGGCAAAAACAAGAGGTTAAACGACCGTAACAAAGTCTGAACATTTTAAGTGATTCCATTAGAGATTCGCTTAGAGCACCTTTAATTGGACGATGTTAGCAGCTGACAAGAAGGAGAATAAGGAGGTGAAGTAGTTAAATTAAAGAAAGATATATATAAGAAAGATATATACAAGATATATAGATTCATGAAATATATATATAGAGGAATGATATATACAAGAAAGATAATACTTTGAGACCTTACGAAATCAGCCATGAATTTCACTATCGAATAAAAAATTTAAGTAAAAGGTTCTTCTATTAAAATTATTAAATTAATTTAGTATTACTCGAATTTATTTATTTTATTTTATTACTTTTCCATTTATTTTAAGGACTACTTGTCCAATAATCGGGACGATGACAGTTGATTGAAACCGCTCAATTGACATAGGTTGACAAATGATTCCGAACGATCGATGTACGAACAGATGGGCGTGGTCAAGCACAGACCAACAGACGGAGCCGGAAATGAACGCTTAGCAAAGACATCGACGACAACAATAACAAGAAAACTAAAATACAAAAAATAAAAAAAACAAGAAAAGTAAAAACAAACCAAAACAAAAGCAAAGTAAAAATCATGAAAAGTAACAAAACAAAAAAAAGTATAACAAGAAATATGTAAACAAAAAAATGATAAATAAAATATTTCCGCCAAAAGATCAGACTGCGGAAAATGAATTGAAATTGATTGGGTTCAATAGCCAAATCGTCATCAGCGGAGTGGAGGGGGAAGTTTGGAATTCCAATCGACCGCAGTCGAGACGAGACACGACTCGGACTCGGAAAAAACTCGGCTCAACCGACTGTGAACAACGGTGGCCAGAGAAAGGGAACGAAGAAGGAATGGGCGATGTGGCCAAAACATGTCATCAATTTTGAAACTGAAATCAAGCGAGGAGGGAAAATGACAACGACGATCGGTGGATCTGCCCACTGCGATGAGGATCCACCCCTTGTGGTGCCACCCACCGCCGCCCACAAGGGGGTGTGGCACATGCGAGGCACGACACATATAAAACCGGAGGCCACTCGAGGTGGCCCAATAGTGAGGGATCGTCTGCCATAAGATCAATGACAACGACTAAGAAACAACAACGGGATTCTCAAGGCGATCGAATTTCCTCCCCGGAAAAGGAAAGTCCCGAAGGAAAGATGATGACGAAAAGGATATCGACGAGAAGTACAACGACAACAAAAGGGCCGACAACGTTGTCGAAGACCAGAACGACGACGACGACTAGGATTCGAAAGGCTTTGACATCGCTGCTGGCGCTGCTGCTGGCATCGTCCTGCACTCAGGGCTCCCCGCTGGGCCGGAAGTCGCTGGGGGCCCAACTGGGCCCGAACTACGTGCGCGCCATGGCGGCCTATAAGAGGCTGGAGCCGAAGCTGCCGCGCTCCGAGCTGCGGGCCCTGACAACGATCGGCATCCTGAATGGGGCCGTCGAGGCCGAGCATCGGATGGAACAGCATCTGGTGGAGAGCGTGAAGGATTTGTTGCTGCGATCGGATCGGAACGATGTCGATGGGTTGATGCCGAAGATCGAGACCATCGAGCGACAACTGCTGCGCGACCGACGAGCGCTCGAGATCCTCGGCAGCGCGATGGATCTGGCGTCGAGGACGAAGAGCGCGCAGGACTTTCGTCAGGAGATGCAACAAATGCGAGGGAGACCGAGTAAGGATGCGGTGAAGACGAAGAACAAAGCGAAGGACGGGGCGAAGATCAAGGACGAGGGAGATGGTGACAACAACAACGACATGGATCAGCGGGTGGCGTCGCTGCGACGGAATATTCTGCAGCACGTGACCGCGATGAAGCAGCTGGTGGAGCAGAAGGTCGAAACTACGCTGGGGCACCTGATGGAGGAGGCGGGGGAGGACGGGCTGTTGGCCAGGGTGAGCCACAGCCAGAGACAGGGAGGGCTGAGGAAACGTGAGACGAACGGGGAGCGTGAGGGAATCCGGCTGATCAAGTCCATCCTGACTGAGGTGAGTGAGTAGTGTGAGCGAGGGAGGTTGAGGAAATTGTTTTCAACCTTTTCTGTTCTCTTCAGGACGACTTTCGGCAGAACCTCGTGGACGATGTGGCCATTGAGAGACGCAAGGACACCACGGACGATGCGGACTCCAAGGAGGACGAGCTCGCCCTGGATCTGGATCTTGGATGACCTTGTAAGTTTAGTCGGGAAGGCTTTATGCTGTCCTTTTTTCTGTGGTTGTAGTCGTTGTTTTCCTTGCAGTGGGGTATTTTTAGTCGTTATATCAGAGCGGTAGAGTGCGTTGTTGTTGCTTCAGCTTCCCTACTAACCCCTTGGGAAGGTTCACCCCTTATACCCTCATACTATTATTCTCTCATACCTTCATTCCCTCATCTCCTCATCCCCATCTTCCCACCCGCTCCCCCAACCATCTGCCATGGGTCGAGTAAACAAACACCTTTCGCCTTGTTTCTCCCATTTGCGGATACCAAAAACCACAACAACTAAAAGTCTAGGAAGGTCCTCGAGAGCAGAGCCGGAAGTTCCTCATCGTCAACCAAAACCAAGAATACGACTGCATCCAAAAACAAGGATACAACGGCCACCTCGACGACAACGACAACGACGGACGCATCGATTGCGTCGAAACCCGCCAAGCAAGAGCTCTTGGAGGACGACGACGACTCGCCCGAGTTGGGTCCGCTGGAGCCCTCGGAACCCGGGACGGGCGGAGGCCTCGTCGGCCTCATCGCGAGTCTCAGTGGGGTGAGTGGGATCATGTGATCCATTTGGATTGTCCTTCAATCAAAAAGAATCACAAAGAATCTTAACATTTTATATTTTATATTCCTCCAGGGCGAGGGAGGCTCCGATGTGGGAGCCCTGATCGGCGCGCTGACTGGCGTGGTGTCCACCCTGTTCGGCGTGAGTATTCGCGATCTCTTTCGCTCTAATGTCAAACTCTCTGTGACCTCTCTTCAATTCTCCTCTCGCTAACTCTCTGTGTTCTCTTGCTCTTTTGCCCCCTCTTTTAACAGCCCGGCGGTCTGGACGTTGACTCCCTGATCAACTCGGCGACCTCCCTGATTTCGGGCCTCCTCTCGGTGAGTTTCTGTCTCTTTCACTCCTCGTTCATCTTTTTCAAATAATACTTCTTTTCTCTATTTCCTTCGCTTTTGATCGCGACAGGGTAACCAAAATTTCGGCACGGTCCTCGGTAGCTACGTCGGCACCGCCTTCGACGGCCTCTCGGGCGGCGGCGGAGCAGTAAGTATCGCTCTATCTCTCTTACACAAATTTTGTTCTCTCTCTCTCTCTTCGCTCTTTTTCTGATCAGTTTCTGTCTCTCTTTCGCAGATCAACAACGGACAGTTCGTGGGGAATTTCCTGGGCACCGTCGTCGCATCTCTGAGCGCTGTATTTATCCAAAATTTCTTTATACCGAGTTTCTTTGGCTTCCTTTCTATCTCTTCCATTCCCTCTCTTCCTCTCATCATCTCACCCGTCGCACAGCTTAACGAGATCCCCCTACTAACCCGTAGCAAAGCATGTCCCATAGTTACCCCAACCTTCCTCCAACCCTCCTCTTCGTAATCATTTTTTTTTATATTCATTGATCTTCTTTTTCTGCTCTTTCAGGACCCCGAGGACGACGATGAGCCGCCCAAGCCGTTGGTCTTCGTGCAGAATCTCATCGGCAGCTTCTTGGAGGCCAAGAATCGCAAGGGCTCCGGTGAGACGTCCGAGGAGCGAAATGGCCCGAAGCCACCCGACCCCGCCGGCGGCTCCGACTCGGCGGGCTTCATCAAGCAGATCGTCTCGCATGTGGTGGGCAGCGCCGTCAGCCTGATTCTGAACGCCTCGCTGGGCGCCTCCGGGGGGGCGTCGCATGCCTCGGCGGGCCTCTTCGCAGGGAGCTCCAAACATGGCGGGGGAGGGGGTGGTAAATGGTAGTCAAGCACCCCTCATCAACCCGCACCACCTCGATCTCTTCGCATCACTTCATCACTTCCATTGTTCTTTCGTTTAGTTTTAATTACTTAGGTTCTATTGTAAGCGCCATCATCCCGATATCCCATTCATAAATACATTCACATCTATGTATGTGTGTGTCCACATCGATTTGAACTCCCCTGTCCATTCTGAACCCCTTCCCTTCCACCTACTCCTCCCCATCCAACTCCCTTCCATCGTAAGCCTCGAGTTATTCAATAAGTTTAATGGTTAATAAATGTTTTATTAAATTTAGATTGTATGGAAAACTTCATATCGTTTCATCGCGATTGGCGCCGGCTCGCTTGGGGTCACTTATTCGCGGTTGGCCGTGCGTGAATGATCAACCAACCGATCCACCGCCGACCCACAGACAGACAGACGGACGGTTAGATAGACTTAGTGCTTGTGCAACCATGGGTTGGTTTTATGGGTTGATTTCCTCCTTTCGTCGTGACTTTATGCAAGACCTCGAGCGCCAATGGACCGATCAGATCTCACGAGTTTCGGTTCCCACCTACCTGCCTCCCTCCCCACAGTCCATGGAAACGGAGACCAGAACCAGGTCCAAACCATTAGGGGGCCATTTCCGTTTCGGCCGTAAACTGACTGGACTTGTTGTTATCACCGAAGTGGCCATCGCTAACTTGGTGATGGCACCTCATCGGGTTGATGGGATGTGAAAAAGCCATTGTTTGTCTTTTTATATGTGTTTATGTAAACCATCTTCTATGTGACGATAGGTCTTATGGAAGCCTTTAGCAACTCTTGTTATGGTTTCAGTTTTTTCGTAACATGCAATTCGGTGTGGTTTATTGGTTTTTAAGGTTTAAAATGGTGGAAATGGACTAGAAAATATTGTGCAATCATTTAAAAAATGGTTTGGGTCGGGTTTTACCATTTATAAATGATCTGCTTTTAATAAAAGATGGCCCTTTGACAAATCGGAGGATCATCTCGAAGAGTCGAGTTTCCATTGCAGTAGAATGAGAAGCGAAATCGTTTGCATCCATCGATGTTAAATTCACTAAAATTGTGAATTTGAATTAGTTTTAGTTTCATTATTGTGTCTTTTTTTTATAAACCATGAGAAGGTATTTGGAAGTACCCTCAGAATAGTTGCAAGGGTATTTATACAATTTTTAAAGCACTACTTAAAGGTCCACATCATCTTTAATAATCAAGCGATGGACCTCTCGAAGAGAACCTCGGCTCTTTTTAAGAGTGATATTTATTTACAAACATGAAGAGTTTCTTCTTCATAGCAGTAAAAACTTCGCATTGGAATGCGATATAAAAAATCCAAACTCCTTGGAATATTTGGCAAAGATTCACACGCAAAAATGTGGCCTCAATTGAGGTGAACGAGTTGAGCGAAATCGCTCCGCCGTTTGTCTCTCTCTCCTGGAATATTTCGCTCTCATTCGTGGCTCATCTTCTGCGTCACCGTTGAAAGCGAAAGTGAACGAATCGGAAGAGAGATTAAGCGAGAGAGAAAAAAAGAAGAAAGGAAAAGAGAAAGAGAGCAAGTCAAAAGTAGTGGGAGAGAATGAAGAGGGTGAAGGAGACAGGGAGAGGAAGAAGGGATGGTGATGAAGTTAAAGATGAGGAGAAGGAGGAAAACGCACGAAGCAGTCGAACGCGGAAGACGAGGCCGAAGCGACTCGAGGCGAGAGGAAGCGAAGCAGAAAAACGTTTTCTTCGTTAGACAGAAAATTGCAAAAATAAAAGACAAAGAGGAAAAGATAAATAAATATAAACGGGGACAAAATATAGACATTTAAGAAGGGAGAGATGGAAAATGACGAAGAACAAAATGGAAATATCAAGAAAGTCAACAAATAGATATACAAAAATAATAAAAAAATATATAAAAATAAATAAAATAAGAAATTGAAGTGAAACGAATTCAAAATGCGTGATGGAAAGTCCACTACCTCTCTCCCTTTCTTACTTTTCTGTATTTCTTTCTCTCTCTGGCTTTCACCCGCTTCTCTTCGGTCGAGGCCGAAAGTGAAAATGGAATTCCACACGAGACGCCTCATTCTCGTTGGGGCGCATGCGCAAACGTCTTCTTCCATTGCGTTGTCGCGCGGCCAGACCGGGTCCGAAATGAGAAAATAAAAAAATGGAACCCAGCGACACGGAAAAAATTATAAAAATACAACGAATAAATGCCGATGTTGGGTGATGAGGTGGGGTGAAGCAGGCGGCGGTGAGGTGGAGCGGGGTGAGGTGGGGTGAGGCCAGGGAGCGAGGTAAGAAACAAGGCGAGGTGGAGAAAATGAAAAAGCAAATAATAAAAAAAAAACACTTTCGTCGAGCAGTTGCGTTTTGAGCTTCAGTTACGCCGCGGTCTTTCACAAGTTACAACGACTTCGTTCGGATTTTGCCCCACCAGCTGACGTTATTGTGGTGTTTTTGTTGTTTTTTGTTATTATTATTATTATTGTTGTTGTTGTTGCCGAATATTTTGTTTTGTCTTTTAAATAGTTATTGCTATTGTTTTTGTTGTAATTATTTAGTGTTTCTGCCACTTTTACTGTTTTTCTTGTAGTAGGCTTGTTGCAATCTTTAAATTCAATAAAAATGCACATTAAAGGGAAAAACAGTAGTAACAAACTCACTAATAACGATATCAACATAATCAACAACAACACCAATACCATCATTGCCAACAACAATAATAGCAATACCGTTATTACCAATATCAACAATATCAATACCATTATTAACAACATCAACAATACCAATAACATTATTATCAACAACAAGATTAAAAGTTGTTGTAGATATTGTTAGTGTTCTAGCTAATTTTCCGCCTATATCCCCGTATCTCTCACGCACTCTATCTGTCTCACTCTCTCTCCTTCGACCGAACCTCGCGCCACCCAATGGTATTATTTAATCATCAAAATAGAACCCTTCCCAAGGACGTGTGACAGAAAGAGAGACAGAGAGATAGTATTACTTCGATGGTAATAGTTGAAAATTTCATTTTTGGCGCTTTCAATAGAATTTGTTTATGTTGGTTTTATTTATATGTGTTGTTGTTTTTGTTGCCAATGTGATATTGTTAATTGTTTCATTGTTGTTATCGTGTTTTCTTATGAAATTTCCTGAATAAATTTTGCTAAAAAGTTCGTCGTCGGTTTTTGTAAAGTTCGAAAAATCAAAACCAAAAAATAGTGAGAGATAGGGAGGAAGAGAGTGTCAAAATAGAGAGAAGGAAAGAGCGAAAGAGTAAGAAAAAGAGAAAAAGTAATCAAACATAAATGAACAAAGAGAGAAATAACAAATATAATTAACATAGTGAGAAAAATCTCAAATTGAATAATTTAAAGGAAATAATTTCTACATCTCGAAAGCTCGATATGCAAGAGCTTTAAACAAGTGATTGTTGTTTTCGGTTTAAATCGCGCATTGTTTTTTTACTACTATTTTTGTTGTTTTTTCGTTAATTTGCGCCAAAAACGGAAGTGTCGAAACTCCATTATCGTCGACTTGTCGTGATCGTCGTGGTGAGAAAGTGGTGAGTAACTCGTGATTTGCATGTAACCTCCCTTCGTCTCCCCCTTCCCCACCATCGCACACCTCACTAGAGGAAGTTGCAACATTTTTCTCTACCTTTTCAATGGGGGGATGGAAAAACCCTCGAACGGGAGTTTTCGGTTGGGGTTTTCCATCCGACAGAAATTTGTTTGCGGAGTCCCAAATGAAATTCCAAGAGGAAAATAATGCCATCCTCGAACTGAGAGAAACTTCATGCTTGGACGAAGTCTACGAAACTAAATCATGGTCTCAGGGGTCGGGGGTTCATCACATCTCAATGTGATCTCATCAGTTCATCAGGGTTCTCAGCAGCTCATCGGGGTTCTCATGAGCTCATCAGGGGTTTCGTCATTTCAGAATTGAACTAGATAAAGTTTCGTAAATTCTGCCTCCAAATGATGATTTCGTTTTGTAAATTCGAGGCAATTTCATGCTTCAGAGTTACGAACAATACCTCAGTGATGGATGGGTACTTGGTAATAAGAGTAATTGATCTATTGTGAAAATCTAGAACATAATTTTCATACTTATAGAGCATTAGGAATGAATTTTGCTTATAAGATGTAGTGAGCTCTTAAAAGATCCAATATGGGATCTAGAAATATCGAAATATATTCGAAAATTTAATTGTCTGAAATATTTATGAATTGTATATTAACTATTTTAAAAAATTTATAATTTTAATCAAAACTTTTTTTTATGTGTTGTTGAATAAAATGTTACATTGAAAACATTGAAAAAAAAACCAAGTGAAGAAAAAAAATTAATTTTTAATATATGTAAAAGAATTTTTTAATAAAAAACAAATAATTTTTGATTTAAAACAACATTTCGGAAAAACACAAATATTTTATTTTATTATTTGAAAATTTTAAATTTTAATACAATGGATATGATCTTAAATTGGAAATATCGAAATATAATATGACTGAATCATAATTTTGTACAACAATAAAATTTTATATAGCTTTCGTCAACAACGTAAACATCGCAATTTCTCGTGGAACGCGATGTCAACGGCTTCGATTTGACCAATGGAATGCGATAACCTTGAACTAGAGTTCGAGTAAGAAATTCTCCCCTGACTACGACTTTGACTAAGGCGTTTCAACGTGTGACCCTCGTGACCCGGTGCCGCCGATGGATGACGAGTGCGAAACTTGACCCGAGACACGTCGACGACCGTTGCTCAGACAACGAATGAATGGGTTCGAAGACTCGAAAGGGTCCATAAATCATGGTAATATATGATGATCTCTATAAATCCATATTGCGAATCAAGAAAATCAATAAACACACACACATGCACACTCAGAGAGTGATGTAATTGGTAGCCAAACTGAATACAAAGAAGAGATAAAAGAGAGAGATGGAGAAATGGACGATGACGTTGATGATGGGTTCGAAATTTTGGCAAATAACAAACAATTTATGAGCTTTCAACATATCGAGCGAGGTCTTGCAACATCGGTGAAACAACAAAAACCTCGCGTCAACAATAAAAATATCGGTGAAACAACAACAACATTGAAACAACTACAAATAGCAGCGATCGACGATCATCTCATTGAAAACCCAAATCACCGACAATAGAAAAAACTGAATTTCAGCAATACATTTATTAACACATTTTTATTGATGCCACGACGAGAAAGGGAGAGACGAAAGGCGAACGAGGCAGACGAAGAGATAGGAATACATGAGAGGGCAAAACGGTGTTAGACTGAGTGAAGATGATAGGAAACGAAAGCTTCGGGATGAAAGCGAAAGGGAGAAGAGATCGGTAACGGTCTCAAGGTCGTTGAAGAAATTATTCAATTTAGAAAGGTCGGCATCCGGGTGTTAGACGGAAAGAGATGGAGACAGAAATGGAAATGCGTTTGGCGGAGGATGCGAAGGTGGAGATTGAAATGGAGATAACAATTGGTAAAATAAAAACAGAAATTTGAATCGAAATGAAAACAGAAATGGAAATAGAAATAAATATACAAATGTAAATAGACATAAAACTGAACATAAAAATGCAAATTGAGATGATCGTGAAGTGATCATGGAGAGGGAGGGGAAGGGGAATCTGTGTCAATAGGTTTATTGACCGATGAGGTAACCGATATCTGGATCATGCCCTCTGCATGTGGGTTGCAATTTACGTCAATGGTTTTCGGATAGCTGCAACGCGGACTTCGAATAACTTGAGCAATCTCAACTTGGAACGGGGGCGACGGCGACATTTGAGAAATTCCGAAAATAAATTTCCTCCCAAGTAGAAAAAACCCACAGCAAAATGTATCAAAATCAGCGGGGTTCAAGAGAAGGGATCGTCGAAAACATGGGGTCAATTTCCGACCTTGAGTTTCTCAATTTCAGGCTTGAAAAATTGTCAACGCGAGATAACTTTTTCTGAATGCGATTTCTGGCGCATTTTTATATGCATATCTCTCTGTCTCTTTTCACCTCGCTCCGTGTCTCTTTTCCTCTATCTCTCTTTTCACTGTCTCCCTCATTTATTTAATGGCGTCTGTTGACTCTACAATGAAATTGTTTTTATCGTTGATGTTGCGACTTTTGATAGTTCGTTATTGCTCTTGTTAGTTGTTCCTTGTTGTTTTTATTGTTGTACGTGACCGAAGGACAACTCCTGTCATATGCAGTGGCTAGAGTTATATGTTATTGTGGAATATATTCCCCAGTTGACCTCATTTGCATTGCGATCTCGATTCGAAAGGAGGCAAAACGAAAGACTTAAGGCACGAACTCGTCCGAGATATTGCAAGTGATTTCGTTGTCTCGATTTCAAGGGTTTTCATGGGAACAACGTTTTGAATTCCTGTGAATTTTGCGGGGACTGAAATTGTCAGTCGATTCAGAAAAAACTTTCGTAGTAATTTTTTACATTGAGAAAAATCTAATGAAAAATGAATTTTAGTCGATGCTTCTATATAATTAAATTTCATTATTTCACAAAAAACTTATTTTTTAACCTCAACAATTATTTTCCAAGCAACTTCTTTAAGAAGACTTTGACTTCGAGACGAGGATCAAACGACTATAACTGCGGCCGATGGTTGCAGCAAAGTTCGTAGCTCAGAAAATAACACAACTGCACGCGTTAAGGTTGGCACAAGAACTTTGGCCCACTTCGCGAACCAGTCTTCGGAATCCGATCAAAGCATGTCAAGAGAAGCCTCGAAATCTCATTAATGTTTAAATTAATGAAACGGACTTCGTCAACGAAAACATGTTTCAATCAAGAGTGATTTTGACAAAAATACAACAAATATTATGAGCACAGAACTTTGGGCTTTACCTTCGCTACTGCTCGAACAAAAACAACATAAAAAAGGAAAACAACAAATTAAAGATAAATAAAATAATAAAGAAATATGTTGCAGACACAACCAAATGCATTAAAAAGGGGTTTAAATGATTCGTTATAGGTTGGAGTTGTTGTTGTTACGATTGAGGTTGTTGTTGTTACGATTGTTGTTGTCGCCATTCATGCTCATGTCGCAGATTTTTTTTCTGCTATTGTTGCTTCAATTTGAGCCTTGGTAATTCAATCTCGGCAATTAAATGTCTAATAAAAAATTCAATTAAATGAAAACAATTTCGAAATTGCATTTAATTAAAGTCCGCCAGTCGAGCGACACAGTCGACCACCGAGGCGATATGAAAGGGAAGGGTGAGCAAGAGAGAGAGAGAGAGAGTGAGTCAGAGAAGGAAACAAGGCTGTGGACGCCCAGATCTCGAAGTCCAAAGTTGTTTGGAAAAATCAACGGCCCTCGAAATCACGACGAAGGAAGTTCCGTGACCTGTCTGAAGGAAGAGGGCGTGGCATCGATCGTGGAAATTACAGCGATCAAAGTCACTTGGGCCAAAAGCTCACGTCGAATTATTCACTTGGTCAATTATTGGCCAATTATGGTCTGGAGTCAAAAGCGACCACCAGGTTAATTGTTCATCATCGTTATCATTTCCATGGAGATTATTGCTTATAAACACAGACATTATCGCAAAGGCGACGTCATAATCAACAATATAATTATCATAATCAAAAATTCAATCATCAGACTACTACCAGAAACTTCATCATCAGGAAACATCATCCTCCGAAACATTATCACCATCATCATCACGATCATTTTCAGATCTTCATATTAAGCAGTTAAACGAACCCGTTTAACAATCATAATATCATAATAAGAAACTTTATCAGACCAGAAAACATCGTCATAATAATCACGATTATCACCAGAAACATTGTCACGATCATTGTCAGAATCATCATCACGATCATTATCAGGATCGCGATCGTGATAATTCATTATTAGAATCAACATCACAATTGTTATCAAATCATCATCACCATCATCAGATCGGCATGATCATAATCAAATTCAGGCAAATGTCGCTTATTGTCGCTATTTGACAGACAGAGAAACATTTAATTTTTGTCGCTGTCAGATTGTTTGTTTCTCCCTCTCTATCTCTCCCTCCCTCCCCATCTTGTTCTTAGAAAACCTTTGGTCGGCCTCATTTGAGTTTCTGTTGTTGTTTTAATTGTTCTATGTTGATATTGTGGTACTCTATTATGGTTGTTGTTCTTGCTGTTTACGCAATCATGCCAAGGATTTGAGCCGAGTGAAGAGATAATTGCATAGTGTCTGCGAATCGCGCAGAACCCCAAGCGATCGGTCGGATACGTGTCTGAGGTCAGCGAGATGATAACGTCGCTCATGTGTCCAGAGTGGCCAGAGTTGATTGAATTGGACCACGATATATGAGTTGAGGTTGTATCAGTGTGGTCGTGTTAATAACGCGTTAGTAACAACAATTATTGGTAGTAGATAATTTTGTCGCTCGCTATGAAACGTGATGTTCTATCTCTGTCACTCTTCCTCTATGCAGTCTCGCACTCTTTTGAGAAGTGGGACGATCCTTGGGATCTGAGGCGAAGGTTTCTGGCTGGAACCCACCATCCTTGAGATATATTTATAGTGCTTGAGGACGGTGATATAAAGATCCATAAAATTGACATTACAAACAATTAGACATTATAAACATTATTAAATTATATTCTGTAAGAGTAGAAGTTCTTGTTTGGTAACCAGATAAATTTATATCCGAACCAAAGACTATCCAATTTTGAAATTTTCATATATTTATATATTTCTCAATTTACGCGAAGATTCGCTTCACACAAATGTCAAGTGCATTCAAAAGACTGGGCATGCATTTTTTATTGAGCCTCTTTAATGACACTGAAGCATCTGCATCTCAAAATTTCCATCGATTTCAAATGCCAAATGCGACCAGATTCAAGAGACTCAGCGGAGAATGGAAAATGCATCTTGAAGATTCTCCCTACTTGCATCATTGCTGTATGATTAATGTCTTTGAAAATGTAATTGTGAATTAATTTATTCATATCTGATTCTTAATATCTTCATATCTGATTCTTTATATCTTCATATCTGAATCTGAATATGTTCATATATGAATCTAATTAATACATTCACATCTGATGTACTATGTGTTTAACTACAAGTTACATCATTTGATTAGCATTATTTTATTCATAACTAGAAGCTTACGTTAGATGCTGACCAGTACCAATAATTGTTCTGTTGTTGTCCGAAAACAACAACAATTGTTCTAAGATCGACAACAACAATAATTGTTCTGAGATCAAAACAACAAAAACTCCAACAATTAATTCCACGTCACAGCGACAAATCGCCGTCTGATCAAGTCTTGCAGCATCCACCGCTCCACGGGTGGTGTAAGGGATGAGGAGGAGGAGGGCACCAAGGAGAAGGCAGAGGAGGGGAGTTGGTGAACTGGGAGCTCTTGGTCCATGGACCATGGCAGCAATCACGATTGGACTGTAACTTAATTTGATCGGCTTTTGTTTCGCGAACATTTTAATTTGATGCATGATGAAGTTAGCTACTACATTGCAACAAAAAAATTAATAGATAGAAATACAATGAGAACAAGAACAACATCTAAAACAACAACATAGCGATGGTAGAAACAACAAATGTTACAGCGAAGGAATTAGTGTCAACTTGTAGAAATAAAGTCGACATTCAAGAGTTGCGTGCATCGGTCGCTGCTGTTGGGTTCAAAAAGGTCACCGGGCAGCAGTTGAAACAACAACAACAAAAATTTAAAATATAAAAACAACAACAACGTCAATAATTTATAAGAAAAACAAAATATAAAAACAACAACAGACAACCACATCACCGTCAGCCAACAACTTTTTATCTCGTCCCAAAAATTGTTGCCAACAATCGACTGCAACAACTAAGACAACCTGTTCCCTTTCAACACGAATGCAATTTGCAAAAGACAACATCACCTGTCTCTTTCTCACGCTCCCTCTCTCTCGCTATCTCTTTGCATCTCTTTTTCCCTCACTCGAACACTCGTTGAGCTTTTGTCGCCTCGCTGAAGCTTCAAAGTCTCAGCTTCGTGGAGTGAATCGTGCTCTTGAGTTCTTGCTCTTGGACGCCTGCGCAACACGGTCTTCACTCTCTCTCGCACTCGATCTCCCTCCCTCACACCTGCCGTCATCGTCCTCCCCCAATCCCTCTTCCTCATCTTCTTCCACCTTTGAGCTTCCTCTCTCTCTCTCACGTGTTCCTCCACGCTCTCAAGACGATCTGTGGCTCCCGCTCTCCCGAGTTTCTCTCAGTGGACAGAGTGAATGGCCTTCTGTGTCTTGAGTTTCGGCAGTTGTTGTTATTGTTGTTGAAATTGTTGTTGTTATTTTGGTCGAAAATGGCCAACGATGGCGTAGCAACAGCAACAAAAACATCCAACAACAATCAACGCTGATGGTATCGATTTTACACAATTTCCAGAGGTAGCGAATGATCATATTCAGTTTGTTGTTGTTGTTGTTTTTATTGCTGTTTATTGTTGTTGTCGTCGTAAATGATGTTGTTTTTGTTGTTGCTGCTGCTGCCTTGCCAGTCCCGTGTTAAGAGAGTGTGAATTTGAGAATTTTTCTCTTTCTCTTTTATGAAGCTCTTCTCATGGCTCTTTGTTGAGATTGTTTTTCGGTCTCTTCGATCGATGTCTCGCGTTGGTCGATGGATTTCGATGGTGGTGTTGATGGCGGCGGCAATGGTGTTGTTGTTGTTATTGTTATTGTTGTTGGACTTTTCTGGCTCCAAACTGGATCCACCTGGGGGCCGTTGCAACGCTCGACAGCCTGGTCGGGCCTGGTCTGCTGTGGCCGCCGATCGACGACTAAATCAGTGAAAAACTTTCGTCTGCAGTCATTTGCTTCGAGTTTGTGAACGGGCGAATATCGTGCGTCCCTGCGTTGCTGTTTCGTCTCCTGCGGAGTTTTCTGGGCCTCCACGTCGTGTCGTGTCTGAAGTTGTGGTAAATGCCAAATTTATTTTTTTTATTTCACCGTACTTTATTTCATCGCTTTTTTGTTTTCCTTGTAATTTTGAGTGAATTACAAACGAAATCCATTCAATTCAATTTCGGTTCAATTCAATTTAAATTAATTTTATTTTATTTTAATTTATCTTTAATTTCATTTAAATTCGATTATTTTCAATTCAATTTCGTTAAATTCAGTTCAATTTCAATTCAATTTCGTTCAATTCAGTTCAGTTCAATTTTACATTTATATCAGAAAAAAAGTTTTTCTCAAAAAGAAAAGTGTTTTTCGGTCTTTGATCCATCGATTTCTATGGAAAATCCTCCTCATCCGTTGTGTTTTTGTTGTTGTTAATATTGTGGTTACCATCATCGCTGTTGTTGTTGTAATGTTGAGACCTGCCTCAACATCGGCTCGTGCCTGGCTCCGCAGATCCGTACGAGGAAATACTTTCTTTGTTTATTGTTTTTGCTTTCATTTTTCATGTTTCTTTATTTCAATGTTGTTGTTGTCTGTTTTTGTTGTTGTTGTTTATCTGTTTGTGTTGTTGTAGTTGCTCTTATTTTTGAATTGTTTTTGTTGTTGTTTGTGTTCCTCTAAGACTTCGATCTTTGGGTCGAAGAAACCAGTCCGAATCCAAATTGACATTCACTGCTGGAGCTCCATTTGTTTGTCGGCTCGATTTTTGGCCTGGTTGTCGACCTATTGGTCGTAAAGATCGTCAGTGGTTTTACGTGTAGACTAATGGAAAATTTCCATACGCCCACAACTCAGATCTCAACAACAAATTCTTCTAAAACATCGACTCCGGGTCATAGAGCTTGAGTGGTGAATAAATTTCGAGCAAAAGTTTACACTCAACTCTTTACTCTTCCAGAGTCTTTAAACCGAAGTGAAAAACCGTTCCTAATATCCTCAATCAATCTGAATCTTATACAAACATTCTTCTAATGAATATCCTCTCTTTCTCCTTTCTCTCATTTCAGTTTTGATTTATTCCTCAAAGAACCTCGAAAGATCATCTTGTTTGAACAACATCTCGAACATCTCGTGAACATCGCATATTTCGCTAACTAAGCCAACTCACACACACAAAAAGACAAGTTCAAAATGCAGTTGCCAACAAAACGAAGCCTCAGCCTGCTGCTGCTCCTGGCCCTGTGTCACATGTGCCTGGCCATGCCGGGGATTCGCGTAAAGCGTCAGGATGACCTGCTCAGCCTGGAGGAAACGAAGGACAGCGAATTGAACCCAATCAATTCAGAGGTAAAAACCACATGTCCAAAGTCATCTGTTCAACATCTGTCTTGTCGAAGTCTGTGCAATCACTGTCTAATCTCTTTTGCAAAAGTACAAAAACAAACCGTCCAAAGACACCAATTGAAACGAGTTTGTTTTTCGGGGTTCGCAGTGGTTTTTCCCCCCAGTTGCTCACTCTTTCTCTTTGTATATCTGCCTCTGTCCTTGTCCCTCTCTTTGTCTCGCTATCTCCTTCGATCGGGATCGCTTTCTCACACCATCGGCAATGTTTGTTATGTAAACCTTTGCGGGGCGGTCGAGGTGTTGGTTCATCGTTCACTCAGCGAAGGCGATATCTCGCAAACCACCTCGGCATAACTCTGCCCGATTTCGCAAATCATTTCATTTATATCAATCCAATTCATTTCAATTCAATTTATTCGCGATTCGACGTCGGTCGCCACCCAATTCACCGAAAAATCCATCGACAGTTGATGTCATCGTGGTCATCTAAAAATATCGCCTTCGTTTGGGTTCGATTTGAATATTTATTGACCAAGTATATTCCTTATGTTGCAATTGTCTTTTCGCCATCCCATGTCTTTCCATGAAATATAATGGATTTTGTATCATGATTTTTTACTATGATTTATAGTTTATTTAATTCATTTTTCAATTCATCATATCGAATTTATTGCTGAACTTCTAATATTCGATTCATACTTTTCAATCGACCATATATAACTTATTTTTTTAAAAATGTCATCTACTATTTTTTCTGAAAACCCTTGAAATCGTTGCCATCTCCCCTCTTCACCATCATTGTTTATACCATATTTTACTTTCTTTCGTATTCGATATTTCTCTGATACTCTCTGCTGAAGGTATATGAATCTTCCAGACATTCGTGGAAAGTAATTTTGCCAACAAAAAATATAAGAAAATATTATAAAAATATTGTAGTCCATTTGGGACACCGATGTTGATGGCGAAGAAGAAGAAGAAGAAGAAACAGACGACCTTGACGGTCGCCCTAAACGGGCTCATTTGAATTTTAAATTCGACTCGAGGCGAATTCACTCAGTCGCCGACCGACAAAGACCGATCGAATCGACCCACAGACGGGGAGAGAAAGAGAGACAGATAGAGATTAGTCGGACAGACAGGTAGATGGACAGTTGGAGGAATTGACAGACAGTCGAAGCGATCGAATGTGGCGACCTACCATAACATTTTCTTTATTTTGTGGTTGCTATCGTTGCCATCACAATTATTGTTGTTGGTGTTTGTTGCTACCACAATGTTGGTTGTTTTTGTGTTTAACACTTTGCACTTCACGCCAACGAAGACGACAAAAGACAGAAATGAAAAGAGATCGCGTTGAGAAAAGACTGAGAAGAAAAGAGATGGAAAGTGTGTTGTGATGAGCCAAAGTAGGAGGAGGAAGAAGGTGCGTCGCTATAAAGTTATGCAATGTCGATGACGGCAACGATAACGACGACGACGACGATGGCGACTGCGACGACGACGCTTCGCTCATTTTGGCCAAAGTCGCTAATTAAAGCCAAGTTTAATCGACAGACGGCGATGAAAAAGAGAGACGAAACGATAGGGAGGCAAAAGCGATGGACAAATGGAAGTGACAATTGAGCACCGTTGTTGTTGTTGTTGCGGCAGTTGTTGTTGTTGTTGGCGCATGAAGCAATTGGTTTTGTTTGTTTTTGTTTTTCGAATATTTTTGGTGTCGCTCACAAAATTTGGTTTTATTTCATTTTATGTTGTTGCTGTTGTTGTATATATTTTTGTTGGCTCCATTAAAATTATTGTTGTTGTTGTTGTTGTTCCTTGTTATTGTCAATAATAATGCTTGCTTTGTTGTATTTTTGTTGTTTGCATGCAAAACATGCACCAAAAATCATGGCAAAAGTTATCTTCAGAAAATCAATAAAAATATGAACAATAATGGCAACAACAAAAACAAATTTTAATGCATTAAAATAATTGTCGTGGTTCTGCTATCACGGCAACAACAACAACAACGATAATAACAACTTCATAATGTGTATGAAAAAAAAATGAGCCCTGATTCACGAAACTTTGGTTCAACATTTTCTTGTTGTTCTCTTATGTTGTTTTAATTGTTTGTAAAATGTTGCAGACGACCGTGTGTTGTTCATGTTGTTGTTATTCATTTTGTTATTGTCCATGTTGTTATTGTTCATTTGTTGTTGTTTTTAGTGTAGGTTTCATTGTTGTTGTTGTTTATTTATTTCTTGTTTACTTGAAGTTTAAAGGTCATGTTTGTGGTCTACTTCTTTTTTGTCAGTGCTGTTGTCGTTTATGTTGTTGTTATTTTTGTTGTTGTTGTTTTTTTGTTTTTTGTTTTCATATATGTTGCCAGTGATCATTATGAACAATTCCCCAATGACAAAAACAACAACTACAACGCCGAAATTACAAGTGGCTTCAAAGTTAATGATGATGGGCTTTTTTCTTGTTAGGGTACTTATTATTATTTCTGTTATTGTTATTGTTATTGTATATGTTGTTGTATTTGTTATAGTTGTTATAGTTATTTTAATCGATTAACATTCCTAGCCCACTGTCTCTAGGTCGAACAACCGCCAGTCAGTCCATGGGAACGCGTGTCAATGACGAGAGACCCGGTTTTATTTGTTTATATTGTTGTTGATGTATTGTCTCAAGTACTCTTGCGGAGGACCATGGCCAGATCAGAAAAGACAAGACCAGACATCTCTCCACACACCCTTACGAGAGGGCCGAAAAAACGTCTGAGATTCTCACATAAGTTTCAAGTTTCCTCCCCCTTCTGCACTCCATCCCTGGACACTTTCCACGCTCTCCTCTGGGTGGAGCCCTGGCCATAAATCCATCGAAACCTCACCTGGGGCAATTAATTTGATCGGTATTCGATATTCAGTATTTGGTATTTGTATTCTGTTCGAAATGTGGGTCAAGTTAATCGGTGTCGATTAGAGAAGCGAATTATGATTGTGATTAAATCGAAAACCGGCTTCTAATGGAGTGTCGAATTAAAAGAATAACACGGCAACAAGAGCAATAACAGTAACAACAAGAACAGAAACAACAAGAACAATGTTAAAACAACCACGATGATAATTAAAACCACGACTACAAAAACCTCACCAATGACTTCACCATCCACCCATGTCTTCTGATCAGAGGAGAGACGAAAGACGACATTTCGATCCTTTCCAGAGTCGACAGAACGAAACGCCTCCTCCAGTTTCCATTAGGCCCCGGAACCCCCATGAACTCGATCAGAACTCTGGCCATCGATGTGGTTTCGCAATTTCCACTCGATGTCGACGAAATTAAAACATGTTTCGCCTCGAGATGCATGCATTAAACAAACAACTTTCAGTTTTAGTCCAACAAGAACTGTGAATGGGGGGCTGGTTCGGTTTTGGGGGAAGGTCAATGGGCTCTGAAGATCGAAGGCGAAAATCAATGTTTGAACAATGATTGAATAAATGTTTGAACAAATGATTGGAAAATGTTTGAACACACGATTGGCTTGTCTGAAAAGTGGGCGAACCTGTTTGAGGTCGATCGTTATTAATTTTCAGCTGGGCAGGGCGAACTCATACAATAAATATTTCTCTGATAAAGTTCTTGGAAAATGATCTGCTCCTCCTCTTTCCACCAACTCTCACGCTTCTTAACCCGAACCCATTCCGTTCCAGGACGTGTCTGTCGACAACATCGACCGCAATAAAAGAAAACTTCCCGACGCCACATTTGAGGCCAAAAACGCGGTGCTCGGATTCGTCTTCGGCGTAAGTACCGCCCACAACCCCCATGTGTCCCCAAGTACTAATGTTGATGTTGATGTCCCCGCAGAAAATCGACAACTTCCTGGACACGAAGACGCGCGTCATCGAGCAACTGGACCGGGCCAACATCGAGAAGAACAAGCAGTACGACATCCCCAAGCCGGTGCCGATCAAGGACTTCCAGTCGCTGATCACCGCGGTCGTCTCGCCCAAGATCCGCTCGCTGGGCAACCTGGCCAACGACCTGACCACCGGCGTCCTCACCACCTTCACCGCCTTCAGCGGGGCCTCCTCCGGCAACGGCAACGCGAACGCGGGCCTCGGAAACGTCGTCTCGAAGTTCCTCGGCTTCTCCGGCCCGATTCTGCAGGGCTCGGCGGGCGGCGCTGCCGGCGGCTCGACGCCAGCTCCCGACTCCGACGAAGCGGGCTACTGAGGATGAGGAGCAGGAGGAGGCGTGGCCAGGCCGGCGTCGTGAGACCCGAACCCGAACCCAATCCCGGTTACCGGTTACTCATGCATCCAGCATTAGCATCAATATCAATCTGATTTGTTATTATTATTATTATTGTAATTTTTTGTACATGTGATTTCTCAAAGTTCTCTCTATTCACTCTGTCTCGCTCTCTCTCAATCACTATCTCTCTCACTCTTTCAATCAATTCTCTCCTTTTCGGTTTCACTGTATTTTTTGACATTTGTGAAGTTGTTTTTCCATTATCCTGTTAGTCTGTAAGTTAGTCATCGATCGGTCGATCACTCATGAACAATTGGCTTCCCGAACACACACACCCTCACACACACACATATTATTCTTAGTGGCGATTTCAATAAATTTATCTCGATTGTAAATATTTACGACTACATGAAATAGAATAAAATCTAATGAAATTTCAAACCAACGATTTTTTATTTTGCTCCGTTTTATGGATTTTTGGGGGTTTGAGGGATTTTTGGACGGGGTTGATGAGGGTTTTATATTTTTCAGGGGTCTTTTTTGGTTTGCAAGGGTTTATGGTGTGTTTATATTCTTGCTGGAGTTTCTATGAAGTCATCTGTTAAACTTTGTCTCGTGGATCGGAGGAATTTTTTCTCATTTCATGGACTTATATGGGTTTGTCCAGCCTTGTAATTATTCTAATAAAATTTCTGAACTGAAAATCTTAAGAATTATAGTCAAAAACCTCGGGACCTCTTGACTATACAAATCATTCTATAATTTATGTTAAAAATACCTAAAATTTTATTTCTTTGTTATCATATTACATACAATCATTTTTTGATATGTATGTTCCTATTTCATATTGTTTCGAATTTTTTAATTTAACTAAAAAGTTTTAAATTTGTAAAATGTTGTTGTTTTTTATTTTCAGCTTCGCCAAGGGTGGGTCGAGAGGCTGCAGCGGCCCGTGCGCGCCGTCCAGGGTAAGCAGTACCCTGATGATACGCCCGAGTTCGACCGCACCAACGTCTCACTCGACTTCCCCGACGAGCTTTTCAACAAGTCGTTCAAAACCCTCACCGAGGTTTCGAAGCAGGTCTCCAATCTGATTATGGTGAGTAGATGGAAAGCTTTTGAATAGAAGCTTTTGCTGTGAAGCTCTTGTTAGTCGTTGACTGAGGGGTTCCAGAAAAAGCTTTTGAATAACATCAAGTTAAGAAACTTTTTACATACACTGTTATGCTATGAAATTAACATTCATTTAACATAAAACTGTAATCAATGTTTTTTTTTGTATATCAAGTGTTGGTATTTTTTATTTTTTAATTTTCTGTAATGTTTCGCCATGAAATTGATATTGTTGAAAAAACATTTTTATCTTTAAAATTATTTCTCGCATACAAATATTTATTATCATTGAAGTCAATAACTTGTTATCTACACATATTTTCAACTTTACAACTTTACTTTTATTTACAT
Source organism: Coelopa frigida (assembly GCA_017309665.1). Taxonomy (NCBI): domain Eukaryota; kingdom Metazoa; phylum Arthropoda; class Insecta; order Diptera; family Coelopidae; genus Coelopa; species Coelopa frigida. The sequence continues at coordinate 12,530,098 of CM029564.1, read as the reverse complement.
GTTTAATCATTATATTTTTCCTCTTTTTTTCTTCTTATATCTTCAACAGAACTCGGCTCGTCGTTATTCGCGTTTTGTTCTCTTCTTCAAGCCCATTTTCGGTGATGCTCTGACGGTCAAGGGCTACCAGGATCCCACTACCACCACAACAACAACTACGACCCCCAGTTCCTTGGCCAATGAAATTTAAGAACGAAGAATTTACTTTATAGTGTTACGTTTTTACTTATGTTGTATTTTTATGGGGTTGAATGTGTGTTTAGCTTATATTTAATTTTGTATAATTGTTCATTTTTAAATAAAATTAAAAAATTTTTTTTAAAATTAAAATAAAAAATAATTTTTTCCATGAAACCATATGAAAAAAAGTATGTATTCTTTTTTATTTTTTCAATATGGTTTCATGGAAAAATTATTACAAAAAAAAATTATACAAATTTTGGATTCATAGTCATGAAAAGTTGTTTTTTTCTCATTGCTTTTTATGAATATTATGATTTTTCTCTGCTTTTCCTCTTTCTCTTTCGTTATATTTTGTTACAACATCAGATTAGTTCAAGTCTTTCCTGTAGTTCCTAAATATCCCTTTAGCTTTTTTCTAGTATTCCTGAAAGCTTTTATATAATCACCTGAAGATAATCGTCTGACGGAGGACGAGATTTTCTGGTTCCATACACATGCGTAAGAATGAACCGCCGTCCATTAAGTCCGTTGTTCCCACTGATCTGATATCTCTCTATCTCTTTGTCCCTCTTTTACCTGTCTATCATGTTGTTGCCATCAGCGATTGAATCACATGTTGCTGCTGGTGCTCGTTCTTTGTTCACTCTCTCTCCCTTGTTGACTAATTAAACGTAATCTACTTAAATTATTAGGATTCCGAGTAAATGTTACCGCATGCACACATTGACAATTGTGGTTAGGATGTAAAATGCATAACAATAACAATGAAAAAAGTAAATTAATAAGACTTTCAGAAACAACCGCTGATTAAAATAATATAGAATAGACTTTGTAATATATAAAATGTGTATATAATTATCATAGTCATATACACTCGGACGCGTGGACAGACAGCGAAAGATCCATCCGAGGAACGAAGTTGATTAGCAAAATAAAAACCACTCCTCTTAGTCCTTCCCCATGAGGACACGTGGGACGTTGAAAGGAATAAAAACTGTTACGAAGAACAGAAACCATTTAAAACAAACGAAAGAACGAGTGGACAGAGAGAGTGGAGAGGATTTCATTTGAAGGTTGAAAGGATCAACTCGATGATGGAGGTTAAAAGTTCCATGAATGTGGTTTCTAAATGAAAACAAGATGAAAGCTTCACCTAACACACACTCGCCCATTCATTCGCATGTAAACCCGTTCTTTCATACAAACACAATCGTAATGAAATTAATGAGCGGCTTAAAGTATGTGAAGACGGTGATAGAGAGAGAGAGAGAGAGCAGATAGAACGCGAGGACACATGCTGTGGCCATGGCAACTCTATTTCTGGACAAGGAAGGGTTTTACAGAGCAAATATGTAAGTGAGTCTGTGTATGGCAATGCATTATCCCTTTAACACACTCAGACAGAGGCACATAGAGAGAATTTCTCCAAAGAGTTAGAGAGAGAGAGAGAAATAGGAGAACTCACGTCTTTCTGAGGCATGGACTAATTCATTCAATGGCTTAAAAACACCCACAAACATAAGGCCATATACACACACACACAGCGATAGAGTTTAGGGAGGGGAATGAAAGAAGGTCAGAAGACAGAGATAGTTGTATAGCTAGAGGATGGTGATTTTAATTTCGTTTGAAAAATTCCTTCCCTCGCCTTCACTAGGACTCTAATTGGTAACTCATTAGCACTGAAACACGACGACGAGAACGACCAAGAAGGGAGAGAGAAGGGTGGAAGGATACAAATACCTCATCCATTTGTTCATTCAACACGCCTACACAAGCAACCACAAATAACAAAAAGAAGAACAACAACAACAAGAACAAAGAGAAGAAAAACAACTAGAACAAAAACAACAACATCCATGGCATAGAAACCAAAACCCGGGAACAAAAAAATCCCATTGAAAAACTCTTCTTCCGGTCGCCCCAACACGTTCCGTCGTCCATCAATTCATATCCTTCATCGCGATCCTTCCGGCTGCCTCCTCCAGAAGTATCCTAACCGACCCCCCTCCCCTCCTTTGTCTCCTCTCCACCCCTTCGCAAGACTCATTCGTTAACTGCAATCGGTCGCAAATCCCTTTTAATGATTTAATCGCTTTAATAGCGACGCGAACCGGATCTGGCACGCGAGGCGGAGACGGGAATGAGAGAGTGAAGAAGGCGGAGGAGGTCGGGAAGAAGGCGAAGGCATCGGCTGAGGGACGGGACAGGGACGAAAGCATCGAGACGAAGCCGGCGGCTGAGACCGGGTGTCGGAGGTGGGGCGAACTCCTGGGAGGAAAATGCTTCTAGGATGAGCGGGTTCTGTGTGGGTTGTCAATAAGGAGGAGGCGAAGAAGAGGAGAACGAGGAAAAGGTCGCAGGAGGCGGCGTGATGGGGGTGGGCTCTGATTCCATGGCGCGGATTCTAATGTAACAACGTCTAATGGAAGGGATATCGGATTTCGTGGGAACCGCATCTCGCGACTCAGTTGTTGTCGATATTAGCGTTTGTGTTGTTGGGAATACTGATTGTTTTGTTATAGTTGGAATTACTGATTGTTTTGTTATTGTTGGAATTACTGATAGTTTTGTTATTGAAGGTATTGTTGGTATTTGCGTTAGTGTTCGTATTGTAGGTATTAGTGTTTGTGTTATAGGTTTTAGTGATTGTGTTTCTAGCATTAGTGATTGTGTTATTGGTATTGGATAAATTGTTGCACTTGTAGGCGATGGCAAAACTGCCTTAACATAAATTCCCACAGCGCTTGATTGCATTGCCGAGAGCAACACGATGTCTGTCTGTCCGCGTATCTTTGTGTCTCACTGTGTGTCTTTGTGTTTGTCTCTCTCTCTCCCTCTCTGTGCATTTGTTTGTTTGCATGAGTAAGGTTGTGTGGTCGACGGTCTGTTGATGGTATCATGGACTTGTGTGTGATTCATCGGTAATCGCAACCATTCGATTTCACCAGTGATGAACTTTTTGCAGCAAGCTACAAGAAAACTTCGTTGAACGTTCAAGCCCAATTAACACAGAGCATTGATCGACGATCTCTACTTCCACATGAGATTAAATCTTATTTGAAAAATACAGATTGATGCGATTGATGAAGGGGGAAAAACACTGGTATTGTATGTGTAAACGGGAGAATGAAACGAACCACGTTAAAGGGTGAAGCAGATTAAATGAAGTTATGAAATCGATCGAATCAAAATCGACGACCCCCTCGTCGACGGCCTTTGGCTTCCTCACGTTTGGCGTGATTTCGGCCGTTAATTAGGCATTAACCGAAGGTATCCCTGGCCTCGCGGGGGCGGTAAACGACTAGAGTGCAACGACGAACACGTGCCGCCGGCAGCAGCCTGAACAACAAAGGAGTCGCCTTCGAGGTCGTCCTGAGAAACCTCATCTTTCTTCACTCGGTTCTCTTAATCCTCCCACACACCTTCCCATGTGATCCTCAGTCTGGGCAACTTCTTAATTTTCACCCGAAACTCGTGTCTCGTCTTCGTTCTCTGAACTCAACGCGGTACCCCTTTCAACATCCCTTTCCCAACCCTTTCTAATCTGGCTTGGTTAACCTTTTGCCTCCACGATGTCTGCGAAGTTGTTTGCGTTCCATTTGTTTTTGCTATTGTTTTTTTTGTTATTTGTTGTTTGTTTTTCGTTTTTTTTTTATTGTTTTTTGTTTTATATTTTCTCTGTATTTGTTGTTTTTGATGTTGGCTTTTGTTTTTGTTTCATATTTTTTCTTATTTTTTATACCAAAACGTTACTTATGAATTTTACTCTACTTTTCTTCTCTCTCCAGCACTCAAGCTGGGCGAAAAAAATATCGCGCACATTCTTGAAATAAATTAATATGCAGAAACGAGCGAATATTAATTAAAACGAAAGAGAGCGAAATTTAAGAGAAAACAGAAGAAAACATTTTCTCAGATTGAGGAAGACAAAGAATCTTACAATAACAAAACAATTCATTCATATATAAGTTTATATTTACTATAACATGACTTAATACATACATATATAAAATAAAATGAAAACATCAACAATCGCAAAAGCTGATACAAATTACAGAAAATATGATTTCTAAAAACTATTCTAACTAATCTTATAATAATAAAATAAATATATACATTATCTTCAAATCTAAATACTTAAAGATTTGCAAACTGGACAAACGAAGCTCTCGAGCTCGCATCGAGCTTTGCGATTGCTATTCTATTCTACATAAGTTATCTAATATATATTCTGCTTGGTTGGTGCTTAAGCAAGACAATTGCCTCGATGATCAAACTTGCGACATCGCTTGTTCGCCACCAGCGCAATCCGGGGTTTGAAGCTCATCGGCACCTGGGTGGGTTCGTCATGCGAACTCGGCGCCTGGTCTCGATCCAGTAGCCACGGCTCGCGTGGCGCTCGACCGGGAGGGTGACGTTGATCCGTGTTTTGAGCGGGGTTGCTTGATTGGGACCATGAGTCACGCGGCAGTTCCCATGGTTCGAGCGGCCGCTGACCCTCCCTCGGCGCCAAGGGCTCCCAGGGCTTCGTTGGCTGCGGTGGCGTGAGCTGTGGACGGGTTCGTCGTGACTGCCACAAGATCGGCGCCTCAGCTGCTGGTTGAATTTCCAACGAATGCTGATGCGAGCGTGGGCCAGGGGGCGGGGTCTGCGCGTGCGGGCGGTAGGCGGGGTCGTCGGGGAAGATGATGCGTTGCGATGCGATCGAAAGCGAGAGGAGCGACGAAAACGTAAACAAAGTGAGAGTCAACTTGATTTTCGCGATCATGACGAGGCAGTGAGCGGAACAAAGACCGAGAGTAAGAGAAAAATAGCGAACGATAGCGACTTTGGCGGACCGAACGGTGTCGAAGCTCGTTGAAGACTGAAACTGACTTCTGGCGAAAAGCAGAAAGACATCGCTGACGATCCCAATCGATGAACTGTCGCCCCACCGAGCCTCTTATCAATTCCTCGAGAAAGAGCGGCCGCTTAATCACATAAATACGCCCGGCTGATACGTTCCATCGTGAAAAGAGATGCGGCGGGAGAACGAATAACATGTAGTTGGAGAAGATCGGAGATGGGAACGAGAAGAGATTCGTAGCATGATTTTAGGCGGCTCTTCAAACCTTGTGGCGACCGTTTGGCTGCTCGATTACAGAACAGTGTTTCGATGCTCGATTACAGATGAGTATTTGGATGACTTTAAAGTGAGTGAGATAGCCATAGAGAGAACGAAACGGACGAAGAAAAAAAAAACAATGGTCATTGTAAAATACGTTGCAAACTTTCAAGCCGCTGGATTCCAAGAGTTCATCTTGAGCGGGGATCGCAATCAAATGAGCATCATTGCAATAAAGCAACTTTTCTTACCGTCGATGATTTATCTCCAAGAATACAAGAGTTCTTCAGTTTCCCTCACTAGCCAGCCCCCACCACCCTTGGCGGCTCCATAAACATCGAATTAAAAACTTTCCATCGTATCTTCGTACAAATTGCATGTTCCCTCTGGAGCCGGTGCCGCAGTCGGCGTCTCCTGCTGGCGCTGCTTAACTACTGAACTTTAAATTAGATTGTTTGTCGCCTCGCGTTCTCTTCGCCCTTCTCTCTATGCCCCTTCACCCATCCCTGGTCCGGCCGGGCGTTCGTCATGTCTGGCAACGTCAGCCGGCTGCTTGTGATTTACATGTTCACCTAGTTTCCCTCTCCTTCCATTGGGCTTCCCTGGCGCCGGTGGAGCCCTGGTTTAGTGGCAATTTTTCCCGTTAACTGCGAAATGGCTGAATTACAAGAATGACTACAATAACAACAACAACAACACTACCAGCAAATTGTCAAGGAGCGGGGGGCGTCTCAGCAAGAAGTGAAAAATAGTTGGGAAAATATCAGACCCGAAGACAATAATAAAATATTAAATAAGTTTCACCGTAAGCTCCAGAGAAGACGGTCCTTCAGGATCCCACGAGCCACGCCCACCGCCCACTCCACGTCTCTTCCAGGCCCTCTCCACCCGCTTCCCCTCGACTCGTTGAAACTTTTAAATAAATAGCGGAAGAGCGCGCAAATTCTAAGCGGAAGCGAGCCTCGAATGCTGAGCAGAAGTTGCTTCCGGTAGGCGTGGCTTTGCCTGGGAGGATGTTGTTTTTGTGTTCTGTTGATTTGTTGTTGCTGTAATACTACCATTTTTGTTGCTATTATTATTATTATTGTTTGTGTCGTCGGTGGCGTTGGCGTGGTTGTTGTAGTAAAGTGGAGAACTGCAACGTAAATAATAATTTAAGTTTAACATTTTTGTTGACTGCAATTTCACTCCCTGCAGCATTTGATGCACTGAGAAAAATTATGGAAAATTATTTCAAGAAATTAAATGATTTTGATATGTTTTTTTTTTATTAAATTCAGAAGATCATAAAGTTGGTTATTTATTTAATAATAATTTTTCGATTCGTTGCCTTTCTTTGGCAAATTTCCAAATGCCATCTGGATTTTTCTCCGTGCAGCGTTCGCTGTGTCGCTGACTATCCGGCGTTTCGTCCTCTCGCAGGCAGGCAGACAACGGGCAGACGACGTCGTCACAACATGGATTTAATTCGAGCCAAGCACCGACTTCCGTTGCTCGCTAGGCCATCGCCAGCATCCGGCATCCGGCGACCGCCATATTTTTCTGGCAACAATTTCTTCTTGGTAATGGTGTCGTTGGTGTTTTTGTCGTTGTTGCTATCGTTGTTGATGTCATTGTTGTTGCTGTTGTTGATGTCATTGTTGTTGATTTTGTTGTTGTACGTGTTGCAAATTGCAAAGTAATGCCACTTATATTTTGGGAAGGAGCAACAAACAAACGACGATGAAGAGGAAACTCCTTGTTGCAGCTACAAATGGAACAACAACAACAACAATAATTGTAACAACAACAACATCGTCTCCAACAACACTTAGAGGGAGCAGTAGAAGGAGACAACAATAAGATGAAATTTATTAAACAGCTGACTGCCAGGATCATGGAAGAAAGGTAAGAGAAACAAAGGAAAGAAGGAGATGACAAGAGCGCGGAGGAAAATAAAAAGAATAAGAGACGAAGACGCGAGGAAAGCAAAAGGAGAAATAAGTGATGGCGAGAGGAAAAGAAAACGAATCAAGAGAGAGGAAGAGAGGCATCAAGTTAGCATGAATGGGAGAATTTGAGAGCGGAAGGAAGAGATAGAAAGAGAAAAGAAGACGAAGATGAAAGTCGTGGGAGACAAGTCAGAATTTCTTGGGGAGGAAATTAGGATGGAGCGAAGGTGAGAGGGAGACAGCCATAAACTTAGATCAAACACTAAGTTAAATATGGACTAAGTGGAAATGTGGACAGGAAGAAGCAAATGTGGAAGGAACGAACTTTGAATTAAACATTGCAGCAGACGAAATTGTCAAGCGGCAAATAACGAGAAGAACAACAAAGCAAAAGCCACAACATTAATAAGGGCGAAGAGAATCCGAAAGGGACAACAGAGATAGAGATGAAAAAACAAATTTGAGAATCAATATTGAAGCAGTGCAAAGAAGGGATAATGAAAATTAGAAATAAGTGTCACTTATTTCATTCTACCTTCCTTTGTGGGCATCACTGGCTGTTGGATCCACAACTACAATAAGAATATTGGGTCGAAGTTGCAGGAGGTAAAAAACGAGATGCATAGTATTTCAATTATTTAAAATTTAATAATTTAATAATTAAATATTTGTTTTTAAAAATTAATTGTTATAATTTTTTGACTAAACTTTTTAATTCACAAAAATTCATAATTTTGTTTTTTACTATATCTAAAATTCATAGATTTAACTTTTTGGAATATTTTTGATTTTTAAAATTTTCCATTTTTATTATTTTAATTATTATTTTATTGTAAATTTTGAATTTTATTGAAAATTTTGAATTTAATTGAAAATTTTGAATTTTATTGAAAATTTTGAATTTTATTGAAAATTTTGAATTTTATTAAAAATTTTGTATTGTATTGAAAATTTTGAAGTGTATTGAAAATTTTGAATTGTATTGAAATTTTGACTTGTATTGAAAATTTTGAATTTTATTGAAAATTTTGAATTTTATTGAAAATTTTGAAATTTTATGAAAATTTTGAATTTATTGAAAATTTTGACATTTTATTGAAAATTTTTGAATTTTATTGAAAATTTTGAATTTTATTGAAAATTTGAATTTATTGAAAATTTTTGAATTTTATTGAAAATTTTGAATTTTATTGAAAATTTTGAATTTATTGAATAATTTTGAATTTTATTGAAAATTTTGAATTTTATGAAATTTTTGAATTTTATTGAAAATTTTGAATTTTATTGAAATTTGAATTTTATTGAAAATTTGAATTTATTGAAATTTTGAATTTTATTGAAAATTTTGAATTTTATTGAAAATTTTGAATTTTATTGAAAATTTGAATTTTATTGAAAATTTTGAATTTTATTGAAAATTTTGAATTTTATTGAAAATTTTGAATTTTATTGAAAATTTTGAATTTTATTGAAAATTTTGAATTTTATTGAAAATTTTTTTCATTGATTTGTTTCTTCACGTGATTTCAAATATATTCTCAAACAATATCAGATTCGAAGAAGAAATCATTGGCTAATAGAAGTCCAGATAGATCTCCCGAATATTCCGTGGGGAAATGAAAAGAAATTCAAAACTTACGGCGAAACTTGGAAATAACGAGGGATGAGATGAAGAAGACGATGACAACGAAGAACAGGAAGAAAGTTCTTTGAAGCCCTGGGAACTCGGCGTCCTGTCATCGCCGGCCCAGGGGGAAGGACGAAATTTCCCTCGCTGTCTGTGCGAGAATTCTCACGCGTCTTAAAAACTCGGACGACTAATGACCGCAAGGACCTTTGTCTTCTTTCTTTTTTCTCCCACCCCTTGTCACTTCCGGCCCATCGTCCCCATCTCGACTTCTTGCAGAAGATCGCCATAACAACAATAACAACAACAAACGCTCGTGTCTGCAATAAAAGGTAAAAGTTGAAAAAAGCTTTTAAAGTTAAAATAATAACAACAAAGGAAAAAAAGAAGAAAAAAAATAAAAACAATGGAAACTTGGACGGATATGAGAAGTCCGGAGAAAGAAAGAGAGAGAAAAAACACCGAAGAAGAAGAAGAATTACATTTATTTAGAAACCGTCAACATAAGATACTTAACGTATTGTTGTTGCTATCGTTGTTTTTGCTATCGTTTTTTTTATATCATTTTTGTTGCTTTACTATCATTGTTGTTGAACTCATTGTTGTTGTTTCTGTTGACAAATACTTGTGATACCATCAGTTTCTCAAAACAACAACATCGACAAAAATAACAGAAGCAACGAAAACAACTTTTATTTTGTCTAGGTGAAAAAATAAAAAAAAAAATTTTGTTTTCGTGTAAGGTTGTTGTTATTGATATTGTTGTTGCTATTGTTTTTATTGTTGTTCTTGGCTCTAAGAGTGCCAGAGTATTAGAGCGCGTCCTTCATCGGGTGGGCGGGGCTGACGAAGGTTCTTCGAGTGTCTGTGACGATGTTAATACAGCGAATTTAACGCTCAATAAAACTTTAGAAGCTTAAAGCAACCATAACAACAAAAATAAACTAACAAAAAAATGAAACAGAAATAGTAACAGAATCAGTGGGAATAGAAATATGAATGAAGACGACGACGAGAGTGAAAACATGTCAGTGATAATTTTCTTCACAAGAGGATTTCTCGTCGACAGTTTGGGTAAGGAATGAAGGTGACAGAAGAAGGAGGAGGTGGAAAGTGAGGAAAACTGTGGGAAATGGATGAGTCCAATTGAGTGGAATAAAATGACAAGAAGTCACAAAGATAATGAATATTAGAAGCAAAAAATTTAATGAAAAAATGTGGTTTTGGAAGAAATTGGATGGTAAGAAATTGTATAGGAAGAATTTCTACAGGAAGAAACAGTGGATAGATGAAAGAGGAGGATACAAAACACCTTCATGGTCGAGTCGACGAAGACTAGAAATCCAAAGAATAAGATAATGAGCAGAAACTTGGATAGAACATGATTTTAATCGAAGAGAAATATTTAGAATAAATAAACCTTAATGGCAATAAAATACTTAGTTAGCTTAAGAAGATAGAATAGATAGAATAAGAAGAAGATAGAAGACATTGATGAATTAAGACAAATCAGATCGAATAAGAAGACTTTGATGGAATAAGAAAGATTAGATAAAATTAAAAGACCTGGATGGATTAAGAAAACTCAGATAGAATAAGAAGACATTGATAGAAGATGAAGACCCTAAAGAAGAAGAGTCCGATTTACCATCGAAACCAAATCAAGAAGATCAAGAAAAAATAAACACAAGACCACGTCGAACTCGTGAGAGACACAACAGCGCAAAAAAAAGATATGAAACGAGAGAATCGAGGGAGTGAGAAGGAAGACGAATAGAGACAGTGGAGGAGTAGAAAAAAAAAGAAGATGGAGGAAGAGAAAAGAAGAACAAGAAACGTCTCGGTACCGCCAAAGCAGTGAAAGACGAAGTTAATCTAAGCTTAGCCAAGTGATAAAAAATTATCACAGTTTTGCGCTTTTCCAACGACAACGACAACAACTACACAACACTGACAAGTAGAATGACAAGAAGTACAACAATAACAAGAACAACAATAATAACAACAAAATCAACAATAACACAACAGACACCTGCAAGAGAAGCTTTGACTGAATAAATAGACTGAAAGCGACTTCCGCATTGCTCTCCCTCTCTCTTTTCCTGTCTCTCTTCCTTTCTATCTATCTATCAGTCAGTCAGTCTTTTCTATCCATCTGTCTGTCTGTCTCTAGTCGCCGCGTCTTCTTATTCACTAATACGTTGATGTGTGTTCGTGTGCGTGTTACTTACACTCGAGTGACTTGCAAGCAGTCGCTCGACGTCGTCGTCGTCGCCCCTCGTCCGGGGAGCTCTTCTGGTTGTGGCGCCGGCGGATAATCTTCTAACGCCTCGTCAAGGTTTCTGCCTCAGCCTCACACGGTGCGTGTGTGCGTGTGAGGAGACGAGCAGTGTGTGTGTGTGTGTGTGTTGGTTTCCCTCTGTTTGTCGTCCTCGGCGCCCACGGCTAGAATTCGAAATTGATTTGTTCGCTTTCATTTTGTGTCGATTTAACGCGTCGCGACTTTTGCTTTCACGCGATTAGGCTCCAAAGACGTCGCCACGCACACAGCCATACACATGTACACATACACATCCATTGAGTGAGCACGCAGATGTGTGCGTGTGTGTGTGATTTACTGACAATTTAATTTCGTTAAAATGTTTGCTTCTCTGTTTGTTTCCAGCGAGATCGCTCGACTTCCTTTTCGCTGTTGTTGTTCTTTGGTGTTGTTTTAGTTGATGTTGTTCTCGTTAGTGTTTTTATTGTTTTTGTCAATGTTACTGTTGTTTTTGTTGTCATTGTTACCCTCTTTTTGCTTCTAGTATTTGCCTCGTGATTCACTTTATTTTTGCAATTGATTTGTTCATTTATTTATTCACTTCATTTATTTATTTGTTTGTTTGTATTTGTGTTATTTTGTTTATTTGTTTTTGTTTGTTAATTTGTTATTTTTTGTTGTTGTTGCGATTTTGATTTGTTTATTTTCCGACTTCGTGACTCTCGCATCATTCGACATGTCACGAGTTGATTTCATAATTGTTTTCCATTGTTTTCGTCCGTTTCAGGTTCGTTTTCGCATGTTTTCCTTCGTCGATGATCTTTCAGGATTTTTCTCTTTAGGAAAGGAATCTACATATTAGATGAAATCTTCAAAATAACTCCAATTTTAATAAATTAGAATTTTTTGTTATTGGGCTGTATAGGAGTTAAATAATTTAAATATATTTTAAAAAAGTAAAACAAAAACCTACAAAAATAATTAATGTTTTCTATTTCTTTTTTATCATTATTTCCCAGTCCAAATCCAATGTAAATTCGATCGAATGGAATTATTGAAGTTGAAAAACACACACACACATAATAATTGCAGAGATTAAAATTTAAAGATTCATGATTCATGCAGACGCAGACGGATGTTTCAACATGTTCGGACAAATGAAGTCGTTGCCGGGGTGTCAAAGTGTCAGGTTTTCCCGTTTGACATCTGATCGAAAGCCCGCACCACAAATCCGAACGAACCACAGGACAATGCATCGCAGCCCACAGATGCAGGCGAGCGTTAATCGGCCGAATGCGACGGATGAACGGATGTCGTTTGAAGTGGAGTGAAACAATTACAGAGCGATATCTCACTTATTTACAATTGGACCGCATGGAACAACAACAACAACAGCAAACACCCAGCAACAACAATCAACCAACCAACCAACAAACTAGCAACAACATGAATTTGAATCATTGCTGACATTTGGAAAACAATTTGAAATCAATTAGAGAGAGAGAGATACCTTATCTGTCGGATGCACGAGGCCTTGCCGAAATAAGCCATCGAAGCATCTCGACCGACGCCCTGGACCCTGAAAAACGCACTCAAATCAGTGCAGCCTAAAGAGAGTGATCACTGAGAGAAATTGGCATCGAAAGTGCAGCCAGATTCTGATACAGATACAGCACGATTGAAGATACACATTAGATTACATAGATTCATTACAGAGAATTCACAATTGATTTGTCCAAAATTTAGATTAAAAACATTTTAAATTTGAAATTTTAATTTACCCAATTTGGGCAATATTGAAGAATGGGGGGAATTGTATTTCAGTGTAAACAATTCATTGGAATTTATGGAGAAGAAGCACCCGACTTAAGAAGACATCAAAAGCTCTCTAGCCTATTGTGGCTAAACGGGCGGAGGAAAAGAGACGAGGAGAGTGTCGGAGAAAGAGATGGGGAGATTTTGAATGAAATTAATTTAAGTGAAGTTTCAATTGAATTTCCTAAGCATTCTTCTGTCGACACACACAAACAGACAGGACAAACAGACAGGGCGATGGACAGAAAGCGGGGGGGACAGACAGGCACACATACAGATAAACGACGTGGGAAACCAATTTAAGAACAATAACAATTGCAACAATAGCCAACAACAAACATATCTACATGTATATATGAAAATATGACAACAAGAATTGCACAACTAAAATTACAACAATTGCACAACTAAAATTACAAGAATTGTATAACTAAGATTATTATAACAACAATTTTAACAACAACACATTGAGCAACAAAAACTTTAGGAACTACAATTTTAATAATAACATCATATTTGGAACAATAAAATTGTGATAACAACAAAAGCTTCGGAATAACAAAATCTATAGGACAATGCCTATAGAACAATAACAACAAAAACAATGTCATGTAAAAGGTCTTGTAAAAGGTGATAAAGTCGACATCCTTTCGACTTTATCACCTTCGACGCCTTCGACTTCACTCGACACTTTGACACTTGTCCTTCATCTCATTCGCACTCACACTGTTTAGATTCTGATATCTGGTTTTCTTCGTCTTTCGCTTTCTCTCTCTATATATGTTTTTCTCTTTATATGACTTCCTCTCTCTCTCTTAGTCGGTCAGTATGTCGCTTGTGGTCGACTATGGATTGTCTTGAGAGATTCTGAATTATTATCAACCGACGTCGACATGCGACAGACGTCAGGCGACAAACGACAGACGGTAGAAGGAGAAACCGAGCGTCCTGGAGGAACCTGCGTTGGACGGAGATTAGGGTTTCATTTGTCACTGACTGATCCCGAACCCTCTCCATCTTCCTTCCACCTTCCCATCCGCTTGCTCTTCCTCCTCCATTCCTCTTCCTTTCTCCTTGTTTTCTCCTCCCTTTCTCCTCTTTTCCACATTACCTTCCACCCTCCCCACATCCCTCCCTCCGCCCACTCCTCGTATGCGAATCGTTAACGAAGTGTTCGTGGCTGCATCTGTGATTTACGTGAGCGTCTTTGACCATGTCCATGGCTTCTCTCTCTCTATCTCCCTCGGTGTCTGTGTCATTAAATGTATCAAGCTGCAAATGCGTGTACATGAGCTTGTGCATGTGGCTGTGTGTATTCTCTGTGATTGGCTGGTCCATTGTTGCATGTGTGAGGTGTCATCCGATATAATATTTGTGTGTGTGTGTCTGCAACTAATTAGCTGAATCCAGCAGTAGCATTGAATGATATCCTAGATCGAGGAGCGGATAATTGGAATCCATATTTGTATCGGTATTGGGGAGATTGTGTATCTGACTTGGTGTCGTCGGATATGGTCTGTATATGGAATATCTTATCTATAGAATATAGGTATAGATATAAATATTATGTAGTGTGGAAATATCAAAAAATATGGTATATAAAAATAATGTATTTACAAAAATTAAAAATATTATCAAAATTAAAACAACAAAAAAAAAAATAAAAAAACAAATATAAAAATCTGAAAAATTATAAAATTTAAAAATAAATAAAAATTATAAAAAATACATAAAATCTGAAAAGAAGAAAAAAAATCTGATTTTTTTATTGGACTCCAAAAGCTCCCGAGTTTCTCGTGCGAAAAGTATCTCGAACCGCAGAACAAGAACTCATTTCGGTTTTCTCATTCTCATCCTTGTTTCCTTTCCTCGTGCTTCGTTTTTCTCGTATTAATTTCGGTGTTGAAAGGGTTGTTGCGGTGATTGTTTTTGTTGTTGTTCATGTTTTAGTCATTGTGGTTGTTGTTTTTAGTTATTCTTCTTGTTGTTGTTCTGAAATCTCTGCGATATTCGATCGCGCGAACCACCGACGACTTTCGACGGCCCCTCGTTTGCATCGCGCTCAAAATAAACTTTAATGAGATTTCGCTCGTTGTCGACCGCAGACCGGAAGCAGCCGCATCGTACTCTCTCGCTCGCTCGCACTCATTTAACCCAAGCAGTCTCCATACCACTCAAATAACAACAACAACTTGTTGTAGGCATGTAGACTGAAACATAAAACCATTAAAAAAGAGGAATAAGAAAAAAAAAATCAATGTGAAAAAATTGTTTCCATGTCTTCGTGCGGGAAAATTTTCGGCAAAATCCTTCGCCATCGTCAAATCATCCATGCAGAGGGGGAGGCGAGGTGGGCGGGCCTCCTCCAGGCGTGGGCAACTTTAATGAAATTCATGATGAAAAATTAATTTCGCAAAAAAAGCCGGTTCTGTTGCCTTCCAATCAAAGAAAGACGTAGCCAGGGAAAGAAGAAGGGGGCAGCGAGAGAAAAAGCGAGGAGAGAAAATGAGAGGAGAGAGAGAAAAAGGGAAAGAGAGAGAAAAAAGGAGTGAAAGAAAAAAGGGGAGAGACTGGTAGAAAGGGAGAGCAATAAAAGCCAGTCGCTGTCAAACTTTCGTAGTTGCCGTTTCCGTTTCCGGCCGTTTAATTACAGCCTTCTCTGCTGCCCCGAGGCCGTTGAACGCAAGGACGAGGTGCGAAGGACCGGCGTCGCCGATGAATGAATGGATCCCGCGGGCCTGGGCAACAGGGGTTGGGCTTTGAGGCGGGGGCGGGGCCAGGTCGTCACATCATGGGCGTGAGCGTCATCTGTCGCTAACGTCGCGCCATCAGAAAACTTTGCGGTCGACGGATTCGGGTCCATGGTCGTGTCCTCATCATCGTTCTCGCCCTCGTCCTTATTCTCGTCATCGCGTTCATCCGCCTCGTCTCTCTCCCTCCTCTCTCTTCCTCATCCATGTTCTTGTCATCAGACCCCACTTTGTCCAGAGTCCATGCGACGACAAATGAAGAAGTCGTAAAAATCGCCAAACGCAACAGTCGGAGGGAGGCGACCAGAGAACCAACCGCAACAACAAAAACCACGAATATGACAACAACAACCACGAATATGACAACAACAATAATGAATATAATTACAAAAACAATGAGTCTGATAACACCAACAACGAACATGACAAGAACACCATCAGCGCCGGAAGTTGACAGAAGTCACATTAACGCGGCCAAGAAGACGGCGAATGTCAGACCAGACTTTTATGACCACCGAGAAGAGTGCGGGGGAGAAGAGAAGAGAGAGAGAGAGAGAGGTCCTGGAGGCATCGCGAATTAAAGGGTTTTATGTCCGAACTCTGTTTAATTGCTCGAAGCGAGAGTGAAAACGGATTCCTGTCACCCCCGATCTGCGGTGAGGGATCTTCCTCGGGTTTCCTGCGTTTTACGACCTTCTCCAAATCCTATTTCTTATGCAGCAGGGATCAACGAGGCGGCCGACGAATGGGGTGTTTATTTTTCTCACTTAATTAAACGCGTCTGCTGAGGTTGGGGCCCATGTTCGGGTTCAGAGAAAGGCTGATGAAGACTTTTCAGCGAAAAATGGAGAGAATGTGGAACCTTTTACTCACAATTAATCGCTGAAAGGTCCAACTTTTCCGTTGGTCTCATGACCGCGGTTCTTCTCTAGTCGAAGCATCGATGATTCTTCTGAAATCGCAAACTAAATCCAAAGAAACTTCGCCGCTCCCGCAAACGCCCCCTTCAGCGAAGCCATAAATCGATTTAGTTCGGACAGCGGGCGATGCTGCATTTTATGAAATAAACCATGAATCATGATCCTAATTTAATTCGTGGAAATACATCCGGGGCGCCTGTGACGCCCCAGCAGACTTGACTTTTCAACGCCTCCGTCCATATTCACGCTCCTCTCTCTCTCTCTCTGCCACGCCCCCGTCCCTGACTCATTAATATTTCGCACACGTCGTTTGTGATGAAAGTTTAATAACTCGCATGTTTGCAAGGGCGACGAGGGGCGTGGGAGGAAAGCGAGAAGCAATAAAAACCACTGCCCAGGCGTGAACTTGCAACAACTACACGATTCGCTCTATCGCTCTCTCCCTCTCTCATGTGTGTCCTTGTGTGCGTGCGTGCGAGTGTGTGATGTGTCAATAATGCCTTCACGTTCCTGACAACTTCAGCCGCGTCTCCGCCGATGACTGGGGCAACGAGGACTCACTCAAGATGGCGCTGGTGATTACTTCCGGCCGCGAAGCAACAAGAGAGTCGACGAGGAAACGGCAGAGGGAGATAGAGAGAGAGATAGAAATAGAGAGGGAGAGTGAGTGAGATGTTGGGTGGTTTTATTTGTCTTAAGACAATCGAATGCATTCCGGGCTCTGATTGCGAAAACTTTCGCGATGACTTTTCGCAGACATGTGCGCAAACTTTTCTCCGCTCTCTCTCTCTCTGCCCTCCACCCACATGTTCCCGGTCCCGCGCGCTTCCCGTCGCTGATCCTGACGTCGCAGTCACCGTCATCGTCGCTGCTGCGTCTGCTTCTGACGCCGCGGTCGACCGCAAATCTTCAATCGCCGCGTGGCGCTGACGTGGCTTTCGTTCGGTCGGCGCCAAAAGTTGGACGTTGGCGCTTCGTCGTTTGGCGTGGGAGACGAGGGCGGCGTGATGCGTGAAAATGCGAAAATTATTTAAAGTTTTCACATTCGGTTAATTGAAAAATCTGGACTCGAATTGGGCTGAAATAATTTTTGGAGTTGATAATTTAATTCCATTTTTAGTATTCTATTGATAATTTTTATAGATAGATAGATATATTTTTTAATTTCAAATTTAATTTACTCCTTTTAAATTTGTTTACTAAAAAGTAAATACAATTTTTCATATATATTTTCTTCAAATTACATTTCATTTCTTCATTCGTCGACTGTAATTTAAAAATATGATACATTTTCTCAATTTAAAATTATATTCACTTTTTTTTAAGTTGTTAGGCAAAAAATGAAATATAAAGTTTCATATATTTTAATAGGTATTTTAATAAGTTTACCAAATAAAATTTTAAATCACAATTTTAAAGTACAAATTTCACCATTGTTTTAATTGAGTTTAAGTTTTTATTAATTTTTTAGAACTTAAAATTAATAAAAACAATGAAAAACCTCAAAATTGAAAGTAAGCAACATGAGAATTTCAAGCTGTAATAGAAAAGGGAAGAAAACATTTTTGGATTTCCGAACAAAATCCGATGAACAACAGTCCTTGAACAAAGAATGTGTAGCGGAGTTTGTAATTTAAAATTGCAGTTTATGGCGAAGTCGATCGGAGTGAAATCGAATCCCATCGGACGAAGCGAAAATCAGAAACGAAAATGGCTTCTGCCGTTGAAAAATGTGTCCTTGTGATGGGGGGGGGGGGAGGCGAGTGAGAGAGAGAGAGGTGGTGGAGAGAGAGAGAGAGAGAGAGAGAGAGGACGAAGTGAGACGCACAGTGAGATGGAAGGACAGTGGGTCAGACGAAGGAACGAGAGCGCGGGAACCGGATGTCGATGGAAACCATTGCGAACGATTTCTCAATTACGATTCTCAATTGTTTGCAGCGAACGAAGTTTAATTCAACCGAATGAGCCACTAAATTACGACCGATCGGTGGGCGGCGGTGCGTGGCGTGGCGCCGTGGAGTTCGTATTGGGGCGGTGTTGTAACTTGCCACAAATCAAACATACGTCGTGAGTTCGAGGGATGTGAGGGAGTGATGGAGAAACGATCGGCTGCAATGTGAGAAGGGAGAGAGAGAGCGAATGTGGGTGGGAGAGAGAGAGAATGGGATAGAGGGGAAACGATTTTGACGAATGATGATGGCAATTTGATGGTGTTTTTGTTGTTGCAATTTCATTTCACTGTACAGGCAGTTTTTATTATTGTTGTTGGTGTTATTGTTGCTTCCTTAGTTGTTGTAGTTGTATTTTGTATAGATATTGTTGTTAGTGTAATTGTTTTTATTGTTGTTTTTATTATTGTTTGTATTGTTTTTTTGTTGTTGTTATTGTTGTTATTATTATTACTGTTATTCTTGTTCTTTTCCATACTAATAGTTGTTGCTGCAGTTATTTTCGCCTTTGTTGAAGGTGTTTTTTTTGAAGCCGTGTTGTTTTTTTTTGTACTTTGGTTGCATTTATTGCCTTTTTTTGTTGCATTTGTGGATAATTTTTGTTGTTGCTCTTGCGGCCAACTGCAACGAGCCGTCATCAACAGCAGTAGCCAAGCAGATGGACAATGAGAAGGCGGTCGGTTCCGGTTGGGTCGGCTATGTTCGGTTCAGCCGACCGCAGAGAATCGTTCGAAAGCCACCGCAAAGTTCGACCGATCGGTGGTGGGGTCGAGGCAGGAGGATGGACGGAGGAGGTGGGGAAGGGGAGCCGAAGCTGGCCACGAGGACGAGAGCGGGATGAGTAGACGTGAGGCGGAAACTCAAACCAAGGCACGAAAATGGAAACGACTACGAAAATGGAAATGAAAATTTCTGAAATTCTGCGCAAACACTCGCCGCAAACACCAACACACACACATACGCACACACATTGACACATGTGAGTGTGTGAAAGAGAGGCTCTGGAATTGGCAGCGAAATAAAAACTCCGAAAACTTCAAGCCATCAAGTGTTTGGGTAAAACTTCAAAAAACGCATTTTGTTGCTGGCTTTCGTTCCACGAGGAGCTGCTGTTAGCATAATGTGTGTGTGTGTGTGTGTGAATGAGTTTGAGTGTGTCTGTGTTAGAGAATGGCCAACATGCCTTCTGCTAGTCCACATGTATGAGAGCGATGTAGTGCGTTTGCTCTTTGTGGCCCACGTTGTTTGCGAAGCTCGCAGCCAAAATCTCACACAGACACACACACAGAGTCAAACATAGACATGGCCTATTCCAATTATTTGCTCCGAATCGCCCGAATGTCGATAGAAATGTAATTAAATTAAAATGCAACCCCTTCTTCTCCTCTTTCCTCTTCGTTCCCAGCAGCTTTGATAATGAGAGAACTACGAAGGCTTTGTCGAAATGTTTCAAAATACAAAAAGAAAAATCACAATTTTCAAATTACACAATTTCGTTTAAACTATTTTTACTATTTCATATATTATTTTTTTATTTGATTTAAATATATTTTATATTTGAATATCGCACAGAAAACTCAGAATTCATCAAATATTCAACATATTCAAATCGAGCTGGGGTGTTATTAAACAATTTTTTGAGCTAAAAATTAAAAAATATAAAAAAAGATTTCCAAAAAGATTAGGGGTTTTTACGAAAAATTAGTCAAATCTGTCAAAATGTCAACAAATTGTGAAATTCATTTTGTCAGAAATAAATTCCTGATTGTTGAAAATTGTATGGAATTCGTCAAATTTAAATTCACAATTTTAAGTTCGATTTAGTTAATATAGTCGTTACAGCCAGTTAGCTATTGTAAAAATTTCACTATTGACTATGTAGAACCTTGAAAATATCTTGCATTTGTCTCGTCCTGAACATATTCATATATTTTTCTACATTATCAATTCGAAACAATAAAAATAAAGAATTTCACGAATGTCGCGAATTCCCAAGAGTCGCGAATGACGAGATTCTCCTTCCAGGACGAAAACAAACTTCCAAGAGGTCTCCTTCATACTCTCTTCAATAAACGACTCTCTTAGTTATTTTCTAAATTTCTTTCTCTCGGTTTTCCGAACAGGTTTATCTGTTTAATCGCTCTCTTTCTCTCTTCTTAGCCAGACACCGTCGGAGGCGCGCACGTGGCCAACAACAATAGCAACCACAGGGCCGCAGCAACAACGAGGCTACAACAAATCAACAACATGTGCTTCCATTCAAAAAAAATCCAAACAACAACAGAGAGACTTTTGACCGGAGAGATTGAGAGAAAGCATGAGAGAAAGCCAGGAGAGAGTGTCAGAGAGAGTTTGGGAAAGAACATTTTGTCTTCGTTGTGTGGGGAATTCGGCTTCGTGTGGTGAGAACGAGGCGCGAAGTGCGAGGCACATGCGTCCGCGACAACGAATGGCAAAAACGACGACCACGGGCACGAATGGGACGACGATAGGATGATGACGAGAAGGACGAGAACGAGTAGGACGATGATGATGATGACGACGAGAACGAGGTGGACGACGATGACTAGGCCGACAACGAGAAACGACGACAGGACGTCGAGCGCGAACAGTTCTATTTGAAAATCGAACGCGAGCGGACGTGCGAGCGCTTGGTGTGCGAAAGAAAAAAACAACCGAGTAACGCGTTGTGAGTGAGAGAATTTGAAAGGTTTTCGAAAAAGTTTTGAATAAGTTTCGTGAAAAAAAATCGCAATCAAAATCGCGATTAAATTTGAAAAATCTAGTGCTGAAAGATATCCATGAGAAGGACTGCGAGAAGTGATCGTCGAGTGTTTTGGGGAAAATTCTGTAAGTTCTGCGTGGTCAAGTGGTCGGCCACTGTAATTGTGGGTTTCGATATGTGGGACGTTTCGTGGGAAATTCGGATTCCTGTGAATAGAAGTGAGGATTTGGTAATTGGGGGTTTTTGAAATTTTGTTAGGTTTCTTCATGCTTTTGTAGTTCTTGCGGTTTTGGACATGACTTGTAATTAATTTTATAAATTTAAATTTAAGTTCAATAAAAAAAAACTACGATCGAAAAAAATTCATATATCAAAAAATTTACATATTTTTCTAGAAATTCCAAAGACTTTTTTACTTTTCGTCAATCATCTGGATATTATTCCAATTTATTTTTAGATTTCATTTATATCCGATTATCTTCACACATTTTTATTTTTTTCTGAAAAATAATTTTTATTTTCTAAAAATTAATTTTACTTCTAAAAATTATAAGATTTACAAATTGATCACTTTATCTCAAATTTATCATACTTTTGATTTTTATAAATTGCCCACAAAATAATAAATTAGATATAATAAATTTGATCTTTTTTGATTTTTTGTTTTTTTGAGTTTTATTAACTTGATTTGAACATTTTTCAAAAACTCGAAAGAATTTTAAAACATTGAAGAATATATATTTATTAATTTTATTTGATTATCTTTCATAATTTGTTCTTAAATTTTTGTTCTTAAAACAATTTTGTTTTCTTTGTTTCCATATTGGGTTTTGTTTTGTTTATTATGTCATATTTAAATGATATTTGTTACTATTGAATAAGTTTATTCTCGAAAAAAATATTGTTCGAGAAACGCCTTCAATCATAACTTGTTCGAAATCGCAGTTTGTTTCGGTGATTTTGCGCCGTTTCCGCGACACATTTTAATCAATCACAGCGACATCAACTCGCAGAATAACAACAGCGACAACAACTACAATAAATTCAACAATTACAACAATAACAACCACAGCAATACCAACAATGACAATAAAAAATCGACCCACTGTGTTTGTCACAGAGGGCAGAAAATGGCGCCAAAACAATAAATGGCGCCGCTCGTAATGGGCACAATTAATTGCGAACGATTCGAATTAATAACTTGTAATTGCGAAGCGGACCATAAAGCGAGGATCTAACCAACAACAACAACAGCAAATAGCAATCATAACAACAACATCCTAAACACAAAATTCGAATACGAGTGAACGAGCGAATAAAGTATATTTGGAACAATTATAAAAGCAATATCGTTAACAAAATGGCGTCGCGAACGTTTTGCGAGGAATCGTGTTCGCGCGTTAGCGAACCGGAAACGGAAGTGCATTTAAGCTTATAACAAAAAATAAAAAAGGGAACGAAACGACTACTACAACAACAACGATAACCATACCAAAGCGACATCGCGGCAAAAACCGAGAGGAAGCCGAAGAATAAGAAGAGAAGAGCACAAACCGAAACCAAGTGGAAAAAATATAAAAAAAAAGAAAAAACCAAAATAACAACAATTTTATTGCGCGCGACGCTGGAAACTTTATGGCCGTGCTACGTATTGTTGTTGTTGTTATTCTTGCTGTTATTATTGTTGTTGTTATTATTGCAATAACAACAACAGTTAGAAAAAATAACAGAGAAGAAGGAAACGAGTGGATTGTTAATGTTTTTAGTTTTATTGTTTTCGCCTCATTGTTGTTGTTAGCAATGTTGTTGTTGCTGTAAGTGTTGTTTTGTTTTTGTATTGATGCTGATATTATTGTTGTTGTTCCTATTCGAGTGGCTTCCTTGTTGTAATTGCCGTTGTTTCTTTTCGCATTCATTGCCGTGCATTTCCATTTAATTCCTTCGTTCACTCCCTCCTACTTTCTCTCTCTTTCCACCCCAACACGGAAGCTCCTGTATCTGCTTATATGTGTGTGTGTGTGCTTATATGAATATGGTTGTATGGTGCGAGTGTGCTTGAATGTGTGTGTGTGTGTCGAACTCAGTTCGTTGTAATAGGCTGTAATTAAAAGCTGTATTTAAGATGGACGCCTCCGCCGCCGCCCTCGATCGACGCCCTCGTTTCAACACCAACCCATGTTCCTTCCTCATTCTCCACTTCTTGTTTTCTCGTTCTCCCCAATCTCTTTCCCTCTCTCTCTTTCTCCGTGTTTTTTGTTCTTGTTCTTTTGTTAATGTTAGAAACAACAAATTTTTGGCGAATTTTATTAATTTTTTTGTGTTGTGTTTTGCGTTTTAATAGGTCGCTATTGTTGTTTTTGTGGAAATGTTTCTGATTGTTATACAAACGTGCGGTTGTTGCCCCTCGCAACAATTAACGCCGTTTCGCACCGTCCTCGATGAGGAAAATACGTGTGTGTGTGTGTTATAGAAAACGCCTGCGTATGTGTTAGTGTGTGCTAGCGACTATGTTTGTTTGTTGGTGGGATTGCGTTAAATTAAATAGTTGGCAATTCGGTTCGACGGCGAAGCCTTCAAATGTTTCTCGCCTGCCGCCACCAGCCACCAGACAAATTGTGGTCAAAAGGGGATCAAATGGGGGTTCAAAGGAGGTAGAAAAGGGGGCATCGGGAAGCTATGAGGCGTCGTGAGGAAGGCAGCGTGAGTGGGCGCCTGCGGTTCAGATTTAATTGCAGTTCCGCGTGCAGAATCGACAGTGGAATGAATTATTATTGTTGTCGTTATCGACGAAATTCTTTATGCTTTATTGTTGGCCATACTCAAAGTGAGATGGAGAATAAAAAATTAATTTAAAATTGTCTGTATTTTATATGTTCTAAATTTTTTGATTTTTTATTAACATATTTGTTTTAATTTCTATATTTTAAAATTTTTATATTAAATCTTCAAAAAATGATGAATATTTAAGTTTTCTATATTTCATTATTTGTTTGATGTTTATTTAATTTATTTTTTAAGAATTTGTAATATGCTAAAAATATTGATTTTTTTTTGTAGTTATTATTTTTGTTTGTTTTTGAAATATACATTTAAAAAAATTTGTGTAATATTTGTTTTTTTTTTATTTCTTATATTTTTAATATTTTGATGTTGAAGAGAAATCTTGCAAATGAATGTAATTTTGATAGTTTTGCTATTCGGGTCGATCATTCAAATTTGTATTAATTTTTCGAATTCTACATTAAGAAGGAATTTTTACAATAATTCACTTCGATATCAATTTCCAATTACTGTAGAACACTATGCATTAATTGTATGTTCTGATATCTCAAAAAAGTTTGCGAATGAAAACTGAAACTGAAATAGAAAACCACAACCTTTAGACGTAGGTGGATCTTCTGTCTTTGTCTTTCCTACCTGTCGCCTGCACTCCATTGGAAGCACTGACGCAATCGTTCTTAAAGATTCCACCCACGGCTTACCTTAATCATCGTTCCAACATTGCCCATTGCAGGATGGCCGATAGTGTTGAAAGGTTCCCGCGATCCAAAGTCCGCCGAAGAAATTTCATTCGGGGTGAGAGCAGAAAAATGCGCCCATTTATAATGGAAATGTGGAAGTTGCAAGGGGAAGGAGGTTGAATGGGTTTCAGTCGACACTTCCGGGAATTCGTCCTTGCGACGGCATGAAGTCAATTCGCTAAAAATATCCGGCACTCAGGCCGAGTGCAATTCAATGGAAGCTATCGAAAGGGCTTCAGTTCAAGAGAGAATGGGGGAGAGAGGGAGAGAGAGAGAGAGAAAGGCAATTAAGAGCTTCCGCCAGGGTCAGGATCACAAAAAGAAAAACAAAAACAATAACAACAACACAAACAGAAAGAACAATGAACAACAACAACACGACGACTGGGGACGACTGAACTTGAAACGAATGCAGAAATCATTTGCATTCGCTTCGCTTTCATTTCCACTTGCCACGATTGCGACGGCGAGTTCGAATTTTCCGAGTTTCCATTTGCATTTCCATTTACGACTATTGCGAGGGGGAGGGGCTTGGTGAAAGGAGCATGGCGAGGGCGGAAGGCGCGGGAGGGCTATCGATGGGCTCGATAAACAGAGCCACGAGCCAACGAAGCCTGGGGATTGGAGCTGAAAGAGGAAGTGAAAGAGAAAGAAGTGGTGGTGTGCTGAAGAGAAACAGAAAGAAAGTGGAGAGGGAGCGAGGGAGAACGAGAGGAAAGCCGTGAATACGTAATTTTGGAAAATGCAATTAATCAATGGAACAAGAGGCGAAATGCGAGATATTTATTTGTTTTTAATATTCATTCAATAACCCAACAAGCTGCATTCAGAATTGAAACAATAACACAAACAAAATCAGAAGCAATAAAAATAACAAAAACAAAGAAAAAAGACAACAATATCAATAATAAAATGTCAAGAATAAAAAGAAAATAGTAAGAGTATTTCGAATTCGCCGAAAAGAAGATCCCAAATGCAACAATAATAAATTCATCATTTTTCTGCCGGAAGTGCGAGTGAAAATATGAAATCACTACAACAAAATATACAACAACAATAACAATAACTGCAGCAAGAACAACTTGAATTCCGAATCCACTTTCAGCTCCGTAAACACAAACAATGGAGGATTCGAGTCGACTCAACCTCCGCCCGCGATCGCAAATCAGATTCCATTCATCGGACTTAATGGTGTGTGTGAGAGTTGTGGATATGTGTGAGTGTGTGTGGGTGCATGTGTGTCCATGAGATGGCAGCTGTGATTGTTACAAAGTGGCTTGAGGCGATCCAAAGGTCGAGTGCTCCAAGGCGTATGGGTGATTTTTAATTAATCGAGTGATTTTAAACCCCTGGAGTGGTTTTTGATCCCTTGAATGGTTTTCCCTAGAGTGATTTTTAAATAATCGAATTATTTTGAATAATCGTGTGATTTCAAATCCATAGAGTGGTTTTTAAATACTTTCGTTATGTTAAGTAATCCAGTGATTGTTAACTAATCGAGTTAATTTTCGATTCGGGCGAGTTTCAAATAATCGAGCTATTTTCAACAATCGAGTTATTTGTTTTTATCAATTGGTTCTAAATAGTCGACTGATTTTATTTTATCAATTTATTTTTTGCATCAATTGATTTATATTTAATTTAATTGATTGCTTTTATGCCTCATTAAATGGTTTTTAACTAATCGACTAACTCTTTGTATCATCGATTTTGAATTCAGAGAAAAACAATTCGTATCAGATCTCGATTTGTTCGTCGATAATCCGTAAATAAAGTTATTTTCTCTGATCGCTCTCAACCGACGTATGCAACTCAAGACTTTCATACGTCTAAAGGAATTTGAGATTCAAAAATTCCAAAACTCAATCAATGTTTCGGCGCCAACATGGTTACCCTCCAATCTCCACATACACATTCTCCCCACTCTTGATCCTCTCTCCTCCTCCCACCCTCTTCGCCATCACGATTCGACCCTCTTTCGATCTGTTTGCTTTGCGTTGGAAATATGTAGGTCGTCGGGGTTCCGAAGATGTAAAATATTAAAATATGAAAATTCTCTGGCTGCAGAAACTGCCAGCACTTCGTGTGCACGTTGGAGGAAGGAGAAATGTGAAGTGAAAGAATGAATGGTTGATGGGCGAAAAAGTTGCGCCATTTTGCAGCAGCGCGCAGTGAAAGATGGCGGACCGGGTCCAGGTTCAGGTTCAGGTCGGTGTAGCATGCAGTTTTTATGCCGATCGTAAAAAACTTTATTGCAACAATAACATCAGCAGCAGCCATACAAGCATGGAATGCCTTTTGTCCTTTCCTCCAGATGACTCTTCCTGTATCTCTCTTTCTCTTCTTCTCTCTCTCCTTCTTTCCCGGTGTGCTCGTCGTCCGCTGTGAGCCTCTCTCTCCTTGTTATGTGACAACAAATTAAATGTCCTTTGCTTCCGTGCAGCAGAAGCAGCGGCAGCGACGACGTCAACGTCGACGTCAGGATAATGAGGCACTTAACATGCGCGGGCAACTATTTCCCCCACAAAACATTCCACGAGTGGAGCAAAAAATCAAAAGCGACGAAGACGAGGGAAAAAAACGTGAAATGTTGATGACGCACAGGAGCCGCGGATGAAGAATGGAAATCTGACTTTACGTCACGATACAGCACTTTACATCACGCAGTACCCACAGCATCCTCCGACTCCGGCTTTGTCCTCCTCTATCCTCTTAATCCTCTTGCATTTATCCCCTTGTCTGCTTTCCATTTTGCGCTTGTTATTAGTGGATTATCCGCTTGATGTCTTTGTGTCGCAACATCGATGTAATTCGCATTTCATGGGAATTTCGCAAATATCCCTAAATCACGAAACAAAGCAGCGGATCATATGGATTTATGGAAAAATATAAAATAGAAAATAAATCTCAAATTATACCAAAATTATAAAACTAATAGAAACGAAATGCAGGAAATTAAAATTTCAATTTACACATAAAAAAATCAATTTAAAAATAAAAATAAAAAGATCAGTTAAAAATGTCAATTCAATTCAATTTTAAAACCCTAGTTTATAACTTTCATCGGTAATAATTTTACCTTTGGCAACCGATTTGTTTCATCGAAAAAAAAAAAAAAAAAATAGTTCGTTTATCGAAATTCAGCGAGATCGATAAGTTTGACAAGGCGTTCAGTTTTTACCAGGGCATGGGAACAATTGAATTTTCTATCGCAATAATTCTCTCTTCCCCTCTCTTTCTCTCTTCCCCTATCTCTCTCACTCGATCGATCTCCTCTATCAATATCTATTTCCGAGAGATGTTCAATGATAATATTGCGGTTTCAGTCGAAAACCACTCGGTCCGTCGGTGACTTGGGGTCACCAGGGCTGGCCCCGGCCCATTGCGGACCGATTTCGGTTTCTCGCTGATCCACCGATGACCGCTGGCAACCCTTGGAGCACGTCGAACCATTGAAACGTAACCGCATTTCGAATGAAAATCGCATGTCGTGCAATTAATAATAATTCCAGAACTTTCTAATGTTTCCTGACGTTTCCCATCCCTTTCTTCCGCACCCACACTCTCTTTCTCTCTTTGTGAAATGAGGTCCTTGATTGTTATCGATTACATGGCGAAATTCCCCACATGCCAGACCAACAACAACAACAATGGGAGCGAGTGGTCGACTCTTTGGTCAGTCCTTTGGGTGAAAGCATTTCGCAAAATTATGCAGGACTCTATTTCGCAAGTCTCCGCATGTGTATTGGTGCATTCAAATGCCATTGAAACTATTTCGATATGAGTGTGAGTGTATGTGGGTGTGTGTATGTGTGTGTGTAAAACTAGGTTGCTGCTGCTTCCGAGTTAAACACACGAACCGCAAAAACAATTGCATATTTTTGATCCGACCTGTGGTCGGTGGGATGTTGAGGGGATGGGGGTCACCACACACCACAATGACGCCAGGCCACACACACATCCACACCAATACCCACACACTCACACACAGCCAAATGTCCGTCCCGGCCACCGAAAGCCTCTCGTTTTCCACCCGACTCGAGGCCACGAAAGGGAAACGAAGGGAAGAGCCTTGGGCGTATATGTTAGTGAGGAGAGGGGGGAGCGGGGATCGTGGTCCAATTCCATGGTTCTGATGAGAGGGTGGAGAGGGAGCTGAATTAAACCGGGGACGGAGGGGTTCGGTGTTGGTGTGTCGTCGTGTGCGAGTGGAATCTCGCAGTCATAAACTATGCATGGAATGTGCTCCAAAATATAGCTGATGATGTTGTTGTCATTATTTCATGGTTGTTGTTGTTCTTGCAGTTATAACTGTTGTTTCGCTTATTGTTCCTGTTGTTTGTGTTCAAGTTGTTGCAATTGTTGTTGTTATCATTGTCGCTGGCGAATTTAGATGTGGTTCATGTGTGAAACTTATTCCAATACCGAGGGCTGCAAGTTTCATCGTCTTTGTCTGAAGTTCGGAATTAAAGAGAGTGTGGTAGAGAAGGTGAAAGTGTGTGAGAGAGTGAGAGAGATAGGGAAAGAAAGAAAGAAAGAACAGAAGAGAGTGAGAGAGAGAGAAAAATATAGAGAGTGAGCAGTCGATAGATGGAGATAGCGAACGAGAGAGCAGAAAAAAGGAAGAAGAAATAAGGTTGAAGAAATTTCTCAAGAATTTATTTTCGGTTTAGCCCTGGCTCCTAAAGGGTTTAAGTGGCAAAGCGGGAGACGACGGATGGTAATGAAACTTAGAGAGAGATTGGGATATAGAGATAGAGAACGAAAGATAGTAAAGAGATAGAGAGTGATAAATACAGAGAGGTAGATATAGAGAGATAAATGTAGATAGAGAGATTGGAGCTTGATCAAAATAGACAATAATTAACCAAAATATAATTATAATATAATGGGATTTAATACTTGAAATTTGTCATTTGATCTCATGAAAATGCAATATTAAAAGTTAACAATTACTTGAATTTAATAAATAATAAAGTTTAATAAATATTTTTCCTATTTCTATTTCGTTATCACAGAATTCCGTTGATATGCAAATGCTTTCAAAGTAATAAAGGAAAAGCAAAAATAGACAACAGCAACAATTCCTGTATCTACAGCAACAATCCGTGTAACGACAACAATCGGTGTTAGCAACAATAATCTACACATGCAAAAATAACAACAAATCGTACAACAACAACTACAAAAATGTTATCTGTGCCTTTTCGCGATTTCTTCGTCTTCTCACACGAACTTCAAAGACGTTGCCACATTCTCACCTAAAAGGAAAAAAAAACATCTCCATCTCACTCGGGCACACGGGACGAATTCACAGTTCGACGGATTCGACGAGAATTCAATCACGAATGTGAACACACACACACACAATGTACGAGCGAGCAAATTCACTCACTCACACATAAACACACACTCATACACACTCACTCACAGTGCGTCGATGTTTGACTCCAGGTCGATGCGAGGCGAAACGAAGCGATGATCAAATTTTCTCCGTGAGTTCAATTCTTGGGGCAACAAGAAGTACAATACAACAACAACAAACCAAAAATAAGTTCAACATGAATAGACAACAGCAACAACACCTATGATAACAACATAGTGAGACGAGTAGCATCAAATATTTAAATAGAGAAAACAGATCGCGAAGAAGCAGAGCAAGAGAAAGGAGACGAAAAGAGAAAGAAGCAAACTGAAAGGAAAAACAGGGAAAAGCAAAAATAAAATAAAAATAATGTCGAAAAATTCCACTAAAGGATATTAAAGTGAAACAACAACAAGTGTAGAGTGAAAAAGCAACAACAAAAAACATTAAGTGAAAAAAGAAGAACCCAGACAACAAGAAATACAAACAGAATAACAACAACCATAACAAGAACAACAACAACAATTCACAACAACAACAACAACCACAACAACTCTCTGCTGTCATCGATACTCATCCAGAGCTGCCAACCGACCAACCCATCAGTGTTGCCACCTGACGTCTCCGCAGCCAGCGGCGGCGGTGGAGCCGGAGTCGAACTCCAGACCCCCGACCCCTGGAACTTCCCCCGCGGACCACGACCTCGAGCTTCCGCCGGTCTCGACAGCTGCTTCCGCCTGACTCTTGAATCCTTCGCTGATGAAAAATGGAGCCCCAGCAATTGCTGTGTTGCTCCTTTCTGCTGCTGCTCGTCCGGACGCAAGGTGAGTCAGAGTTACGGCCCCCTGCCCCACGTGCCCCCACTTGCAGCACCACCAACCTCCCTCGAGGTGTTGAGGGCACCGTGAAAGGAAGAGCGAAAAATTGCGCCGGTGAAAAGAATCGAAGTGCAAGCAAAATATAAGAATAGGAGGAAGAATGAGTGATTGCGAAGGGGAGAGAGAGGGAGTGAGAGGGTTAGGTGGACGAGAGTGAGAGGTAGAAAGAGAGGAGCATAAAGCGAAAAAAGAGAGAGGAACATAGAGGGGGAGAAAATGTGCGAAAGCTGCCTTGTTGGAAAATAGTTTCCCACTGAATCCTTGATGCAATCGCGGGCGAAAGTTTGAGGAAGAATTATTGTTGAAAGCGGATTAGAAAATCAAGCCATGGGAGAGAGTGAAAGGGAGAGAGAGAGAAAAAAATGAAAAAGGAGTGCAGTGAGCGGCAGAAGGAGTTGAAAGATGGGAATGGAAATAATTCTAATGCTAGACGTGAAAAGCGAAAAGAGCGAGCGAGTGGTAAACCGAAAGGCCGGCAAAGGTTGAGAGATTGGAGAAGAAAGAGAGGAAGGGAGAGGAAGAGCGATAGAAGAGAGAAAGAGATGGATAACGAAACAAGAGTGAGGTTGATCGCAAATCTGGGATGAGCCTGCGACATCCAGAGATCCTTTTTTCTCATTCAGTTAATGTTAAGTTGTTTGGTTTAAACAGTTTTTATTAAAATATTTTTTTATAAAGAGATTTCTTTTTAATAATTTATATTAAATTCATTTACGTCTTTCTGTTCTCTGT
The DNA here is from genome assembly GCA_017309665.1 of Coelopa frigida. Classification (NCBI taxonomy): domain Eukaryota; kingdom Metazoa; phylum Arthropoda; class Insecta; order Diptera; family Coelopidae; genus Coelopa; species Coelopa frigida. The sequence continues at coordinate 12,498,335 of CM029564.1, read as the reverse complement.
TTTCCATAAACATTAAACCATTATTGGAATTATTATTATTTCCATTGCAATTATAGGACAAATCATATATTTTTTAATTGTTTTTTTTCATGCTCACTTTCCTCTCTAGCTGAAGGGTTTTATCTTTTCACAGTATTTTCCTTCTCTCTCTTTCACCTGTTCACGCTTCTTTTATATTACTAACTTGTTCTTTCCTTTTCCTCTTCAGTTTATTCTGCTCCATTTCCATTTCCGTGTTTCGCTTGTTCTTTTTTGTTATTATTCTTTCTATCTCCATCCCGTTCCCGCTTAAGATAACAAATAAATAATTTCCTCTGCAGACGTCGACGCTCCGTCTCTTTTCCTTTTACGATTCTATTTTTCGAATTTCATTGCTCGTTACGTTGTCCTCACCCTCTCACTCTGCCTCCCTCTCTTTCTCACTCTGTTTCCCTCTCTTACTATTTCACTTTCTCTCTTTCACTGCCTATCGTTCTATCTCCCTCTCAATTTCTCTAACTATTATCTCTTTCCCATTCCTTCCATCTTTTTTCACAGCAATCGTTTCACTTTCTCCTTCGTCCTTATCATTCCCAAGTTAACGTTCCCTGGTTGTCTCTCTCATTCCTTCGGTTCTCTCTCTCTCGCTTTATCCCTATCTGCATCTCGGTCCGGGCGGCGGGCGCTCGTCTCGTCAGAGTCCTTGCGGCTGATTTATGCTCCGTGAAATTTATGGGATTTTTAATCTAAGCATTTTGCTCCTTGTCTTCAGAAACAAGTTCTTAGCATCACCTGCACTCGACCCCCTTCGTCGCCTCCGTCACGACGACTCCTTCGGGTCGCCCAACGTCCCCCCAACAACCCCGGAGGCCGTGCAAAGGCATGCAACTACTTTCCATTTCTCGCCGGGGATCCGAAGGATTCACGAAGATGCTCGCGCGCTCTTCACATGCCAGGGAGGACGAAGAAAGGCGCCGCTCAGGCATGGAATTCGGAATTTGTATCCTTTCTTCTTCCCGAGAATCGCCTCCTCCTCCTCCTCCTCATCACAATTCTAGGTTGCTCCTTCGTCTTCTTCTCATCTCACCTGGATTTCTCCGCCTCGACTTCTCTGCCTGTCATTCCTTTTCCTTCCTTTCTTCCTTCTCCTTCCTTTCCTTTCTTCCTTCACTCCATTCCTTCCATCTCTCCCTTTTTCTCCACCTCGGCGACGACGCGTCCTGCATTTTCTCGTTTGCCGTCGGCGCTTCGTGCAACTCGTTTGCAATCCCCCACCCTACCGCCGCCCATCACCTGGGCGTGGCGGATTCTCCTCTGTTCAAGTGCCCTCGCAAGGAAAATTAAACACGGCAAAGGTTATAATAAATAAAAGTATAGAAGGAATAACAAGAAATAAATACTAAATAAATAGAAATATTAGAAGGAGAATAAGAATAACAGGAATACTCGACGAAATTGTTCGCAGGACGACGACGACGTCGACCTCGAGGACGATTTATTGCAGCGATTGCTGCGACTCGGTTTGTTTTGTTAACAACATCCCACGATCTCGCTGTTCTCTTCCTCTTTCGTTCTCTTTCTACTCGAGGTCCTCGCTGAAAGGAAGATGGAGCGACAGACAGTTGCTGGTGCGGGATAGCAATAGCTGCATTTTGGCTTTCGTTGCAGGCGTTGCCGGACCTGGCCGAACCGAACCAAACTGCACCGAACCGAAGTCGGAGGGATTTTATTTATGGTCGAACTTTGTGACAGCTTCGTTTTTACTTCTCGGCGAAATTAATTAGATTTATCGAGTGCTACCAGAATGCTCAGGGGAGCAAGAGGAAATCCTTCTCTCTCTCCAATAACTCAATCCTCCCTCCCCAATAACCCAACCCTTCCTTTCGTCTCCCGAGATATTCATCGTTCCTTGATGCTCCCTGATCCTCCAGAGTATTACCTGAAAGCTGCCATTGGAAGACATTTATTCCGAGGGTCCAATTGATATCTTCTCTTTGGGCGGCGTTTACCAATCATATAGCAGATAGATCCCCTCTGAAGAGCACCCTGGAGGTCCTCCCAATAGACTCTCCAATGACATCTTCCTTGTGAATCCTGTATCGACTGGAAAAATACTTCGCAAACACTTTGAGCTCCCCATAATTGATGTGATGATCCCTCAAGTGGAGACGAACTGAGGAGTTGGAAAGTTCTTCATCATCCGAAGGTTTCGAATACAACAAATATTTGCAGGTCGTGTTGTGGTATTAACTCCAACTACTGTCAAACTCAATACTCCAACTACTACGTAACCCAACAGTATCTACTACTATTCCTACTATTTCTCATTTAGTGGAGCTCAAGAGGAGCGAAAAGTGAGTTCACATTCGCCTCCTCTGTTGAAATGAATCGCATTCGCTTCTCCAGGGCTCTGTGGGGAGTCCTTGGAGCCGGCTCTCCGTGGATCGTCTTATAAATGCATTTTAATTTCCTGCACTTCAGCCAACCCCACCTTCATCCCGAACGTCCCGACCCTCCGCAGTGGATCGCTTTCAATCAATCATAATTCAAAAACAATTAGTATGCAAAGAGGAACGCTCACTCGTATGTACTGCATCGCTCTTCCCCTCTCTCTATCTCTATCTTTCTCTCTGTCGTTCTCCTGTTGGCTCTCTACAGCTTCATGTGTGTTTGTTTAAAGCCGTCCCATCCTGTCCTGATCTGTCTACTCTCCTCGTCTCTCCCTCTTCTTTCTTCTCGTCTCTCCCTTCGTCGTTCTATCCACAACCTACGCCAGCCGAATCCTTCCTGCTCACAACCTGCTGTCGCTCCCTTGGCTTCTGTTTGCCGAATTCGATTTGAGTGAAACACGAGGTCCTTCAAGCAGCCCGCAGACGACTACGACTCCGTCCTGCGTTTTTGGATCCTTTTCATCGTCCTCCTCTTCATCCTCCTCGTTTACGATCCTGGGACTTCGTACTTGGCTCCGCTTGCATCATCCTCGGTTGGGTTCGTAGAGAGTTGGCCAAAACAACTGGCGTGTAAATGAAAATTCAATTTCTGCCCGGATCGCATCGATCCCCCATTCTTCTACATAAACTCTCTCTCTCCCCCCTTGATCCCTTCCCCCCTCTTCCTCTCTCTGTCTCGACAGCTCATGGAAATAATATTGTTTTGATATAGTTTCAAATTTCGATGCAATGCGATGCGATATCAGGGCGGAGAGAGTGTGCAGGGAACTGAAGAGAGAGGATGAAAGAGGGAGGATGAAATGAGAGAGACAGAGATAGAGAATAGATACACGGAAGGAGAGGGATATGAAGAAGATGAGAGAGAGGAGAGATTCAAATGGCAACCACATGGATATGTTTTTTGGCAGCTCCTGCCTGTTTTTGTTGCCTTTGTCTATGTCTGTGTCCGTTTCTGCCCAGACTTTGGTTCGTTTTTTGCTGCCACTCGATTTCCAGCACTGCTGGTGCTGTCGAGGGGGGAACAAGAGATCGTTAGTTCACTTTCTTTTTCTTTATGTTGGTCAGTTTTTATTTTTGGAATCCCAACAGCATTCGAAGGAGCTGCACTTCCGGTGCCTGGAACTCGTTGAAAGACAAAGTTAATTAAATTCGAGGAGGATTCTCAGTCGAAAAGGAAGTGGTAGTAGAAAAATGGTACTCAACACCGACGGAGAGAATAATAGTAATTTAGGAAGTAACCCAGGCAGTCATGAAGTTATCAAATGAGATTTTCGAAGATGGAATATGGTATATGCCACAATAATGATGATAGTAAGGACTTCAAATTATTTTTGAATTTTGGTTAGACTATTAATTACTTCTCCTGGCTTAGTAGTTACTCCTTCTTTGTAGTAGTTACCCCTTCTATGTCATAGTTACTACTTATTTTTTGTAGTTACTATTTCTTTGTTGTAATTATTCCTTCTTTGTTGTATTTACTCCTTCTTTGTTTCTTCATTTTTTTCTTCTCCCCTCCCACTATCGAATGTTCATCGTTGGCGACTCGAGACAATGGTTCAATTTCCATCATTTACGATGGCTTCGTCCAACCATCGAAGCAGACAAAGGACAATGAGGAGGATGATGAGTCTGGTGTTGTGTCTCTCTTCCTCTACTTCTTCTTCTTCTTTTTTTTCTGCTGCTCCCAACTCCTTCTCCTTTGTAGTCTTGATTCGCCGTTGAACTGCATTTCACGCTTCACTTCTTCGGCGACTGATTTTATCCTCGCGGATCCTTTCGCAGGGAACTTCAGAAAGGAGAAAATCATGGCAGAAAAAATGATAGTAAAAAGGAGCAAGAGCCCGAGGGAAGAATCGGAAGAAAACAGTGGCCAGATTAAAATCCATGCGCCGGTTCATTTGAAGGCTCTTCAGACGTGGCCACGAGGATCCATCAGCGGAGATCGCGGCAAAAACAAACGGAAAAAAGGGACCATAAAGCAAACAAAAGGATTGAGGGAGTAAAAAGTGCAGTCGAAAAGGGAGAGAAAATGGAAGAAAAAAAAGAGAGAATGGAAAGGAAAAAGTAGAAGTATCGAGATGAAAAGAGTGCGAGCGAGACGGAAGAGGAAGGAGTTGTGAAACGATTTACGTAATGAATGAGACGATTAATTATTATTGAACAAAAGTTGAAACTACGAGGGCTCCCGACAATGAGGCAGGAGAAGCTGAGAAGGGAGAGGAGGGAGGGAGAGCGAAAGCGAAGAAGGGAGAAGCAAAGTGGTGAAAGAAAGGAGCGGCTTAGCTTTGTTTGAAAACTTTTGTCGGAGAAAATGGAAGAAGTGCAAGAGGTCGTGTTTTTTGTGAATTTTTTCTATTGCGAAAAAATAAGTTTCTCTGCTCAAAATGAAGTTGTTTTTTATCTTTTCAATCTTTTTCATTGCATGAGATTTTTTTAAGAAGCCATTTTTTAAAGAATGATACCCAACAAGGGTTGAAATAAATCCTTGATTTCGGTTTGAGCGAAGCTTTTTTTTTACATGAAAGGGTATCTTATTAAAGTATTTTTTTGTGCCAAACGGCTTGATTTATTCTAGAAGGTATTAATAACTTTTTCGAAAAGGTAGCAATAACTTGTCAGAAAAGGTAACAATAACTTGTTAGAAATGGTAGTATTTTTCCTAATTTTTAAACTTTGACACCGACTTGGAGTCTTTTCGACCACTAAACGGAAGTTAGCGAATGAAAAAAGGAAGACGGACGGAGGTTAGCAGAATTTTTAATATATGATTTAATATGAACCGCAAAGTGGTGCCAAAGTGAGTGAAAGGAGGGTTAGAGGCGGAAAAGGGAGCCAAGAACGAAAGAAGGAGTCAGGGTGGTCAGAACGGAGCAAATTATCCGTGTTGCTGTGCAAGAGCACTAATTTGCATAAACGTTGTGAAATATGTGCAGCACATGAATTTCCTTATTCGTTTTTTCCACTCTTTCTCTCTTATTTTCTACTCTCTCTTTATACATATCTCTCTCTCGCTCTGTTCTGCTCTCTCTTTCTTTTGTCGTTTTATCTTGACTTTTTTCCACTACTCTTTCTACTCTTGTGGGAGCGCTTTTTACGAGACTCGCATGTGTTGCCACTTGAATTATTCACGCTTCATTTGATGCGAAATTTTGCTCCTGTTTCGCCGTCACCCGTTTTTACCACACTTTCTCTCCTCTCTCTCTCAATTCCCCCTTTTATTTACATATATTGAAAATCTAAAATATTATTAATATAAAAGTAGAAATGAAAAAAATTAGAAGTTGGAACATAAAAGGAGTAAAATTTGAAATGTTAAATTTTTGGTAAAACACATTTTCCATTTAGCTCCATTTGTTGCATTGTTGTTGGTTTTTAGTTATTTAGTTTTGTATTTTTCTTGTTGATATTTTTCCTTGTTATTTTTGTTTATATTTTGGTTATTATTTTTTGTTGTATAGCAATAGCATTGTTTTTGTTGTTCTTTTGGGGCCTTTCGTTATTGTTGTTGTTACTGTCGCTACAGTGATTCTCAATTGGGCCATCGGCAACTTTTAATGATCTCGTTGTGGTTATTGTCGTTTTCCACTCACATTCTTTACTCTCTTCTCCCTACCTTTTTCATTCCCTTTCTCTTTCTCTCTCCCTCCCGTTGCCCATTCATCAGGCACGCCATGAAATTTAGTAGTAAATTTCGTAGTAATTGCAAAATAATTTCCGCGGTCTGGCAGCACTTCATTAAAGCACTTTGTTGTTGTTGCTTTTTTCGTTATTGCTTGTTATTGTTATGGTTGTTTTGTGTTCTGTCGATGTTGTTGTTTTTTATTTTATTTATGTTTTTTTTTGTTGTTTTTACTGTTATTGTTTTTTTTTTTTTTGTAATTTTGATTCTTATTATCGATATTATTGTTGTTGATTTCGACATTGTTACGAATCATTGTTTTTGTTGCTTGTTTTTATTGGTTGTTGTTGTTGCTTGTTAAATGCTGATTTTTACTTGCATTAATAAGGACTAGAGTAAGGGAGAACGACACCCTAAAAAGGACGGAAAATGTCGATAAATTTCAACTCAATTACAATAAATCCATGTGGAATTTTATGAAATATTTTTCAGATCGGATAGAAAAATCTCTTTCAGCAAATGCCTCATGCTACCAAATTTATGTAGAGTGGACTAGAGCTGGATTAATGAAGTATTTGGATTTATATTGAAATTCCGAATTAATTTCTTCCTGGAAATTCAATTCAAATTCACAATTCTGAAAACATTTAATTTCACTAATTATGTGTATTTAATTCTATACATTAATTCTTTTCAAACAAAGCCGCAAAATAAATAAAATATCGTTTAGGTTTTTTTTTATGCTAACCTGGGTCAAATTTCTTCATCAAGAGCAACAATAGCTGTAACGACAACAACAATAGCTGCAACAATAACAACGATAAAGGACGAAAATATCTCTCAATTGAAGGTTGAACAAAATTATACAGAAATTTGGCTGTGGGAACGAGGGACGATTGAGATCTTTCACTCGCAAGATTCTACACACATACACAATACAAATACACACACAATTCTATGGTATTTAAGTTTGTTTTACTCCTACTCATGCACGTGAATCGTGGTCGTGGGCGAAATCGCACACAAAATTTGTCTAATCGAAGTAACAAGCACTCGAATTCGATGAATCGAGAGACGAAAAGGGCGTGAAGGAGGTGATGAGGGGCGGAAAGTCGAGTTGTTGTTGTTGGAGGAGGCGATGTCGATTCTGGTGGAGATTTAAAGAACCGGCATGTGTTCCGGTGGCAATGTCAACAACAACAATCGCAATCACAATCCTACCATAGTTTCGATAACCGGGACAAACAAAAACAGAAACCAGAAGCAATAACAACAAGTATCAAGAATAACAAATACAGCCAAGGGGAAAAGCGTAGAATTACCAACAACAATGTCGAACAACAATATCCCACAACAACAAGAGTAATAACTAACAACAACAACAATAACTACCACCATCAACTAACAAAAACCAATGACATCAAAAGCTTGTAGAAAAGAGCAGATTGATTGAGTGAATGGGATCGAATTAGTATTGTGTTGAGTGAGTGAGAAGAAGGAATGAAAAAGTGAAGGAGAAAGTAGTGGAAGATAGAGAGGGAAGTGGAGAGATCGAGAGACAGAAAGAGCAGGAGGAAGTAAGGGGGATAGAGATCGAGAGGGAGAAAAACAACAAACGATTCAATGGCACTCAATTTGCCAGTCCATTTATTATATTTGGCAGCACTGGAGACGACGATAACAACAACAAAGAATCCAAAACGAACACCTCAACCCGCAGCTTCACGTCGAAGATCATGAACAGACACTCACACAGACATTGAGGTAAAGTTGGAGAGAAAGAGAGAGAGAGAGAGAGAGAGCGAAAGAGAGTGAGATAACTGGTCTGAGGGAGACTGAGTTGGCAAACGATGTGATTTGGTTCAAATTAAATCGACGCAGACAATGGTCAGCAATAAAACTCTCCATCGTCCTCAGTAACGACTTCTCTCACCTTCTCGCTCAGTTATTGCACACCTATCTCTTTCACTCTCTTAGTCCCTTACTCACTGTCTCACTGTCCACTTTGTTCACTTCACTCATTCACTCCCCTGCACACTCATTCACTCACTCACTCTCTGGCTCACTCATCCCCTTGTTCATTCACTCATTCCGTGTGAGTGCACGCGCTCTCTTTCTCCCTCGGGCCTCGAATGTCTGTCAAATGGAAATCACCTGCTGGGATTAGCTCACCCACACAATCACACGCACACACCAGTGGTCGGATCGAATGTGGCGATGGACACATTCACATGAATAGAACTCACACAGACACAATAATGGGTACATGACACTGAGATACAAAGGACGATGGTCGAAGGACACTTATTAGAGTCGTTCGTGTCATTTAATGGCAAAATTCGGCCGCAATCTGCTCGCTGTTGAGTCGAGACTGACACTGAATAACGGTAATTGTTACCTAACCATCTGAATGAACGGGCAACTGTCTGTCCGCACGCCCAACTGTCTGTTCGAACGACCAACTGTTTGATCTGACCGCCTGACGATCTGTCTGTCCATTCGACTAGTTGTTTATTGTGGCGACTGTCGCAGAAACATCGACTTTTGTTATTGAGAACGATGGTGGGTGGAGGAAGGTGGGGGGATGAAGGTGATGATGGTGAAAGGAAAAGGGTGTGAAGAGAGAAGGATGTGAATGAAGAGAGAAAGAGGGATAAAGTAGGGGAAGAGGTCGAATCACGGCCGCTTCACGTCGATCTCGCATTCAGCCATCGTCTCTTCAGCAACCCATCGTCCTCATCGTCACTTCCTGCCATGCACACGATTCACCCACTACACCTACACCACCCAGTCCTCCTTCTCCTGTTCTCCAATCTGCAGCCCGCGTCAACCAACTTCTGCTCCATCTCCTTGATCCGACAACCATCCAACCCTCCCTAACTCTCTCATTTCGACCACATGCTCTGATCTATTGACTGAAAGCGACACAAGAGACACCGAGAGTGAGAGGGAACATGTAGGTGAGCTCCCGGGGAGTATTCGTGAAAGTATGTATGGGTAAGTGTGTGAGTGTATGTGACTAAGTGTGTGCGTCTATGTGGCTAAGTGTGTGTGTGTGTTCTAAACTTGGCCGACTAATTGCAGACAAAGCGAGTGATTAAAGCGACAATATCTCCCTTCCACTTTCACTCTCAACACTTAGACCACAACCTACCGCCCACTCTCTTTCATACTCTCTCTCTCAATTTTTCGCTTTTGGTTTAGCTCTTCAAAATCCTTGGCGAATCTCGATTCCGATTCGAGAAGGAAACGACAAGAACACAGAGGGTGGAAGAGGACGGTGCTTTTGGGATTTCGTCGACAGATGGACGTATGGGTGAACAAACAGTCAGAGAGAGAGATAAAGACAGAGAGAGACAGACAATCAGTGAGACAAACAGTCAGAAAGAGAGACAGAAATCCAGACATCGTCGTCTGTGAAATTGAGACGTTTTTGTGACAGTGCAAGTGGGCGGCTGCGTCTTCTGTGGTCAATGAGGGAGTGTGGTGACAATGAGGGAGTGAGAAGGAGAAACAGATTGAGGGAGTGAATGAAATGAAGCCACTATTCGTAGGAGAAAGTGTGGTGGTCAGAAACCACTAGCGGGAAGGATTTCACTATGAGATACTGAGTTCAACTGGGTAATGAGATGATGGCTTGATATCCACAGAAGATAATCCGCTAAAGACATTTGCTTTGGGATCTGAAGACTCTATTAGGCATTGAACTGTGATCATTTTGGATCATGAATCAGTTTTAGTCATGAAACAGATCAGTTGTAATCATGAATAATTTGGAATAGTAAATAAAATGTCTTCACGGAGCTATGAAAGATAATTTTTAGGAATATATTTCGTATTCAATCATAAACGATTATGATAAACGATTGCGATCATAATCACTGATCAATTCACGAGTCCATCAATTCACAATGATATCCTAAAACCCTTTGAGCGACCGGGATTTAGAATTAGTTCCACCCATGGGTGTGGTTTCCACAAGACTCGCACGTGATTGATTCCACGAATACGCAATGGACCATAAACTGAAGTTCCGAGCACGAACCTCTCTCCAAATCTTTCTGGACCTTCGAGTCCTTTGACACGAAGTTTTCTAATCTCGTTTGATGGCTGACGATTGACGGTTCCAATCCGCTCCACCCCTCCGAAATCCAGGGTGTGACGTCAGGGGTCGAATTCGCAAAGCAATCAACCGATTTCGCCCCCTAGACTCCGATCCCCGTTGCTTTGCTTTGGTTAACATTATGATTCGACCACAACATTCGGAATCTCCACACGAAGCCAATGAAAAACACAAACATAGACAAAGATACATACACACACACACACACATACAACCACCAACACACAGACTCCCGCCTCCGTAGAAAAACATCAACTTGTTAGAAAAACACGGAAATCGAAGAAGAGCAAGGGGTGAAGAGAGGGAGAGGGTGGAAAGAAAGGGGAGAACGACCTCTGTCCTTTATCAAATTAGAGCTTACCCCATGCACCGACCTCGGTCCCCCCATCGGCTCCCTCCGTCGACGCCCCTGGTCGAGCCATTGACAACTTTGTGTCTAACGCAATTTAACGCAAACACGTTGCTTGCGGTGCCGGAGAGTTGTGTGCGTGCGATTGTGTGTGTCCGTGGGATTGTCTGTGTGCATGTCTGTGAGAATGTATTGGTTTCCCTATGTGTGAGTGTGTGCGTGTTGAGATTGTGATTGTGCGGACGTCTATTTGGGTCACTTTAAATTTGTTTTTCTAATCTAATTTGCCGAAGGAAGAGCGAACGAGATGGCGATGAAAACGAGAGAAAGAGTTGCACACGAGTTGCCATCGGAATTTGGCAAAGAATTTCCGTCTGCTACTCCTTCTTCTTCCTCGGATTCATCCACTCTTCCATCCTCCTTCCGTCGTTTTCCACCCACATCGTTCGCACGCTTCCCTCTCTCTCTCGAGAAAAAAAAACGAAGTAAATTTTGTTTCTCAATTCGCTGCTCCTCCTTCTCTTTCATGGCGGTTGGAAGGACATTAGAAACTTGTTGAGAAAGGTTTTTTGTCAATAAATCAATCATAGTTTTGGAAGGAGGGAAAACACAATCAATTGGGAAAAATGAGTAACGAATTAAAATTAAAGCGAAGTCCTTTGATCCTCTGCGATTCTTTGCGAGGATCATCCAGTTATCCTTGACCTCTCTGTCCCTTGACCCTCAATCCTTGATCCAACATACTAGTGAAAATCTCATCGACTTCAGCGTATGGTCAACCAATGTCCTTTTAGTGTTTTAATTTTTCAAAAACTTCTCGCAAATGCTATACAAAAATTTCCATTTCAGTAAAATATTTCCATTTCATCCTAGGACCCTATTCACTTTCCATCCCCCTCCATCTCCCCTCTCCATCCTTCTAACCTCTCCTTCTCCCCTCATCGTCTCACTCCTTCGATCCCATGTCCTCGCACTCGATTGTGTTGTCAAAACTTCTGGCCAACGAAGCGCGGTCACCGTATTTTGCATGTTTCCGCCGGGACTCTCTCTTTCTATGCTCTCTTTTCTATATCTGTCCCTCTATTTTTGTCTGTCTGTCCTTCTTTTGAGACGTGGATATCCATCGGTCACAACGTTTCCGAAGGAAGTCGAGCATTTCTCAAGAAATGTGCAGAGAATGTGAAAAAATGAAGCGAAAGGAAGTCGAAGCGAAACGAGTGTCAAGAGAAGAGAGTGAAAGAGGGAGATCAAGAGGGAGAGAGAGAGAGATAGAGAGAGAGAGGGATATGATGTATGGTGATGTCGAAGGACGATGAAGACATGAACTAGAAAGAGAGAGTTAATTTTTAGTTGCTGATACCTCATTTTTTGGTAGGAACCTTATACTCTCCTCCTTCTTCTCCCTTTTAACCCTTCTCCTTTTGTCTTCCTCTTCCTTCTCCTCTCCTCCTTCTCCTTTGCACTTAACAGCTGCTCGTACGTGGGTGTTGTTTCAATATTTGTTCTCCTTCTTCTTGTTGTTGTTCCTGGGGTTTATGTGGAATTTTTGTTGCATTGCACTTATTGGCAGATAGAGCAGAATGACCTGCATTTGCATACGAAACATGGAAGCCAAGAAGAGAGGGGGAGAGAGAAAGATGGTGTAAGAGAGAAAGAAAGACAAAATAGAGTGCAAAAAGGAGAAAATTAAGGAAGGGGGGGTGAATGTAACAAAGTGAGAGACCGGAAGCACGTGCTGCATGTGTGAGTGAATACCACTCTGTGAGAACGGACGCTTGCATGCAAATGTGTGAATATGTGAATGTTTGAATGTGTGAAAGTGTGAGTGGGTGAATGTGTGAAAGTGTGGGTGAGTGAATGTGTTAGTGGGTGCATGTGTCAGTTGAACACTGTTCATGTGTGTGTGTTTCGACCTGCAAGTGTTTGAATGATGTCATTGTCGTCGTCATCGTGTGGCCACCGAGTTCCGGTCTTCGTGCCATGCTTTGAAAACCTCGAAGTCTCCTCAAGGACGAAGAACGAGGGCTTCTTCTCTTTAATTTCAACTTCAATTTCTTCTATTTGCCACTGTGTGGTTATAAGTGAAACTCCCAGTTTTCTCTTGTTCTAATTCCTTCCTACCTCTCTCCCTCCCTCACTCAGCAACCGAAACGAATTCGATCATGCAACACCTCGGGGTTGGCGAAAACAATCGATGGAAGCCATTGAAATCTCTTCGAGAGCCTCGTCGACTTTAACTCGAGATCCCTTCGCTTTGGTGGAGCTTTCACTTGTGATGTGATTGAACGCATCGAGTCGTGTAATTTTCCAACAATAACGAGAATAATAAAAAGGAAAACAACAATAAAAAAAAAAAATAGAAAATAACTGCAGCAAATTCTCTTTAATACGAAAATAATACCAGACCAACAACAGACCTGTTGTGGGGGACGACGACGATGACGATCTGAACCCTTTCGCTCCACTCCCACATGAAGGGGAGAGGGGAGGGGAACGAGCAAATTGACAGCGACCTCCATCGCCTGCCGCCACGCCCTCACCGCCCCCGCGTCCCAGCCCCGCTTCACACGGACACAGGTGAGACAAAAGTCTGTCGCTTTAATTTCCGGCGGTAACTGTTGGCGGAAGGTGGGGCGAAGAGGGAGAGAAGCGAATGAAGGAGAGAAAGAGTGAATGTGGGAGAGGGTAGCAATCAGTGAAAGAAGAAGGAAAGAGGAAGACAACAACAACAAAACAGTGTGAACAGCAGTCGTGTCATCAAATCAAACAACGGGGTTTCGTCCTTGCCATCACCATCATCATCATCATCATCGTCGTCGATGTCCTTGTCGTTGGTATCGTTTGCAACCTGTGACAGGAGAAACAACAATAACGGCAATAATAATTATAACAACAACAACAATTGGTGGCACACCTTCTTTTGGCGCGAGATACGCTAATAATTTGATTATTATTTTGTCTGCAATTAAGGTGTGGCAATTGCTGTTGTTGTTTTTTTCATTTTGTTGTTATTTCGTTATTTTTGCTGTTTTGTTCTCTCAGTAAATTGTTGTTCTGGCGGCAAACTTTTACGAAACTTCGTACGATGATGACAACGATAGAACAGGAACAAAATCAACAACAATATCGATCAAGTAAAGCAATACAAAAAAAGAAAAAACACACAAATACAAAACAATAACAACAACACTAAATAAAACAATACTAACAATAAAAACACAAACAACACCAATGAAAACTACAACAACGAACCAAGAAGACTTTCGCGAAATAAAACCAACGAAACGATAAGAAATGAAATTTGAAATGAATGAACGGCCGACTCAAGGAGCAAGGAGGACGAGGCCCCAGAGGTAGTTGTGGGAGTGACATGCGAAAGAGAGAGGGAGGGAGGTAGAGTGAGAGAGAGTAAGTGAGAGGTGCAGCAGAGGGTTTGATGCGACCTGAAGGTGGGTGGAAATTTATATGACGGCTACATGACAACTGTGTCGAGTTTAAATTTCAATTTCCAAACATGAACCGACCTCCTCTTCATTCTTTTCCCTCTCCTTGCCTTCTATATCTTACCCGCTTCTCTCTCCCTCATCCCTCCTTCCATCCCTCTCTCATTGCACTGGGTTGGGCTCCGCACATTAAAAACTCATTTTTAGGGTCGACTTGGGAGAGGTCGCCATCAGGACTCGATGATGAGTTGGGGGGCAGGACTCGGGCAGGACTTGTGAATGCACGAGGCTCCCCACCGTTGCACATGAACGGCGGAAAATGAAGCCCTTCAATCAATGTCTGCAATTGTTGCTTCCGTTGGCTGCTTCGACACACGAGAACACGACACGGGCCACACCTCAGACTTCTTCAGCTTGATTACCGATCGCTTCAACCGCTCTCTTCGTTATTTCTTGGGCACCTTGGCTCGATGGCGGTTTCATTGCGAAGTGAATTAAGCTTCGCCACGCCCATATAATGTCTGCCAGGATCCATTCTCTTCACCCCCCGTTCACTATCCACCAACCAACGACCACGGTTATTTGTCTCTGTCTTCGACGAGTCCTTGCGTGGCTCCCACTCGACCTCGTCGTTGTCGTCGTCCCACGGTGCGGTTGGGTGCCGGATCGCATGCAGTTTTATTGAAACCATCGCATTAAATCGAAACAACGACAAACACATCGTAGAAAAACACCAACAATACATCAACACATACACACACATATCGACATACACATACATACATGGGTCTCTCTTTGTTCTGAGAGCAATCTGAGCCCTTCCTTCGTCTTTCTCGGTTTCCATTCGCATTTGAAGTCAAGACAACGAGACACGACACGGTGTCTTGTGAGTTCACCTTCTTACTTCTCACTCTCCCCGTTCTTCCTCTCTCCTCTCTCTCTCTCCTCTCCATCTTCCCACTCTTTCTCTCATCGACGGAAGCGCCCTGTTTGTCTCGTTTCCTTCTCGTCCCCTACTCGAAGACGAAAATGCAAATGTCACGCAAACACCTGTCAAATCGTCTGCCTTTCTCGATCTCTACTTCGGCTTCTCCATATCCCAATCCCTATTTCTCTATCTTCCTCCCACTCTGTCTACCTCGCACTCTGGTTCCTCTCTCACTCTGTTTCCTCTCGCCCTCCCACTCTCTGTTTCCTTTCCCGAGGCCCGCCTTTTTATCTGTCTGTCTGTCTCTCGCTCGAGGTCTCCTTGTGTTGAGTTAAAACGGCCTGTCATTCATCGTTAAGCCAGGTTAAGGCAGCATGGCGTTTGTCTGGCGGCCCCTCCCACCAAACCTAACGCCCCCTCTCTCAAATCTTCCTTCTCCTTACCTCTTCTTCTCCACTCCTCCTTCCATATCGCCATCAACACGCCATGCATGACATTCGGAGCTTTGATGTCGACCTCCCCGACTCCATCCCATCCCCATCTCATTCGCCCATCTCGCTCTCCCTTCTATCTCTATCTCCCTTTCTCTCACCGCACCCACCTTACGTTACTTTATGATGATGGCGGCGTTTACGTTAGGTTACGTTATGTTCAAGTTAACGATTGCCAAATTCTAGTCTTCGTCAATAATTGATGCGAATTGATTTTTGTCTTCTTTATTTTCTTTCGGGTCGATCCGGTTTGCGTTGTTGTTATTGTTTTTATTACTTTAGTTGATGTTATTGAATTTGCTTTCATTTTTGTTTTTCTTGTTGTTGAATGTTTTGTTGTTTTTATTGGATTTCTTATAATTTCGTTGAATTTTTTTATCTATTTCTTTTCTATTGCCAACGATGGGCTTTCGTTATTCTTTAGATTTTTATTGGTATTGTTTTCGTGTGAGTTGCTATTGGCGGTCATTGTTGTTGGTGTCTTCAGGTGGTAAATTTTGTTGGTATTATTGTTGTAAAGATTGTTGTTGTCTTTATTAATACTGTTCTTGCTGCTAGTTGTTGCATTTCTTTTGTTGCTCTTGTTGATATTAGTTTTCTATTGCTGTTGCTATTATTTTATTCCTCACTAGGCTTTTGTTAGAACCATCCTTTCAGACCTGTGGTAATCGTCATATACATATAGTTGTTTTTAGGAAGAAGGCTCCCACCAGACCCCCACCTTCTTGTTTTAACTCCTTACCTGTCGACTCCACAACTACCTCTTTCTCTCTAGCTGTTGTGAATAAACCTGCGGTCATCGTCCTGGTTGATGGCCTGAAAGTCGACCTCGTCATCGTCATCACTCCCTCGACTCCATTGTGTCCAGACGCGTCCCATCCGGCAGTCGTCTGTCCATCAGTCCATCCGGCCATTTGTCTGTCCATTTACTATGTCTATCTCTTTTTATTCTGACCATTCTTCGTCTATTTCACTCATAATTTCGTTCTCTCTTTTTCTCTCTCTCCCTGTTATATTTCTCACACCTTGCCTTTGTCTATCTGTCAGTCTGTCTCTCTCCCTCTATATGGTCGGTTGGTTTTATAGTCCATCTCCCTCTAAGTGTTTCTTGCTCTTTTTGGTAGGTTTTCTTCTACTCTCTCTCTCTCTCTCTTTGTGTGACTATCCCTTTTTCTGACACTTCTTCATTGCTGCGTTTTCTCCTTCTCACTCAGTCCCATTGTTCAAACATGACCAAAACTCGGTTCTCGGGTCAGATGATGTGATGGGGAGGAAGAGAGGAGAACAGAGGGATGGAGATGGAGAGATGTGAGAGAGAAAGAGAGAGTGAAAGAGAGAGAAAGTGCGATCGTTGGTGTTGACCAGAATGGCGGCCGAACAATGCGTTCTTTGTTTGCAATTTGCAATGGGATTCGAAGGAGCTAACAACAACAACAATATTGACAACAAAAATTATAGCAACAACAACGGATCCAGAAGAGCAATTGTTGCAGCTTAATAAGCTAACAGAACAGCAACAACAACATGACTCAAAAACAACAGGAACAAAATCAAAAATAACAAAATCCAAATACAAGAAAACCAAAATGAATAAAAGAAAGGGAGCAAAACCAGAAACAACATGCAACAAATCCAAATGCACTAAATCCAAAAACAATGAATCCAAAAACAACAAATCCAAAAGCAACGAAACAAAAAAAAAAAACAAATCCGAAAACAACAAAATGATGAAAACAATGATTTCAAATCCAGAAACAATAAAATCCACCACAAACAAATCGGTGCCAGTGGAAGCCACCGACTGACGGCAAGAAGTCAGGATGATGGCGATAGTATGAAGTTGAGTACGACGAGGTGGAGGACGTTGACGAGAAAGAAGAACGATGATGAAAATGCGGACGATGGAGGAGAAAAAGAAGAGGAGAACAATGAGAAGGACGAAGGGGAGGATGACTGGGAGAACAAAGAGAAGGACGAAGAGGAGGATGACGACGACGACGGTGAGGACGAAAGCGCCGGAGGTTTCCACTGAAACAAAAGCGCAACTTGTGACAAATGAAGGCGACTCAAGTGCATCCACTTCCAGGATCGTCGAGGTTTAGCAGGATGATGGAACGAACAAGGATGAGGAAACGAGGGGGAAAAGCAACAGAGATGGGAGGATTAACAGAGAGTGACAGGGGGAGTGACAGGAGGAATGATGAGGGAGAGTGAAAGAGAGTGAGAGAGAGAGAGAGAGTGAAGGAGTGACAGAGAGCGAAGTTGATCAGCAGACGAGATGACCTAATAGGGGCGAGAACAACAAGCGAGTTAATGAAACACGAAAAGAACTTTCACTCGAAACGAGACCTACAGACAAAGGCAGAGGGAGACAAACGATTGGAGGGGAGAAAAACAGAGAGAGACAGAGAGAAGAAACAGATAGAGATGGGGAGGAAAAGAGCAAGAGCGAGACACAGTCCGCTACTCGTCTCGCATGCTGAACCGCAAGTAAGAGGTCGCTCGGACTCCTCAATCGAAGGACAAGAGCTCGAGCTCATTAACTGCCACCAACGCATGCCATTTCGTTCTTACCGCTCTCGGGCGAGGCGAAGACAAAGGACTCGAATCCCACGCCCCCAACCGTCGTCCTTTTGTTGCCGAAAACACATTTGTTACCGCAATTAATAATCTCGACCAGGTTTGGGGCGCTTGAAGGAATGATGGAGAATGATGGGGAGTTTCAGGCAAAAACTACAACAACTAGGTTAATTTAATACAACAACCACCGCAGGGAGAGCGAAGAATGCCACAACCGACAACAATAACAACAACCCCATTCACCTTGAACAACAACACCGTCGTTTCACCTCGAAATCTAAAGTCGGTGACAGTCACGCTTCGTCAAAGACAAAAGCGCTGACGTTCAGCAGTCAGCGAAGCGCTTAATGACAACAACAACTACAACAAGAACAATAACTAGCATTAAGAACGATGAGTTCTACAGCAACAAAAACACGAACAACAACCACTTGAGGAGAACTCAACTCAATTCAACTCAACTCAAGTCGACTCGACGACGCCCTTCGGCGGCAAGAGCTCAATGGAAATTAATTAATTGCTTCGTGGGGCTCGAGTTTCGCACAGATTGACCAGGACGATGACGATGACTCAAGGAGTCAAGGGGAGGGTCGAATGAGGATCTTTAACTTCCCCTTGGATCCTCGTGAAAGGGCCGACGGGGTTTGGTGAGGGGTCAAAGGGGGCGAAGGTGTCGACAATACTATTCAGCTGACGAAGAAGGTTTCCCCATATTTTTTCCTTCACCTCCATAGCTCCTTCTACTTAGCTTCTTCCGCTTCCTTGTCCTTCTTCACTTAGCCCGACTCAACTGAACTCAACTCGTTATCGTGTCATCGCCAGCACCATCGGGTACGCCGGCGTCGTCATCGGCATCATCATCGCCACATCATCGACACCATTTTGCAGTCGTGCACTTTGCTCGGTTTGACAGTTAAAAAGCTTCTTGCATTTATCTTCCGACAAATAAAATTCTGAACTGCTGACTCATTAGAGAAAGAGGGGGCGAGGACCGCGCCCACTTTGCGATAGGGGAATACCGACCCCATCCCGACCGTTCATCTGTCGACACCCCATCGACACTTCGTCGACCCTTCTTCGACTATTCCTTGGCTCCTCCCTCGACCCTATATTGACTCTCCTTCGACTTTTTCTCGACAATACTTCGACTTTTTCTTAACCCTCTATCGACCCTCCGTCGACCCTCAGTCGACCTCTCTTCGACCCTTCATCTCAACCCTCATTTGTCTGCTTGTTCAATTCTCATTTCCTTCATCTTTCCCTTTCCTTCCTCCTCTCTGAAACTAAAAATGTCTGAAACTCCTTTCGACGCTTCATTCGACCCTCGTTTTGAATCCTCTTCGTCTCTCTCTCGTCGATTTCCTTTGGTCATTCCTTCGTCTTCACTTCGACCTCTTCCTCGATTCACCTTTTGATCGTCATCGGGGTTTTCACAGTTCTCTCTGTATCTTTCTCTCGTTCTATCATTTTGGGGATCTCCTCGGGGAGCCCTTCACTTATATCGCTATCTCTTTCTCTCTCTCTTACTATATAACTTTATCTTTCCATCTCTATCACTTTTTCTTTCTATCCCCTTCGGTCGTCGTTTTATAGTTTGTTTTCCTTGGTTTTCTGACAGACGCCACAACAACTACGAAAACAACTATAAGAACCATGACAATAACAAAAACAACCATGAAAATAACAACAATAAGAACGATGACAACAACAACAAGATTTAGTTAATGTTCGCCATATTGATTTCGAAAGTTTCTCGCCACGAACGAAAATAAAACGAAAAATAAACGCAATCCTTGGAAATGTTTCGGTTTTTGTTGCAAACGAAACGAAATGAAAGGAAACAGAACGAAACAAAACGAGGCGAAAGGAAAGGAAACCCCGAAACGACCTTCGTCTTGATGGAGAGAGTGAAGAGAGAGGGGGATGGGATTCGCTCAGGTTCGGTCGTTTAAGTTCGAGGGGTCCAGTGGCGACCGAAAAGGAATCGCACACAAATATCGCAAAGTCATGTACAATGATTGAAATTAATGGATTTCTAAATGTTGCAACTACCTTCTGCTGCGGTTCGTCCCTCCCTCTTTTTGATCCCTCTCGACACTACTTTGGCTCCCCCCCATTCTTCCCCTCTCAGTTCCCTCTCCTTCCCGTGCCCTCTCGTCCGACCATCGTCAACTCCAGAAAAAATGGAAAAAAGTTTCGTCTCCGCTTCCTTTCTGGCTACGTTTTGTTAAGTGTGAAACTCACTCTATCTCTCTTTCTCTCTCTCTCTGTCCTTTCTCTCTCCCCTTTCCTTTCCTTCCTTCTTTCCTTTCTTCTTTTTGTTCTTCTTTTTTCTCCTCCCTTTCTCCATCTTCCATCTCTTACCATTAACCTTATCGTGAATCTCACTTCCATTTTTGAATTTTTTATTCTCCCCGTTCCACTGGGTTTGGGCAAGTGCAGCTGCCCTGTGTGTGGATGTGTGACTGTCTGTCGAGAAAGCATTAGTGTGCATGACCTACACACAGTACCCTCCTCTCGGACAATGCAATCTTTTGTGGTCTTGTCCTCGGGCAGCGCGGGAATCATCATCCAGGACCAAAGACGAGTTCTCGAATATTTGATATTGACCTCTCAATGAATATTATGACATAATATATGTATAGACATATTTTTATTTATTTTTAGGTTGAAATGTGTGAAACTTATATTTTTCAAACTTGTGAACGAAATTGAATAATTCATTTTTTTATGTTTTTATTTTTTATTAAAAAAAAATGTCTTTCTAATATAATTTCTAATAATCTAATAAGTTTCTCGAAAAAAGATTTTTTATTATTTTCTTAAGACTACATTTTTTTTTATTTATTTACAATTTTTACATATATATTTTAAAAATCATTACTACACTTTTCACTAAAAAGATCATTGATTTTATGTAAAAAATCATCCAATTCTCTTTTTATTTTTATATTACCTGTTTTCACATTTCAATATCTGTTTTCCTATTGAATTAAATTTCTTCGAAATTTTGAATTTCTTGTCGATATCATCAGAAATATGATTACGAGACATGGGCTTATATTAATTTTTTTACAGAACTCTTTGGCATACTAATTCTAACTCGCCATCTTCTTCTTTGTTTCTTTAGTGCTGCGCGCCGTGAGCTGGGAAGAATGGTGGACCTACGACGGTATCTCAGGTGAGTTTCATATCTCTCTCTATTTCACTCACTACAAATCCCTCTCCATGCCCCCCTCTATATGTCCTTCTTCCACTGGTGTTGAGCGATAAATTGCGAAATAATTCATTTCCGGTGCCGGTTGCAAAATGGCGCCAAAACGGAGGATATAAAAGATGGTGAACGCCATTAAAATGTCAGAAGTTGTATTGTGCAAACAACAGCAATAAGAACAAGAATACCAATATAACAAAGGAGGGTTACAAAACAAGAACAGAACTTACTTGAACCCCCCGTCTGTCTGTCCGACAATCTGTCTATGCAACGAGCAATTTGCAGCGAATTAAACGCGAGCGGAATTCGTGTTGGAGTTATTGCAAGATGGCGCGGGAGAGGAAAGGACAAGGACAGCAAGGATGGGTGCAAGGGGTCGTCCTTGGGTGGATGCTCGCGATATCCTTCGCAGGATAAATGGCAGAACAACAGCCAGGCACCGACTGCTGACGGCGAAGGGTGGGCGAAATTTATTTGTTTGTCGTCGGCGATCAACGTGTTTCGGCGCTGGTTGAGAGGGGCTGGTGGCTGACGAGGGGGTCGGTTGAGTATCGAGTATCGTGAGGCAACTGAGGGCCTTCGTGAAGATAAAAGCCATAAATATTTGTTCGACAACAACGCTCATCTCTGCGGGGTCCCCGAGAGCTGCAGCGACGTCCGTCCATCCCCCAGCCGTCTGTCCATCGTCCCCCAGTCGAGTGACAAGCGTTCGACGAGATGACGCCTCGCTGACCTCCCTCCCCTTTCTCTCTCACACCTCGATGCCCGGTCGTCTCTCGATTCGGCGCCACTTTGCTCACCTCAGCACGAAGCGAAATCCCCGACGTCGTTGTCGTCGTCGTCTGCTCGCGATATGCACGGAAGCCATTCACTTCCGGATCCGCATCCGAATCCGGTTCTGCTTCCGCCAGCGTCCTCGGTCCATTGTTGTCTCTCTCTCTCTCTTTTATCTGTCTCCTTTCCTCTCTGTTTCTCTATCTTTCTCTGTGTCTCCCTCTTCTACTCTGTCGCTTCTCAATCTCGCCTCATCGTCTTCTATCTCTAGCTTCCCCTGCATCCCCTCCTCCTCCTCCTCCCACCCCATCTCTGTCTGTCTTCAACTCCTTATCGCACGCTCTCTCGCTCTGACAGCGTCTCTCGTGTTCTTCTTTCTTCTCTTCTCGCTATTTATTTCCGTTGCCTGGTCTACGTTCATCCTCCAGTCGGATATCAGTCGGCAGCGAACGTGACAGTGTCTTGTCTCACCATCTCACTCAGTCTCTCTCACTCAGTCTCTCTCTTCTTTCTCTATCTTTCTCTCACTTTTCTTTCTCTTTCTCTCTCTCACTCTTTTTCCCACCATCCCACTCTCTAATCCTCCCTCTCACTCTCTCCCTCTCTTGATGCAAGTCATTCGCACTTCAAGCAAAACAAATCCTTTTAAGCGTCCTTTTAAACACGACTTCTTCTCGTCGTTGTCGATTGCGTTTTTGTAGTTGTTGATGCAACTATTATTGTTGTTTTCATTGTTGTTGTTTTTATTGTTGTTCTTGTTGCTGCTTTCGTTCTTATTGTTGTCACAATCGCCGTCTCCTGGCGCCGCTGTCTGCCGAAATGAACGCGTCGTCATTCGCGCTCGTCTGCAGTCGGCGTCGTCCACCAGGGTCTGCGAGCGACATTTTCATACCCTGCTGTCGTTCGCACCCCACCACGCCCCCCAACTCTCGAATCTCCATCTCCAATACCACACCTGGGATGTGGAGTCGACTCCACCCGTGGCGTCATCGCTGGCGTCACCTTTGTTCGTTCCCCAAACTTCGCACCTCGAACCCATCCGAGTTCCATCAGAGCAGTGCACTCAGAGAGCAACAACAATTGTGACAACAACCATTACTATAACAACAACAACAACAATAGCAATTATTACAACAACAAATACTACAACAACAAAAAAGACGACAACAAAAATACAATAACTAAATAAAAACCATCTGCAGACACCAACAATAGCCTTGGCCTTTGGGACTTCGCCGCTATCTTTGTCGTTTCTCCATCGTCATCGTTGTCGTCATTGTCGTTGTTAGCGTTGCGTTGATCTTGTTGTTGCCCTCTCACCATCCTCGTTCTCACTTAACCGCCCCTGCAGACCACCTCGGTTCCTTCGTCAGGTGGCGTATTCGCTTCCCGGTGCCTGGAGACGTGATAACGACACATTTGTGCGGCGTCGCCTGCCGTGAAATATCTTCTTCGCCTTTGTCGTCGTTCATTTCTTCTTCTTCATCTTGGTCTTTTTCCTCTTAGTCTTCCTCGCCCTCTTCATATTCTTCATCTTATTTTTCTCCATAGTCGTCTTCGGATGCCGGGAGGTGGTCGCCGAATCGTCGTCCTGGACCCGTTCTGGACTCTCCTCCTTCTTCTCTTGACTCACAAACTCCTGACTCTTCCCAAAAACTCTTCCCAAACTCTTCCTCCCTCTTTCCACCCAAACTCTTCCTGTCTCTTCCCACTCTCTCTCTCCATTTTCCTCTGCCTCCCTCGCCGCGATGCAATTTCTTGATGGCTCCGTCGTTGCTTCTGCGTGGAAAATCTCGCGGAGGAGACTCGGCACAAGGTCCGAGGCGGGAGGAACCAGTCGAACCTGGAGTCGGGAGGCTCCACGTTTCCATCCTTCGTCCCCTCATCTCCGCACCGTTCCCTGGCTTTGCCTGCTCGGCGATTCCCAGAGCGTTCGGAGTTTTTGGAGCCGAACTTTTCGCCACATTCCGCGACATCCGCTGCTTCCTTGGTCGTCGAATCCACCGCTTCCTTCGACTCCAAGCTTCCCTGGAGTCTCGTCCTCGCTCGGTTCCTGCTAATCGCATTAGGATATTCGTCGCATATCCTGCCATCCTGACTGGCTCCAACTTTCTTTAGTCGTTCGGTCGGTCTAAACTCCTTCTCTGTCTGTAGTTCTCCTTTCTCCAGGTCTCTCGGTCTTCTATCTCTGTTTCTCGGTCTTCATTCTCTGTGCCTCTTTGTTCTTTCCTCTCTAACCTTCGTATCCTTCGGTCCTTCCTCTCTTTCTCATCGTTGTCATTTGCTTATCTCTCTGTCTCTCTACCACTTTTTTTGTTTTCTCACCAATGATTCTGATTCGGATGTAGCTCCACAGAAAGTTATGTCCACCGGTGGGAAGGATTCACCTCAACTCTATCTATCTTACTTCTTCACCCTCTATCTCCCCTCTCTCTCTCTCTGTGTCTCTTTCTTTCTCTCTGTGTATCGTTCCATCTTCCTCGTTCTATCTTCCTCTCGGTTTGTCCTCGCGGTTCCTCTCAAATGCATAAATAAGTTGAAGTGTTTTGAATATTGCATTGCATTTTAAATGCTCGACCCGCAGACACACGACAAAACAGCTTCCAACCGACCTCCGTGTCAAACGTGGTTTCAGGTTCCCGCCTGCTTGTGGTTCGCTCTTGGATCCTGGACCGTCTTCCCGCTTCTCCTTTCCGACGACCGCCTGCAGTGTCTGAAATGCATGTTTTTCGCATGGTCGTGTTTTCGCGCGTCTTGCAAACTCTCTCTCAACTCCTCTTTTACTCCGCTCCCTCATTCCTTATTTCCTTCCTCCCCTTCTCATTTCCTCCAACTATCATCCTTCTCTTATCACTCTCTCATTCCTCCCTCATACCGCTTCATCACTCCTTCTCAATCGTTCCCGCCGGAGCAAACCTCTCGTTCTTCTTCCTCGGGCTGAGTTTCGTTGAATGGCTTCGTGGATCCTTGCGTGCGTCCTCCCGAGGAGGGAAAGAGACAAAAACAAGGTGCGGGTCTCGTCGACACGTTCGCGCATTAAAACAACACGGGGGAGGGGATATTCGGAAGGGGGGGGGGGGGTCGATGGGGTTTCGTCGCGAACACAAACATCATGAAACCTGATAAGCGGGCAAATCAAATGGAGTCAAGGGGTCGAGAGAATCGAATCCACAACGAGTGGAGATGAGAGAAAGAGTAAACAACAATTACAAGAACAACGAGTTAAACCAACAACAACTAGAACAACAACGAAAAGAAGAAGTTGAACATCCGCAACAACAACAACAACAACAATAAATAGAAAATTGCCAACTATCAGATTCGGATGAAAAACAGATCAGCAGCCAGGAGTCAACAGAGGCGAACGTGCTGCGATTCCACAATCGACAGACGCCGAGACACGCGACCACGCAGCGATGGTACAGTGGGACCAATAGACCTAAGAGACCGTGTGGGAAAAAGTATTATCCTATTATGATGGAAAAACTCAGAATTTTTTCGTCGATGAAAGGAAATTAACACAATTTTTTAGTTAAAGTTTTTCCCCAGTTTGTTCCACTGTTCTGATGGCGCTTCAACTCTGTCAACAACACAATGAGAGGATTGATCCGAGAGCAGAAAGGGAGGAGTGGGCGGTGAGAAAATCGTGGGGTTCGTGGCGAGCCATTGAGACGATGATTCTGTTGATGAGCGGGATCATATTATTCTATTGTTGTTGTAGATGTTGTGGTCGTTGTTCCATTAGAGGGTTTCTGTATCATTATAGATTGTTGTATTTGTTGCTAGTGTTTTGTTATTGTTGTTGTTGTTGTCTTGTGATTACCGTCAGGTCAACAGCGGACAAATCCACGACTACGTGGCATATCTTCTCTCTCGGTGTCATCAACATCATTACCGTCATCATCGATGCATCGATGTTGTGGTGGTGGATGGAAACGCCATCAATGACGCCGCAACGGAATTTCAACCGCGATTCCGTTTATGGCGTTGCCACCTCGTGTTCATACAAAAGGGGGTTCGTTAGGTGTTCATAACTCATAAACATTAATATCGTGTGATTTATTATCTTGAATAAAAGTGACAATAGCAACAACACAGTTGGCATTAGAAATTAACAACCGACAACAACAATAACAATATGCAACAACAACAAGAAACAACAACAACAACCATTGAACAATGACCAATAACAACAATAACAACCATTGAATAATGAAGAACAGCAACGAGAAGCAACAACAACCGAAGAATATCAACTACCGTCAGACAACAACCAATGAACAACAACAACAACAACCAAGCAGTCAACATTTCGACCCCCGTGTTTCCAACAATGGCGAAAAAACTTCTGCCGTATCCCGCTACCCACTAGCAACGATTGCTCGACGTCTGCCGTGTGAACGAGTGGCCTCACCCCGCCCCCCTCCGCCATGCCACGCCCTCGACCTCGCGACATTCTCTTTGTCGACGGAGATGATGAATAAGCCCGCTCGGACATGAGACACCGACATCGACCCCTTCTCTTTCTCACCCTGGCTCGCGCTCTCCCTCGGAGACGGCAACGACATGTGCAAATCGCATTCCGTTTCGACCACCGCCAGCCCCGCCCACTTCGCTTTACCTCCTGCCCCGCCTACTTTACCTCCTCCTGCCCACGGATAGGCGGACAAATGGACGGACAGACGAACCCTGTTGGACTTTGCACGGAAAGTTCGCATATTTGTGGAAATTTTTGTCCTCATCGTCGGCAAAGTTCTCGCGTTGATGTTGGTGTTGTTCTTGTTGTTTTGTTATTGTTGTTATTATTCTCGTTGTTGTTATTGTTCTCGTCGTTGTTAATGTTTCTGTCGTTGTTGTTGTTCTTGTCGCTGTTGTTATTTATCATCCTGGTTGTTGTTGTTGCCGCTGTTATATCCTTGTTGTCATCAACAACAGGACCACGAGTTCGCTTTCGACCTCTTGCTCGGGAGGCGCTCGTTACGGCTCCGGAAATGAACTCGTCCACCGGCGGCTTCTCCGACGGCCTCCGCCTCCCCGTGGTCAGTGAGGTCCTTGGTCGTTGGTGCCGCCGGTGGCCGTAAATTCAACCGCAAAGCAACAGAGACTTGCAGCACCCGCATTCACCATTTCATGCTCTCTCTTTTGCGCTCTTTCCCTTTTACTCACCCTATATGTCTCTGTCTGCCCCTCTTTCTCCATATCTTTCTTCCTCTCTTACTCCCTCTCATTCCCAGTTCTCGATTCGAATCCCGATTCCCCAGGCGTCGTTCGTCCTCTGTGGAGCTGGATTCCGGAGCCAACTCCGAAACTTCATTAACGCCAACCAACCGACGGACCGACCGCCCGATCGAGGAGTCGAGTCCACGATTCGAAACGAATGAGTTAATTCTCAGTTCAGCTCCTCTCCCTCTATCTCTGTTTGTCTCTCTCGCCCTCTCCTGGTCGGCTATCGGCTATCGGCCTCTCGGTCTCGTAAATCTCTTCTCCACGCTGTGCCGACTTCATAATATGACATGATAAACAATAACTATTATTGCTCGGGATGCTAAAACCCTTGGCCCTCGTTACCCTTCTCTCTCTCCCTTTCTCTTCAATCGTCTCTTTCCTCTGTCCTTCTGACTCCAACTCCTCTCCTCATTGGAGGTGCAAAAAGTTTCGGAATTTACGAGACACTCGTGTTTTGCGGACATTTTCGGCTCCAGTTCTTCTTGTTGTTGGTTCTATTTTAGGTGGTTGAGAGGGTCCAGGGGTGGCTGAGGTTCGGGGGGATCCTGGTAAACGATTGCAAACGATTGTGGTTGGCGCTCTAAGCCTCGACTTTGACTCATGGTGAAGGACGAGGTGGGGGTGGGCATCCAATCGAATCCCCCATGGTCGACGATGGTTCTCGGTTCCTCTTGATTCTCCATTCGCAATATTCGCTATTGGATTCGAATCCCATTCAGGGGATTCGTGATGAATGGAGGAGGTTTGTTTAGGGATTGCATAAAGGATACTGTGGAATTGATACGACCAGGATGGAGTACTTTGGGTACTTTGGCGACAGTTCAATATGGAAATATCTCATGATATGTGGGGATTAGTTGGCTCACAATCGTGTCCAAACTGGATGAATGTGATTGAGAAAAAAGTCTCTATGTTTGCAAGTCTTCAGTGTTTGGATGTCTTCATTGTTTCTAATAAATCGAATAGCCAGAAATGAATGAAAATTTGAATTCACATTCAAGGTCAGAGATTTCTAATAAAGTTGCATTTTCCCATTCCTCATCCTCGCCTGTGAAATTAAGATGTTCGACAAGTTTTCGAAACCGCCTTCATTCGGAAACCTCCATCCTATTCTCCTCTAATACAAACGTAACTTCATTAGACCCTGCTTCGTTATGATGCAACTCCCCACAGACTTGGTCCGAGTCGTATTCCAAATTTATGCCGCCCCCTTTGATGTCGTGAAGTCAATTCATTCGCCCCCTCCCCACTTCCCACGTCTTCCGGTCTTTGGCCTTCGATTCTCGTGTGACGTCCGTATTTCGTTTCGTCGTCCAGTGTTCGATATCCGTCGTCTGTCCGTCGAATGTTTGTTCAGTAGTCGGAGGTCTCTGTTTTTGCCGCACCTTCAAAACAACTCTGGTCATGGAGTCTCCTCCTCTCTCTCTTTTTCCGTCTCTTCTCCCCTCTCCTCATTCGATCTCCTCCTTGCATCCTTTCGGTCGATGGAGTCGCCTTCCCAGGGGTTTCTTGTTGACTTTCCATTCCAATCAGTTTCGTCCTTCTGTTCTTTTTCCGAATTTCCTTCTTCGCTTCATCTCTTTTCCACTCCGCCACTTCTCGGCTGTCCCTTTCACCCTTGCCCTCTGTAATTTTATTTCTTCGACTGAGCTTTCAACCACTGTTGTTGTGAAACTTTAACTCTTCCTGTTGTTGTTGTTGTTTTTCAACTTTTTTCTAGTTGTTGTTTATTTTAAGTTTTGGTTTTCCCACTGTTTATGGTGATTGCTGCTGCGAGTTTGTTTGTTTATACAAAACATCGATATATTCCACCCGAAATTTCCATTCCCTTGACTCTCTCATAGTTCTCTCTATCGCTCTCTCCATATCCCTCTCCCTCGCAGGCAGGCTTTCTATCGCCATCTCCCTCACTCGAAGAAGCAGGAGTTTCCTCCGTTATTACATTTCAATAAAGTTTCTCCATAACTTGTACAGGAATCGCTCTCGTCTGGTCCTCTCTCGATGTTCGATGAAGGAGTCCTTCGAGAGCCACAGAAATCGAAATCCTCGAAAGGAGTTCATGCTCCCTCTCTTTCTTTATCTCTCTCTTTTTTATCCCTCTCTCTCTCAGTACTTTGTATGAATATTTCTACCTTTATTGCTTTATTTCCTTTTAAGTTACTCAAGTTCTTATGATGTTTTCCATTGCTTTATTCTTTCCTTTGCTTTATTTCCTTGACTATTATTTTTTTCTTTACAATACTTTTCTGGAATTTCATATATCCCAATATCTCTCATGTCTCTCTCTTTGTACTTGCTCATGTCACATATATTTCGTTATGTTTCTTTTCACATCTTCATATTTTCCCCCATATTATTCGACATCTCATTCACCAGTTTCATTCCTCTCTTTCAGGTCCCGCCTTCTGGGGCCTCATCAATCCCGAGTGGTCGCTTTGCAACAAGGGACGTCGTCAGTCACCCGTGAACCTGGAGCCCCAGCGACTTCTCTTCGACCCCAACTTGAGGCCGCTGCACATCGACAAACACAGGGTGAGTTGAGAATTCGGCTCCAACGGGTTCTTCGATCGATCCGCGGGTTCTTCGATCGATGCAAAGGTTCATCGATCGATCCAAGGGTTCATCCATCAATCCAAGGGTTCTTCGATTCTTCATTATAATGTTCTGTTTTCTGTTTTTTCTCACCCTCAGATAAGCGGCCTAATCAGCAACACCGGGCACAGTGTCATCTTCACCGCCGGCAACGAGACGGTGGCCAACTACGATGGGATGCAGACCCCGGTAAACATCACCGGCGGACCCCTCTCCTACCGCTACCGCTTCCACGAGATCCACATACACTACGGCCTGCACGACCAGTTCGGCTCCGAGCACAGCGTCGAGGGCTACACGTTTCCAGCTGAGGTGAGTGCGCAGTTCGGGTTTCATAGAGAGGGTGGTCATGGGCACCCCTTGGGGATTGCTCAAGGCCAAGGTCATCACCCAAAGTCGATGCCAATGTCCCCAACACGAAGGAGACCAAGACAAATGGTCCGAAGAACCCGGCTCACAGTTCGCTCCAATGACTGCAAATTGCAGAAATCATCGGTGTAATTAGGACGACCACATCCAGCATTCCACCGACGGGCGTAATCAAAGGCTAGACGTCTCGTTGTCAACCGCTTCTCCTTCCTCCGTTTTCCTTCATCCTTCGCCGTTCTTCATCCCTCTCCCGTCGTCCCCAACGTCTCACCTTCAGCTCGTTTTGTGCTCCATCTGGCAAAATTAACGAAACGACAAATGTAAACAAATTAAAATTGCTTCAATTTGTCTCATTCTTATGCGTTTACCCTGACTCTTTGTCCTTTGTTGGCCTTGCTCTATCCTTCATCGTTCCTTTTACTCGACTCTTTGTCCTTCTTCTCGCCCATTTCTGCCGTCTTTGTCCCAGACAATGTCTGCCTCTTCATGGCGAGGTTAAATTCGTCTGTCTTGCGCTTCTTCTCTCTTCACAGTTTCTATCCCTTCCTCCCTAGTTTCGTCTTTCAGTGTCTGCGATGTCTTCATTGATTCGAAGGCAGCCACTGAGACTACGAAGATTTCCACGTTTCTCGACTGTCTAATGTCGACACTCGGATGTCGTCTGTCGACTGCCGTCTGTCTTCTTTCGACTACCATCTGTCATCTGTCGTCTGTGGAAGTTACAGACAGACATCTGAACATCTGCGATTCATTCGCGCTTCCTCCACGCGTCTTTCCAGTGGCTGTCGATTCAAATAGCGAGAGTGATGTGAGAATAGAATCTAGAAATAAAGACAGGAAGGTAGAGAGGAAGACTGAAAGGAAGATGGAAAGGGAGAGAGAGGAAGGCCAATAGAAATACAGAGAATAAAAAGGAAAGTGACTTAAACGAGAGCAAATAACATTCAGTGACATTCAGTGAACGGAAACGCGTCTGCCTTCGTGACATCCAGAATATCCATTGGGCTGAATTCTCTTCGCTTAACTCTCGCAGCCTAATCGTAACCCTAATCGTGCCCCCTGGGGAATACTCGTTTTAGCCCACGACCGACCCGACACGGAGACAACTCCGACTCCTTCTCCAACTCCATTTGCTGCTCTGTCAACGCAGGCGGCATTTCAACGACTCACGAACCATGGAAAACCCCAACCTTCACCCACTTCAACCCATCGACACCACTTCAGCCTGTTCAGCTCAGCTCCCTTTCAAGCCCTCTGTCTCCATCATCATCCTACTTCAACAGGCTCCCTTTTTATCTCGCCATCTCCCTCTTCCCCTCCTAGTCTGCCACCCACTCCATCTCTCTCTGTGGCTGTGCTTTCGCAAACACTGTCGTAGATAAACGCGATGCTGATTTTTATTTGATCAGCATTTGACAGCTCGATGTCGTTTGTCATGTTCTAGCTGAACTCATTTGATACGACGACGACGACACCCCACCACCTCCCACCAAAGCCAAGGGTAGGGGAGGGAGGGAGGTAGGTAGGGCCCTTGTCCGATCCCCCCTCAACAACACAAAAAAGCGTCCCCATCGAGCATTGTTGTTTGCCTTTGCTGTTGTGTGAAGTTGATACTCATTCAATCATTGTTAGTCATTTGAGTCGATTTGAGTCACTTCGTGTTGGGTTGAGTTCGGTTGGGTTTTCATTTCAGTCAACAGGGAATCTCCGATTTTCCCTTCTTCTCTCCCTTTGGTGGTTCCTGGTCCCTTTTGCAGTAATTAATTTTTGGTTAAGCTTCGGTTGTTGTGGTGTGAGGGAAGCGGGAGGATTCGTTTTATTCAATGATATGAATGGAATTTTCTTTGTGTAATATCTTTATTCAAATTCGATTTTCGCTTTAATTTAATAATTTGAAAAAAGAAGTATTCATAAATTATTGTATAGTACAATGTTATTGCTACAAATATTTTATTAATATTGCTTTTTTGTAATTATTTCCTCTTTAATTTTTAAAGATATTTTTTTTCGTTAAAACATATTATTTTTTTATTTTAAATTGATTTTCGAATTGTATTTATTAATATATAATTATTTCTAATACCGAAACTATCCACGTTTTAATGATATAGAGTTTTGGAGATTTTTGGTTAAATAGTCCACCTCGACAACAGCATTTCTCCACTATCGATTGTCCATGGTATTAATGTAAAAATATGTCCGCACACACAAACCGTCTTCGATCACAAACGCGCCTCCACCGAAGCCAGACAATAATTAAATGCCATAATCAAATCCTTGCGTCGATTCGATCCGCCGCTACGATGTAATTGAATTACTCTGCAGATCCTGTCGAATCACGTCCTCCCACCACAGCCACAGGAAGGCGCATCCAAACCTACTGAACCTCGCCCTGAACCTCCGCTTGTTCGCCCCTTGGCCATGTTGCTGTCAAATCCAATCAATGCGGCCTGCGAGCCGAGGACTGCGATTAAATGTAGCGAGCCGGGGGTCGAGACAAGACTCGCTGGGAGGGCAGGTCTTGGGGGCAGCTGCGACGTAACCGAGAACCTCTGCCGCCGTCGCCATCGTCGTTCTGACTTGGCAGAATTGGCTGGCGAACCTGCAGAGGATTTCGGAAGGATTAATTAAAATTGCTAATTACGAATTCATTAAAGCGAAGACGCCGCCAACGAGAACGAGGAAGACAGGGGGACGAAGTCGATGTCTGCGCGGACTTAGACATAAAGTAATTTGGCTGAAACCTCAAAAAACCAGCGACAAAAGAGAGAGTAGGAGAAGCTGAGGCGGAAGCAGTAAAAATAAAGAAGAAGGAAAAACGTTCAACAGGGAAAAAACAAAGGACGACATGAGGACGAGGGCAGGGGGTTGGAGGGTGGGGAGAGGGAGATGGCTGAGAGTTTCAATTAATTGCCCTCCAACAGACACACACACATGCACACACACACGTTAACTCACTCACACTCGCAGACGTGACGATGACGACGTCGTGCAGACGAATCCGCAACAAAGTTCTGATTTTTTTCCCTGAGCTTTTGGCGTTTACATGTGTGTTAGTGTGTATGTGGAGTTAGTAATCTACATGTGTGTGTGTGGGTTGAGGGGGTGGACTACATGTGTGTTTGTGTTTAGGCAATTTCGCTTCCTGCAGCGGAGCATTTTGTCATTCGGACGACCGCAACCAGTCGCTGTCAGGATATGACGACGATCTATGGAGTCCTCTGATGCCTGTGTATTTATGAGTGAGTCTGAGGTATGTGCGGATGTGTGTCTTCCGTTTGTATTTTCGTTCCCTTGACTGTCTGTCCGCATGTCCGTCCGTCTGTGTGCGCGCATTGTCAACGACTCATGACGACTGACAACCGTCAAAATGGCTTTTTTACCGCTTCCGTTTCAATTCGTTCCATGACGGACGATGCGCCGCTTCCGCCATGTGAATCGCTTTCAAAATCGCTCCATCTCTCTCTCATCCTCCCTCTTTCCCTCTCACTCGGTGTCTTCTTTCCTTCTCTTCTCTCGCCTTGTCCTTGACTTGACTGAGGACAAGAGAGCAAGAAGCCGTGCAGGGATTTCGGGCTCGAAGGATGGACTCCCGCAGTCGTTGTCGTCAACGTCCTGTCGTGATGTTTATCTCCAGGTCTGTCTGACTGTCTGTCTGTCCGTTTGTTCATATATCTGTCTTTCTCTATGACTGTGTTGGCGACACATCGCGTTCCTCAGATTGCGTACAACTCGTGCCACGTCGCTTCCGCATCCTTTTTGTTGTGGTTGCAGCTATTGTTGTTGTGCTGGGTATTGTTGTTGCTCTAGCTATTGTTATTGTGTCGCCTATTCTTGTTGTTACTGTTATTGTCGTCACTGCTATCGCCATTGTTGTTCTTCTTCTTCTTGTGTTTATTGTCAATGCATTCATTTTGCAGTATTTCATGCACGCGACATGTTTGCGGTCGTAAAGTTTAATGACGAATAACATTGTTGTTGTCTGTTGTACTTGTTGTTATTGTTTTTGTTATACTGTTGTATTTGTTTTTTTTTCTACTCTTGTTGTTGTTGCTTTTATGATGGTTTTCACTGTTGTTTGATGTGACTTGCATTGTTTTTGTATGCATTGCAATTATCAATCTTGTTGTTGTTACTCTTGTTGATATTACTATTGCTATTGCTGTTGTTATTATTATTCTTGTTGTTGTTTTTGCGATTGTTATTAGAACTGTTGTCATCGTTGTTGTTGTATTTGTTGTTATTTAGTCGGAAGATATTTTCAAGGCAATTTGCAAGCAATTTGACAAATGTTGCCTTCCGCCTGGAATTTGAAATATGTTTGCAACGAAATTGAAATCAAATGGAAATTATTGAGAATTGAGAGGATGAAAGATAGTGAGATAGAGTTAGAGAGGGGTGAGAGATATTGTTAGATATAACGAGAGCCAGTGATAGAAAAGGAATGAGAAATGGAGAGATAAATAGAGATAGCCTTTGTAAGAAGGGGAATCTCAGCGGAAGATGATGCCAAACTTCAATGATGTTTGGAATATATTATAGATTGAAGTGAGCATGTGTTCAGCTGAAAGAAGAGAGAAAAGCCTGAGATCGGAAGCAGGGAAACCCGAAAAACGAATAATAATAATAAATACATAATTAAAATGGTTACTCAAGCTATAATCAAAAAATTGTATGAAATTAATAAATTAATTAATAAATTTAAAAAAATACAAATAAAAATAAAAATTAAAAAATAAAACTGATATAAATTAGTAGTATAAAATACTAATATCTCCCTTAAATTAAAGACAAAACTCTGAAAATCCTTAAACACCTCGTCCTCGTACCATCCCATTTCTGAAGGCCTAAACACTCGACTAACATGATTTTTCATCCTCAACTGGACTCAATTAACGAGAACATCAACTAATTATAGCCCAAATGGCAAAAACACCCGAGACACACGGGGGCAGGACTCAAGACGAGTTCGACAGATGCTGCTGGTTTGAAAACCTCACACGCTGTGCGGCTGTGTGCGACAAACAGTGAGGGAAAGAGAGGGAGTCAGATGGGGAGAGAGTAAGATAGAGAGAGATAGAGAGGTAGAGAGAGAAATGAACTGTCATTAATTGACGTGTCACATGCTGATGATCATCGTGCCGAACATCAATAAGTTCCACTCACACACACACAGAGTCGACCGACCGCTGGAGGATCGGAAGCAAATCGAGCGAGAGAGAGAGAGAGCGAGTGGGTGAGAGGAGGAATGAGTGAGAGGGGCAGAGTGAGTGAGACTGAAAAAGGAGATGGGATGGAAGAGAAGGATGTGAAGCTTACAAATGGACGAGGCAATAAAATCAATGGCCTCCTGTCAGAGGTCATTAAACACAACGCCTCTTAAGGACCTCGGCAGCAGACGCAACAACCGACACAGTCGCAGACACGCAGAGAGAGAGAGAGAGAGAGAGACGTAAGCGAAGTGTTCGAGCGAATCGGACTGCGGCGAATTGCTGTCGGACGAAATGGACTCCAGTCTGAACGGGGCCGAGAGACGGACGAAAATCAGGAGGCACGACGACGAATGCATGCGAATTTGTAACCGAACTGTGTCTGAGTCTGAGTTGGAGAAGACGACGGATGATGTGAAGGAGTAGAGAACGTCGAAGTGGAGACAGGTTATGAGGGAGACAGAGAAGGATCCTGGAGATGGCACCATCGGAGTCTGAGGTCAATCGTTCACGGGCTCCTCTTATGAGCCTCGAGGGAGACGATCCGGGAATCTATCGTGGATGCTCTGGGTAGCGTTGGAGGCTCCAGCGTAAACATTTCACAAGCCATCGATGACATCGGAGAAGCTTTTCGAAGACATCATAGGAGGGGCAGGGCGATAGAGAGAAAGAGGAATATAGTTTGAATTCATGGAAAGAATCCGGGAAGAAACGAAAACATGATTCGCTTCATCTCGAGCGATCAATAGCAATCGCTTGAAGTCATGATCCCTTGATCCATCGGTGAGGTTCGACGATTTTCCTTGATTTCCTTTAATTATGGATGATTTCCGTAGGCTCGCGGGGGAGTTTCTTCTTTATTTGTCCGCTTAATTTTTCCTTCAATCGCCCTCTCTCTCCCTTTCTTCCTCTTTCTCCCTCTCTCTCTCATTCTCTTACATCATTTCTCGCATTTCCCGAAAGCCGGACGCAGCAGGGATTGAATTAATTACCGCGATATCGCTTCACGCTTCGTCCTGGACTGCCTCCCTCTTTTGCTTACTCTTTCTCTCTCTCTCGCTATCTCCATCTCTCTTTCACTCTTTCTCATACTCGTGTCCTCCCTGTCGCTCTCGGGACACAGGAGGTCGTGTCCCGCCGTGTCCTGGGAGGAATGCAAGCAATTTGTATGCTTTTAACGCACCATCAGCCGTACGTCATTATTAGGTCAGCAAGGGGCGGTGGCCGTGGCGAGAGCAGAGCAAGCTGTAGTGAGATTCAAGCGAAGGGAGACAGAAGGAGGGAGACAGAAGAAGGGATAGAGAAGAAAGGTACAGACGAAGGGAGACGGAAGAAGAAAAGGGAGAGAGTGAAAGACGATTGTGATGAAGAGAGAGAGAACGAGGCGTCGGAAGAACAATTGTGCGGAGTGTTCGGGGTTTGAGTGTGTGTGTTGTGTTTGTGTGGTTGTGGTGTTTGAAATGTGTTCTAGTAGTTGTAGTAGTAATTGTTGATGTTCTTGTTGTAGTAATTGCTCTTGTTGTAGTTCGTTCGTATGGAGTATTTCCCATCCGAGAAGGTGAATGTCTGGGTGAGGATGTGAATGTGTGTGTGCGTGTGTGCTTTCTGAGGTTCGGCCTAATTAGTGGAAATGGCTACAAGAAAACCGCAAGGACAAAAACCCCAGACACACACGCACACTCTCTCTCTCGGACAAGTGAATCTGACCAAATAGCTTGTTCACACACTAACAGATACTACTCACACAAACACACACTCACAATACAACCATGTGTTCGGCAAACGTCCTCTCTCCGAATAAATAAACATGGATACAAACAAATGTTAACACCATGGATTGTTGTTGTTGTTGCAGCAAAGTGGTATTCTAATTGTTGTTTTCTATGGCATAGTGTTGTTGTTGTTGTAGTTGAGTTATATTTTAGTTAGTTCTCGTCGTTGTTATTATTGTTGTTGCTCCAATCGCCGTTAAGTTCTCTAATTTACTTCGTTTGTTCTTCGTGTCGACATTTTACTTGATTGTGTGCGTGTATGTAAGTGTGTGTTAGTGTGTTATTGGTTGAGTTTGTGTTTTACAATACACAGACAACAAATGCTTGTGGCTTTAATGCAATATACAAACACCACAACAGCAACAACCACAAAGAAAATAAATACCACAGAAATAACAAAGGGGGGAAAACAACATCAAGTGGGATAACAACAACAAAACCAACAACTTTATCACGAGGTCGTCGTCGTCGCCATCGTCTTCATCTTCGTCCTCGATCTCCGAAGGACGAGGTTCAAATGTCTGAGTGAGTGTGAATGCAAGCAATTTAATGAATGAGTGAGATAGCGATAAACATACATGAGCAATTGCGAGTGAGTGAGAGAGACTGATTAAACGTGTATACATGATTGTATGCATGTGTGTGATTGTGTGAGGGAGTGTGCTTTGCGTTTGTGTATGATGAAAGAGCCGCCAGCATACACTTGTAATTGATCTGATTAAACGGTTCTCTTTCGCAACCCGCTCAAACGCAACGAAGGAGTTGCCACCCCGACCCTCGACTCGTCCCTTGAAATTCAAAACTTTCAATGAAATTCAAAATTTTTAATGAAATTAAAAATTTTTAATGAAATTCAAAATTTTTAATGAAATTCAAAATTTTTAATGAAATTAAAAATTTTTAATGAAATTCAAATTTTTAATGAAATTCAAAATTTTCAATGAAATTCAAAATTTTCAATGAAATTCAAAATTTTCAATGAAATTCAAAATTTTCAATGAAATACAAAATTTTCAATGTAATTCAAAAATTTCAAAAAAATTAAAAATTTTGAATAAAATCCAGAATTTAAATAAATCTGAAAATCAAATTTAAATAAAATTCAGAAATTTCAATATTTTCCATACAATTTAATAAAATTCATAATTTCAATAAAATTACAAAAATTTCAGTAAATAACAAAAATTAAAGAAAACTCGAAAATAAAAGTGAAAAAAATAAATAAAAAGTAAAATAAATAAATAAAAGTAAAAGTCAAAAAAAAAGGAAAAAATTCAAATTGTTAATAAAATTTAAAAATTTAAGTAAGTGTAACTTTTTCAATAAAATTCAAATACAAATTCAATATATTAAATTTAAAATGTTGAATGAAAAAAATTAAATCAACGAAGTTTCATCGAAATCTGATTCATATTCCAAATACTCCAATAATTCTACAATATTTTTTTTTGCGTCATGGAATTTGTTATCGTGTTGTTATAATTGCTTAACCGGCTTTTTAAATATTTGGTGTAAGTAATGCGAAAATTCTCCAGCTGATAATATTTAAATACACTTACACACATTCGCACCAATTGCATATTGAGAAAAATGGGAAAAAACTCGGTCTTTTTGTAACTTTTAATGGAGAAAAACGAAACTCGGTGGCAGCACTGTTTCAAGACTACACCAACAACATTTCCCATATACACTCACACATACACACACACATACAGATTAATGTATGGTTTGGTTTGCATTCGAAATGCGTTTTTCTCTCCTTCTCTTTGTCTCTATCTCTCTCTTTCTCCCTGTCCTTGTCTCCATCCTTGTCGAATGTTTCTTCTTTTTCTTTGTGTAGTAATTGTTGGGTTCGTTCGTGTTGTTCTTTTTGTTGTTTTTATTTTGGTTTTTATTTTATTGTTGTCCTCATAGCATTTTCTCATACAGAATTTTTGCTTCATGCTGTTGTTGTTGTTGGCATGGAGTTGTTGTTTTTCTCCGTCCGTTGCTTTCTGGTCAACCGAGAAATAAACATGCGTAGTTTTATTGTTGTATATACTAAGGTACACTTGTTATAGGTTGTTTTTGTTGATATACTCATGATTGTTGTTGTTATTCTTCTTATTGTTTCGTGTGTGTGTGTGTGCATGGGTGTGAATGTATGTATTTCTCTGCATTTTGTTGATTGTTGGGATTATTTTGCGGGGATTTGTAACAACAGATATAAAACAACAAAACCAATACCAAACCTAACACCAAAACAAACAACAGCGTGGCATCACCAGCAACAGAGGGAATAGCAGGAAATGCGAAGAGAATATAGAGAAAATATGAAAGAGAGCAAAAATAAAGCTCCTCAATTTCATTCCATTCCATTCTGCTCCATTCTATTTCTGCTCCCATCTTAAGGAACGAGGAGCGAATGGATAAAGTTTCGCTCGAATAAACTTTCATCACACACACAATACAAATTCACACACACACGCATTCCATTAGAGAGAGGGAGTGGAAAAGAGAGGAAGTGAAAGAGTGAGGGTATGAGGGAGAAAGGGAGTAAGAGAGAGAGAAAGGAATTCTCATGCATCTCTCGCACGCAATTCGGGATTATCTGGCATCTGCTGTTGTTGTTGATGTTATCCTTGTAGTTGTTGTTCTTGCCTACTGGGTATGTGAATAAAGTTGTTACTATTGTTGTAGTTGTTGGATATTCTTGTTGCTATTTGTATTAGTGTAGCCTATTATAGATTAAACTCACAAGCATTTACATGCATTGTTCTTGATCTTATTGTTGGAAACGCTGTCCTTGTCGTTGTTGTTGGAGTAGTTTCCTTTATTGTTGGTGTTTCTATTGTTACTGAATTTGTTTCCTCTGCTCTTGCTGTTGCTGTTATTGTGATTTGTTGTTATGGTGGTTGTTGTCGTTGTCCGCCCAGGATTTCCTGGATTACGTTGAACGTCGAGCTCCATCCGGATTTCGGTCAATCGAAACATTCGCAATTAGTTTGTCAACGAGGTCACGAGATTTGATGTATTACCAATTGACAAATCAGTCCACCCCTTCGCAAACAGCGTTAGCATCTCCACAATCATTACAAGCTCTTTACCATATCCATCATCATTAGCATCACATCCTTTCATTCCATCAATTTCGTAATTTTCTCCTTTTTTTGCCTTCCATTATTTACTTCTCTCTTCTTCTTCTGCTCTCATGAACTCGAAATGAGTTCTCAGAATGTTTCTTCCATATTCTTCAAATAATTTTCTTTAAATAATTCTTCTTCAAAACATTATTTTCCAAAGCATTCTTCTTCGAAAAACTATTCTTCTAATAAATCTCCTTCTACTATTTCTTCATCAACAAATTCTTCTTCATAACTTATAATTCTACATATCTCTCC
Source organism: Coelopa frigida (assembly GCA_017309665.1). Classification (NCBI taxonomy): domain Eukaryota; kingdom Metazoa; phylum Arthropoda; class Insecta; order Diptera; family Coelopidae; genus Coelopa; species Coelopa frigida. The sequence goes on along the minus strand of CM029564.1, from coordinate 12,457,836 downwards.
CTCTTTTCCAGATCCAGATCTTCGGCTACAATTCCCAGCTGTACGCGAACTTCTCGGACGCCTTGAATCGAGCTCAGGGCATCGTCGGAGTCTCGATCTTGCTCCAGGTGAGGTCGTCCATCCCAAGCGATCCTTATTAAGTCTCCTTCTCGCTTTCAATTCAAATGATTTGAACTTATGATTGATGCGATTGATTGATTTTGTTGTTGTTGTTCCAGCTGGGCGACCTCTCGAACCCCGAGCTGCGCATGCTGACCGATCAGCTGGAGCGCATCCGGTTCGGCGGCGACGAGGCCTTCGTGAAGCGGCTCTCGATACGCGGCCTCCTGCCGGACACCGATCACTACATGACCTACGACGGGTCGACCACGGCGCCCGCCTGCCACGAGACCGTCACGTGGGTGGTGCTCAACAAGCCGATCTACATCACCAAGCAACAGGTGAGTCAAGGGGCGTGGCAGATGTAATGAAAGTTAAGATCGAAACAAGTTAACATTAAGAAAAAAGGAAAAGTAAAGTAAGATGAAGTTTATATAGGCCGAGTGATATACTGAAGAGAGAGAAAGATGATGGATTGGAGCACCTTGAAGGGCTTTCTGCTCTCGCCACGAATCCCTCTCAACCCCACCGCCATGACCACCAACATTCACTTCCTCTTGCCACGAGTGCAATTAATTCACAGCCTCCATCGCAACCTCACGTCGAACGCAGGCAGCAGCACGGAAGTGAAGGCATGCACGACATATTGCTTCCTCTCTGGCAACGAGATGGAGAAATCGAGAGAAAGGAAGAAAGAGAGAGAGAGAGAATGAGATGGAGAGAACGCTTTAAGTGCAGTAGGATGATACTGTTGTTTTCATCTCTGTTGTTCGAGTCATTAAAGGGAAACGCGTTGTTGTTTAATTTTTGCTATATTGTTATTGCTATATTGTTGTTTCCATTCTTGTTGTTATTGGTCATATTGTTATTGTTATTGTCATTGAATTTTTTGTTGTTGTCTCCCACGACACCACGCTCATCGATCAATGGACCACATTCATTGTGATTCCATGTCCAACAAGAGGGATTTAAAATGTTAAAACTTTTTCCATGGTGTGAACTGAAGTGAAGATTTTGTGGAGCTTACCGGGGAGTTCATGTCAATGGCCAGCAATGACAATAATAATTATAACAACAACAACAATTGTAACAACGTATATATAACAATAACAATTATAAAAACAACACTGCAAAAAGTAGACTTTGGTCGTCGGTTGCTTCCTTATTGCCTACTTTAACTGGTAGCGTCTGTCTGTCCATTTTTCTGTCTATCCATCCGTCTGTCTGTTCATCCTTCTGTCTGTCTCATTGTCTCTCCATCGACTGTCTCAAAAACCCTTCAAACGCATTGAAGCTGAATCATGCCAAAGGATTCTCCTCGTTCCGATCCTCATCTGAGGATCTGAATTGGATGAGGGCAATTTTTCAGAAATTTTATCGCGATTTTGAATATTGCTCAACGACCTCCAGTTTTCCTCCTTCTCATCCTCTCTTCACCGTCAACCCTTTTGTTCTTCGCTCTCTCTCCCTCTCTTTCGTCATTCATCCTTCACTAGCTCTCTTTTCTCTCTCGATGCTGCTGTTTTTTTGTTGTAGTCATCATAGTTGTTTTCCTCTTGTTGCCATTGTCCTTCCTTTTCCGTTCGTTGCTGTTGTTTTTCTTGTTATTATCGTTTTCGTTACTGCTGCTGTTGAATATCCTCTCGTGCGGCGCGCATCGCAGCAACAAATTAAGTGCATTAAACGTGTCGTTGACTTCGAAACACAGTTCACCCCACTTCTCACGCCCATCTCTCACCATTTTCTCTCACGCCCCTCCTTCTTCACTTCACACAATTCGCCCCCAACGCCATCGAAGCCTGTCTGGTGCAGCCATTGATTGTCATTAGATTCCATTTCGTGGATAACAACTTTTCGAGGGATCCTCGAAGCGTCCGTTATTTTTGAGGTTATTCCAAGTGGTTTTTGTTGTTGTTGCTGTTATTATGGTTGTTGCTGTTATTATTAGTATTGTTGTTGTTGTTGCATGAGTGGCTGGTGCTCCTGCTGCGATACCAACGATGACGATGAGTTGAAGTTCAGCGGCCGAGGTTCCTGGCTCCAGGGAGGGAGGCGTGGCTCGATCTCCAGACGCGGAGGGGCGGGGGGTTATGGCTCGAGGGGCGTCGGTTCGTTAACTTTGTTTAGAGTTTAGATGGAATTTGCGAGCTCATCGATTACTGAGTTTAACTAGTTCGAGTCCCGACTCCGTGGCAGCGCCGAATCCTGGCGCGAGGTGGCCAGAGGTGTCGGTCGGCGGTTGTCGGTTGGCGGTTGTCGACTGTTGGTTGTCGGTGGCTGGGACGGCGGAGTCATTGGCGGAATGACACCGTGGATAGTTCACGAAGCTTCGAGGTGGAAGGAGGTCAACGAACGCCTCGATGCACTCGTCGTGCCTCTCTCTCGTACACTCTTCATACACTCATGCTCTCACTCTATCATTCTTTCTTCATCTCCTTTCCTCTCTGTATCGGGAAAGTTGAAAATGTATTTTTGTTAAATGAAAAATTCCACATGAAAATCCTGATGGTGAGGGATGAGTGAGAGAGAAGAAAATCCCGCGAGTGATATTACTGAAAAAAAATTTCAAGAGAAGAGGAGGGAAGTGAAAGAGTGAGAGAGTGAGTGCGATAGAGATAGTGAGACGGTCGGTGGACATTCACGGACATAAACACCGACAGAGAAATATAAATGCATGTTAAAATTTTTTGTTTTTATTATTTTTTTTTTAATTTAGTTGCAGTCGTTGTTGTTGTTATTAACATTGTTGTTGTTGTGTTATGGTTGTCGTTGTAGTTTTTGTGTCCTCGTTGTCATTGTTGTTTTTGGTGCAACATCCCAACAAAATTTCGCGGCACATGTTCCGCCAACGGTTTGACATTATCGCGGCCCAAAAGCGACTGAGGCCAACACATACACGCACATACTCACATATATACATCGGCAGTCTCGTACACGCACACACACAAACTCACGACCAGACACAATCACACACACACACATCTTTCCATGCACGCTGTGGCTCTTCCAGAAATAAACGTGTCTCTCTCAGAGGACGATGACAACAACAACAACGAAAATGGGACAGAGAAAGGGAGAAAGAGACAGAAAAAGCGACTGAAGAAGAAACAGAGAAAGAGACAGAAAAATATACAGAGAGAAACAGATGGAGACAGGGCGAGATAAGTGGGAGTGAAAGAGAGTGCGAAAGAGGGAGTGAGCAGAGAGAGTGAGGGCAAGAGAGAATAAGAGAGCTTGAGGGAGACGAAGAAAAATACAGAGAGTTCCAATAAAAATAAAAAAATATAACCACTAGCGATATGACGAAAATATTTAATGTGGCAACTCATTAGGGACGGAAAGTTCGTCAGAGTTGCCCAATTATCATTCCGCGTGGCAACGTGCGGTGAGAGGTTTTCCAACTAGTGGTAAAAATCATGCGAGACACAAAAAATATTCCCTCTCTCTCCTTCGGTTTTTCGCAGTGCTTCCGGAAGCACTTGACTTCTTCAGATCAATGAATGACCTCTGGTAGAATTTCCACTGAGTCGATCGTTTCGAAAATATAGATATATTTATAGATCGATTTCACAGAAAAAAGTCCTGTTGATGAACTTCATACGAAACCAATTCTTAAACCTATCCTCAATGATCTTCAGTAACCTCATCATTTCTTCTCCTTTCTCTCCACAGCTTCACGCGCTGCGCCGCCTCATGCAGGGTAGTCCCGACCACCCGAAGGCGCCCCTCGGCAACAACTACCGACCCCCGCAGCCGCTGCTACATCGCCCCATCCGCACCAACATCGACTTCAAGACGACGAAGGCGAACGGAAAGTCCGCGTGTCCGACGATGTACCGCGAGGTCTACTACAAAGGTAAGTTTGGACAATGGACCCATTATTTTTTTTTAACTAGTCAGTGAACTATGATCAGAACTTCCAGACCTGATCATAATTCATCCCCCTGACTATAATTTATACCTCTGTATAATCTTTTTATAAACCTCCTATGTCCTATTTGAAAAATTTATCTTAATATGTTTGTAATTGTTTTCTTGTTTTCCTGCAGCCACCAGTTGGAAACAGCATTGAGGCCATGCGAGACAGCGACGGCGGGGAGGAGGGGACATCGTGAAACAGGAGCTTCCACTAACGTAAAGAAACCTAGTTACTTGTACGGGCGTACATAGATAAATTAACCAAAGCAGTAGAGAACGATTAAACCAAAGGTGACGACTGCTATCGATCGTGAATAGAACGACGACGATCGATGGTGAAGAGGACGCAGATGACCGATGGATGATCCAATTTGCTGAGGATCAGCCACGAGCAGGACGAGGACAACGCGACAATTAAATAGAGTTTAGATGATCCTTAGCGAAAACTGTATAAAGCTAGATGAAAGGATTATGTTGTAGTCATACACCGATGTAAGTCTAGGGTAGCAGAGGGGGGCAGGGGGTGAAAGACGATGAGGGGGCGATGAGAAAATTAGGTTACTAGTGACCCACCATAAACTGATGTTCATACCTAAAGAGAAACCAAACCAAATTATTTAAAGCAAAAAACCTATTAGGAAAATAACTAAAACTAGTCAGTAAGGGAAGATTCATGAAAATTAACTTGCATAGTAAAGAAATTCATATAAGTCATGCATAGAAACTCTTATTAAAATCATTTATAGACAAATTTTCATGAAAATCAATTATAAAATATGCGCAAAGAAATCATTATCTAAATCATTTATACAAATAATTTCATAAACACATTTGTTGAACAAATTTTATGAAAACAATTTATAGAAAAACGTTCATGAAATTCATAACAAAACATTTACAAAAATCATTTCTATGAATTAATCATGCATAGAAAAATCTCCACAAAAACCCTTTAAGATATGCAAATTATAGTCCTAAAAATATATATAAAATTAAATTAAAAACGAAAATACGTAAGAAGCCATGTTTCCATAAAGTAGACTTCGAGTAATTTATTTTCTGGCTTTCTCTACCTCCTTTTGATTTTGTGACATCTTTTGTTGATTTTGTATTATTGTTGATTGATTTTATGGAAATAGATCGCGATGTATGATGGGTTTTGAGTTACAAAGAAAAATAATTACAATGTGAAACGAGGAAAGCAAGATTTGGAAATTCTACGTTGAGAGATGGAAATCAGAGAACTCGAATTCCACACCCATTTTTTTTGTTTTGTTTAGTGAACGAATAAAAGCTGAGCTCTTAAAAGCGAGGGCGAATCCTAAAATAAAATGAAACCCAAGCGGATAAAGACCTTTGCGAAATGCGCCCGACCGGAAGAAAAATTCAAAAATATCAGAATACAAATTGGAAAATATTTCCTAAATGAAATATCGTTGACAGTCGGACCAATATATGTCTGTGAGCGAAACGGAGACGAAACGACTGGACAGCGACTGCTGTGTTTTAGTGGATTGTGGGAATAAAAATGCACGAAGCGACGAATGTTTCGGCATAAATTGAAATCCCCCGAGCCGAGCTCAGGGTGGGCTCAGCGTAAGCAGGGTTTTATGTACAGATGGCGGATCCTTTGAGGTGAGTGGCGAGCACGAAAACAACATGTGGCCAGGAGCAGGAACGACGTGGCTGTGGTTTATTTTATTTTTATTTTTTTTCATATTTCCGCGGTGAGCGAAGCAACTATAAATTTAATTTGAACGAAAAATCAAACACAAACAGCAATAAAAATAAACGACAACAAAAAGTGTGGAAATATGAAATTAAAACACCTATGGATGCAACAAATCCAATATGAAACCGAACAAATAATAACAATATCATAACAACACAATCGACCACGGTGGCGGGAAAATCCGAAAACAAAATGTAAATCAACATCGGAAAGAGAGGCATTAAAAACAATAGAGAACTTATTTGCATATGTCTATGTGTGGAGTCGAGGGAAAATCTCTGTATGTGCGAGCGTTGATTTTGCGGTCGCCGCCATGTTCACACACATACAGTCACACAAAGAGAGAAAGAGTGAGAGACGCAACCACAGGGCGCACACCAGCAAATAATGAACCGAACATAAATGATATTAAAATGTTGTCGCTAACGTGGTGAACAACAAAAACAACAACAACACTGAGAACGACGAGAACAAACAACAACAACAAAAATGAGAACGACGAGAACAAACAACATGGTGGCACTCTTAATTATTGGTTGACAAAATGACAAATTCATACGCTTTGTTCACACACACGCGACATTCACACTCACACATGTGCGTATGTATGTGGTACCAAACATTGCTGGAGTCGCATGATCCTGATGATGTCGTTGTTGTTGTTGTTGTGGGTCATCCTGCGCTCCTCCTGCGTGTCCTGGTCAACATGTGTAACGGGATGCACGCCGAGTCCCATCTGTGCATTAATAATTTATGCATGCGTGTGTTGCCACTCGTCTGTATGTGTTTGTGTGGTCTGTTTTTGTCTGTGTCTCGTTCAGAAATTTATACATTAACAAAACAAAAACCAAAAGAAAAACCACAAAAAAAAAACAACAAAAAAACCAAAAAAAATAAATAAAAATGAAACGAATCATATGAAGATAATTTTCCGCCATTTTTGATGCATAATTAAAATGTTTTTGTTTTCAAGTTTGTTGACTGAACTTTGATCGTTGTTGTTGTTATTAATAATAATATCGTCAGTTGTTGTTGTTATAGAAAATATGTTCGTAAAAATTACATTAAAAATTAAAATCGAAGAGAACTTAATTTGAAACAAGGAGCTCTTGTGGCGATGTCCTTCGACCCAGAGTAACAACAAAACCACTTCAACATAATTAACTTAATTGAAGCTTAAATATTCAGTAATTATTTTTAACTTTCAAACAAGTTTTAAATGAAGAGAAAAATTCGACGTGATTTGTAATATTTTTATTAAATATTCAACACTAGAAAATATTATATTGAATATTAAATTTAGTTTTTTATTTAGAATTTTAATAAAAAATTACCCTTTTTTGTATGGTTAAATAAAACATTATAATTTTGCCTAGAATTTTTAATTAAAATCATTTTTTTTTTTGGAATTCGTACTACAATTTCATATTTTTTGACTATTTAATCGAGAATGAAATTTTTTATTAATATTAAAAATTTGGAATCTTTTTCAGAAAATTCGAAATTTGTAAATTTTGTACTAAAATCTTAAAATTAAAAAAAAATCTTTTTTTTTTAATTTAGAAATATTTAGATTTTTATTAATTTTTTTGAGTTATAAAGTAATTATCAAAACACGGTGTATCGGTGAAGACATCGATGTCTATCGTGTGCCTCCGTTTCCGAGAATTTCCCAATCGCCATCGGTTTCACGGTCAATCAATTGCTTCGCCGCCTGCCGCCCACCAGGACCCGACCTGACCACAACGTGGCTGGTCTCTAATCCAAGCTCCTTGTGTCGGAATCTTGCGACTAATGATTGCGTTGTGGTTCGCTGGCAGAACCGTCACGCATACACACGCACTTAATCCCGCCACACTCCAACACACACACACACACTCGATTTGAGGGCTATCGCATGGTCACATAACACAAACGAGAGGAGGAGATGTGGAGATGGCGAGAACAAGATGACGAGAGCGAGATGGCGAGAACAAGACGAAGATTGCTAGAGGACCATTGTGTGAGAGTGCGAGAGGATGATTGTGTGAGAGGGTCAGAGGACGATTGTGTGAGAGGGTCAGAGGACGATTGTGTGAGTGGACGAATTTAATTAATCTCGCTGCCGTCAGTTGCACACGAATGTAATTAACTTGCAACTCGCATAATTAGACACGACCTCGTGTTTTGCTGCCTTCTCATCGTCAAGGGTGGGCCATCGAGTCGCTACCATCAGCAACAGCGACAATGTTAACAACAACAACATATAGTAACAACAACATATAGTAAAAACAACATATAGTAACAACGACAAGAACAATAACAACATCAACAACATTGAGAGTAACCAAAACAATCGACATCATCAGGCTCATCTCCATCATCGACAACATCGAGGTCACGACCCAACAACAGAGCCATCAAGGACTAGCAACATCGACTTCATCACCAGCAACATCGACATCCATCATCAACAACATCGACTCCATCACGAACATATGAGCCTCAAGAGCCAAGAGCAACATCCACCACTCGTCACCAACAACGGCTACAGCAACAACAGAAAAAAAAGCAAAACCAAGTGAGACAACATGCATCAATGTGTCGTTGCGTCGTTGCGCCTGCTGTGTCACGTTACGTTGCATTACGTCCCGTTACGTTGCGGTCGACGCCCCCGAGCAATAAATAAACAGTTGCAACGTTCGGGTGCGAAATTGCTAAATTAACACTTTTAATATATTTCATTTTTATTTTGTTGTGGTTGGTTGACCACTGTTGCGGCAACGAGAGCAGAAAAAAGTCCTTTGGGGGCGAGTGGGAAAAAAGTAGAGGAAAAATGCATAACTTTAAAGCCATTAAATATCGGGGATCGGGGATTATTGCATTATTTATTCAGAAATATAAAATTTTGTATTTTTTCTGGAGTATCGTGGTTACATTTACATGATTTAGTGATTTCATTACACTCATTTCATCTTAAATTTTTCGTTTCAATTATTTTCTTTTACTTCAACATTTTAAAATAATTTTGTCTACGAATTTGAATTTTGTCTCTGTAAAAAAGTGGTGAAAATTTGTATAAGCTTATGGTAGAGATGATGGTAAATGGTGGTAGGATTTTTTAATAACACGACTGGTTTTTAGAGAATCCTTAACAGACACTGAGAGTTCTTCCCAGTAAGAGTGCACTCGTAACCAAAATTGTAATAAAATGCTTGAAACTGTACTTAAAATGTAGTCTTGAAATTTTAGTTTAATTATAGCAAATACCAATATAAAAATATATATATATATACATCTACGCATTATATAGTATAGAAGTCAAGAATAAGCTTTCATATGTTGTATACTTCGAAGTAGGAAAACTATCCCAATGACATCTGTATAAATGATCAATGCTTAAGCATAGACAACTGCTATAGACATCTGAATATTATAGATATATACATACTTATAAGATTAGGACAAATACATAGTAAATGAATATATATACCAGATGGAGTGTAAAAAGTGTAGCCAAATAGATGAGAGAATGCGTGAGTGTGTTTGTGAGAATTGTAAAGTATCGTAAACTCTATATACATACATACATATAGAATAAACGTATATGAACTGTATATGATCGTATATTAGAAATATAGATATATATATATGCTATATATATATATATATTATGTGTATGGTAATATGGCGAAGAAAATAGAATAATGTAATAGAATTACAACAATGCTGTATTATGAAATGTTTATTGAATGCGTTTAAGAACTTTTGTGAATTGCAATGATTTGAAGATGAATAAAATTCATAAACTTTTGAGAATCAAATGAAGAGTTTTTTTTTTTGTTTTAAATGGGTCCACAGGAAAGAGAATGAAGGGGGAAGAAATGAAATGAAGAGATAAGCGAGAGTGGTTCCACTGGGTTCCACAATCGCGATCTTCACGCTTAATCGAACGCACGGAGGCCGCCTCGTCCTCCCCCTTGAAATTAACACAATGAGACCCACACATGCTCACATCGATAGGCCGTTAGATTCTCACACCTGTAGCCAATCATTCATGTACGCAAAGAGGGGGAGAGAGAGAGATGGAGAATGAACGGCTCATGGCAGGAAACGGATATGCGATTATTCGGAGGTCGTATCCGTTTGATAAATTCGATTAATGGCTGCTCGGCGGATGCGATGAAATCCCTGAATTGGATTTTGCGATTCGATTTCTTTCGAGTTTTTCGATTCTGGAACTTTTTCGATTTTTTTTGTGTTTTTTATGTGTGTTCACTAATACACATGAGTAGATTCGAGGCAAACGAATGATGTGTCAATTCAATAAGAAAAATGTCAACGACAAGGGAACCAACAACAACAACAGTAAAAACAATAACAACACCAGTGCTAACCTCAGTAAAGACACGAAAACAATAAAGGAAGCGAAATGAAAACGAATGGCGAACGAGTGTCGCGAAGATCATTAAACTACGGTAAGAAGACTGTAACAATAACACCATAAGAACACCCCAATAACAACATCATCCTAACAACACCCTAAACAACAACAACAACACCATAACAAAAACAACATGACACCTTCATGATATCTCTGCGTGTGGAGCTCGAGGTCGTGTGTGTGTGTTTGTCTTCGCTTGTGTGCGTGCACGCATAATGAGTCATAAAATTTAATTCATGCTGAAGGGGGCGTGTCATCCAGCAGACATAGAGAAAGAAAGAGGACAAGGTAGAGTGAGAGAGGGAGCGCCTTCACTGTCACCAAGAGTTAATGGCGGAAAATGTTAAATGCCTTTCTTTTTCGCTCCCATCGGCGGTCGTCGCCAGTCAAATCACGTACGAACGTGTGTCAAGTCATTAAAATGTTCCCTCTTCTCCCCCTCTCTCTCTCTTCCTCTGCTGCTACGCCCCCAGGTCGTCAGTTGAGGCGAAGAACGAGTAACCGAAGACGGTTTGCAAGTGACAGGGATCATGAAGAGGTGGGGAGAAGTTAGTGATGGTGGGTTCACCGCAGGATAACAACGGTTACCTTTGCCCCTCGGGCGGAAGTAATCCCATCAGAGGAGGATCAACAGGTATTTTAAGAGTAAGGCTGTTGGTTTTTACTTGGGTACTATTGCTATGGTTTTTTGAGTATTTTCTTATTTTTGTTACAATCGCGAAATTAATACATTTAATTCAATTTTATTTTTTTTTATTTATATCATTTTAATTATGTCTTTAATTTTATTTCTTTATTTCATTAAATATGATAACAATTTATTTATTTTCTTTTAATTTTTTTAGTTTTTTAATTGTATTTATTCTTATGGTATTTGGGTATTTTGACTAGTTCAAGGTAACTTCTCTGAGGATACCCGGACCCAATTTCGTCCTCTGAACCGATTTTTAATCCTTCCCCAATTAACTTCCCGACTTCACCTTCGATGGGTAACCGTTTGACTTGCAAATCCCGTAAGCTCAGGGTCTCAGCGAATCTCTTTGTGAACACCTTGTCACAAATGCAAAAAATAGAAGCAGGTTGGGGAAAACAAACACAACACGGTGGCATCGATTCACAAACATGAAGCTTGCGCTGAGCTTAACCGAGTTGAGCTGGACGACAAAAAATAAACGACAAGGTGAAAGGTTGACTTTCTCGCCCATTGATTTCAGATGGTCCCATGCGGTTGTATTGAGGTGTGACAGAGACCGCACGCATACACACTCTTACTCACGCGCAGACACAAATACAAACATACACACACGACCGCCACTGCGTTGCAAATTAATATGTAAAACGTTCGAAATGCGCCGCTTGCGTGTCGGCAATTAAATGGAGTTTCCGCCTCCCGCTCTCTCCCCACTCTTCCTCTCATTCTGTCGCCTTTGGTGTTGTGTTCCCTTGTCGTCGGGGTTTTGTGAAAAATGATAATTGTCAGGCAATAATAAAGGGACCGCCGTGCCAACGAATGTATGCGTGCTCACGGCTCTTAATTAATTACCAACAAACCAACAAAACCGAAAAGCCGACACTTATTTACTCAAGTTCCATCAAGAGACCGCTGCACGGTTCATCGATACCGTGATCGAGTGAGAAGCAACTGAAAAAAATTTAAGAAATAACAATGAGTAAAAAGAAAAATAAGCCAAAAATAAGTAAAAACCAATAAAAAGCTAGGAAACAAGTAATTAAAACATAAGGTAAAAAAACAGCAAGATGAAAAATGAAGCAAAGGAGCTGTGGTAAAAGGTTAAAAATGACAAAACGTGAGAATATTTGAAAGAGAAAATTTTCATTATTAGAGGAGCCAAATAACCGCAGTTTTTATAATAATAGAGGTTCTTTGGTTTCGAAGGTGTTTAAAAATGAATCGGAATTGATTGAAAGGAATTTCGAAGAATTTCCAGTGTTTCTGAATAAATTATTCAAGAGTACAAATTAGGAAATCAAAAATAAAAAATTCAAAAAAATTAATGAATTCGTAAATATTAAATTAAAACTCTTTGATGAATCGTTTTACTCTAGAGAGAGAAAATTAATAATAGACAAAGAAAGAGCAAGAGAGAGGGAATATTTCAAAAGAGCATCGACGAAATCGTCTGTCAATGGGGAAAAATATCACCACGACCCGATAATTAATAGCGTTGCCATTTATTTTGAAGACAATATTTAATGAACGATAGCGCTCTTTTTAATCAATTTTTTTCCTCAGCTGGTGGTTTCTTCTACTGGTCGGTCCCCTGTGTCTATGTTCTTCTCATTCACTCATCTATCTCTCCTTCTCACTTCACCTCTACTTGTCTCTTCACGTGTCCTTGTCTCTCTCGCCCACCTTTGGCTCCCTCGCCCCATGAATATATCCGTTTATAAATCATCTATTGTTTTTAAAAATAATTTCGTTCACTTTGTTTTTCAAAAATAAAATTGACGGAGAGGAGTTCGAATTGGGAAAGTAAGGTGAGTGGAGGGAGAGAGAGATAGAGCGACAGAGAGAAAGATAGAGAGAGTAGGGAGGAAGTGGGAAGTGGGAAGATGAGGTGAGATGTGGAGAGTGGAAAAAAGCCAATTTTCTCGGAATAGCTTCTAGTGGCAATTTATTAACAGCACGATTTGTACTTCAATTCTATGCTTTATCTTCATCACCCGGTGAGGTCCGGGGAACCCCTCACCGCACCACCTCAGGCTCCCAGGGACACCGCAGGGCACACCTTGGAACACAGCATTGAGAGGTAAAAGGGGAATCAGGACGCTGCAAGTCGCCTGCATCGAACATCGGGCGGCGGAAAGTGGGAGGCAGGAGGGTCGTCATGGGTCGATCAGGGCAAACAACGGTGAATGGTGAACGGTGAAAGAGCGAACTAATATTTCAGCACCATAAATCATAAAAACACCGTCGGCACTAAACATCTGCGTATCCGGGATGCTTGCGAGCCCAACCTGACCCAAACCCCCGCCCAGCTTCACCGCCTCCCGTTCCTCCGCTTCACCCTAGTGCCGACATCATGGTAAACCAAGGGGAAGGCAGGGACCAGGGGGGCTTCACCGAGGTCGAGGCGCCCAACAGTTGGAGTCAACAGGATGCGAGTTACGGCGATAGGGAGAGAGTTAGAGGTAGTTGAAATGAGAAGAGTGAGCGAGAGAGAGAGAGAGATATGTTAAGGGAAAGAGGGAAATGTTCAGGAAAAGCGAGTGAGATGGAGTGGAGTGGAGGAAGGAGTGGAATCGATTTTTATCTGGTATCGCATAAATCGTTTGCCACATGAACCGCAAGCAAAATACAAATACATATTTAGACGAGAACACACACACACAAACGGAATCGAACACACAAGCACACTTTCCATCATCCTCACTCTCTTTCTCTCGCTCTCTCCCTGTGCCTCTCGTTGTCCATTTCCAATCGAACTAATGGCTGTCCGCGATCAGAGTTCGGAGATTTTCTCGCCGCCGTGGAACAAAAACGAGTCAACGAAGGGTTGTTGCAACAACAACAACAATAATATCTAACAACCAACAACAAGAATATCATTTCTAACAAGAGGAAGAACAATATGAACAACAACAACACGACATCCAACAAAAAGCCGTGTAAAATCAACAACTCCAAATCGTTATCAAAAACGTATTCCTCCAGATGCATGACCGACGGGAAATCGCGCCGTCTCTTTCACTTTCCATCCTGTTCTGATTCGCCCACTGTCCCTCTTTCTCTCTGTCTGTTCCTCTTATTCTCTCTCTCTCTATCTGTCTCTTTCGGAGGTCGCAGGATGCGTGGGAATATTTTAATTTCCTTTCGTTTGGCGAATCGACAAAAGGATGCTGTAGCAACAAAAACAATAGGAATAATATCCGTAATAGAAACAAAGCGAAACATTTGTAGGAACAATAATAGCAACAACAAAGTTGGTCACTTCGTTGCGAGTTCCGTTGTTTGTTATTGTGGTTTTAATATCAATAGATTCATAGGTTTTGTTATGGTTTGGATGTTGTGGGTTTTTTTTTCATGCATGTTGTTATTTTTATGGTTACCATAGGTGAATTTAGGAGATTCATCCTCTCCTACCTATTTCTATTTCCAGTTTCGCATCCGGCTCTAACACCTCTCGCTCTCTCTTTCTTTCGTCACGCCCCACCTCCCCCGGCCACTCCGCGTTTTCATTTAAAAATCGGCTTTTAGCTTTTATTCGTTGATGTTTATGTTGTTATTGTTATAAAAGTTGTAACTATTGTTGTAGTTATTGTTGTGGCTTCCTTTGTTGCTTTTGTTATCGTTGTTGTTTCTGTTATTGCTCTTGTTATTGTTGTTTTTTCTGTTGTTTCTCTTGTTGTTGTTCTTTCTTCTATTACTATTACTTTTGTCGTCGTCGCTGTCCCAGGTGGAAATCCGGGAGTTTTCAATTTTCAATTAAACTCCCTGATCCCTCGTTGCACCCGGATTCAAAATACACTCTTCTTTCTCTTTCTCTCACTCGCTAACTCTCTCTCTTTCCTCTCCCCCACGCCTTGAGCGACGTCCCTGACCCAACAAAACTTCCGGTTCCGATGCCGAACCTGGTCGTCGACAGTCGTTATCGGATTCGCGGCCATGGGACGGAATCAGGATCAAAACCAGGAGCAAGACCAGGGATGATGACTAGGGTTGGTGACAACAAACTTCCCGAGGCGATCGTGGGTACTGCGGGGAAGTTGTTGTTATTATTGTTATTTTTGTTGCTGTTGTTATTATTACTGTGGTTCATCGTTTTTGATATTTGACTGTTGGTCGGTGTTTCAATATTTTGTTTCAATGGTTTAATTTGAATGGTTTATTTGAATGTTTTAATTTGACTGGGTGAATTTGAATGGATGTTTCACTCAGTGTAGCGCGGGAAGTTTATGCATTTCTCACCATTCGAAATGTGGTCCTCGGGGATTATCGTGGTGGGCAGCCTAAAAGCGGAAGCTGCTGCTGTGTGTTCGATTTGTCGCATGGTGGTGGTGGTGATTGGGTGTTATTGTTTTTGTGGAAAATCCATTGAGCTGCAAAAATCCATAAATTTCAATTAAACACACCTGAGCATTTGGAGCAGGTGTCGTAAGTAAACAACAGGAGTAGAAACAACAATGTGAATCAACAAGAAGAGGAATAAGAAAAATAACAATAAAAAAAAAACAAATATAATACGAAATACAACCAACAAAATTACGAAAAAAAATAATATATACAAAAATAAATAAATAATAACAAAAACAATCACGAAAATCACATTGAAAATCAACAAAAATTATTCTTGACCACGCCAAATAAAACATGAAACTAAACAAGAACGAAACGAAAGGAACGCGATATAGTGATGGAGGGAGACGGACAAAGTGAGGGAGAAGATGATGACCAGCCGCATTCAACAGCTTCCTTCACGCGAGGGCCGTAATCTATTAAAACCTACTTTGCGGCCAATTTCTCCAACATCTCGCACATCATGGGCACGGCGCGCATGGACGCCTGGGTGCTTCCGGTTTCCGGTACAGTGGGCTGCGAACGTCTCGAAATAAAATCCTAAAATTCTACAACAGTACAAACGAGTAGAAACCTTGAAATTATCACGATTTTTCACCTCTCCTGCCCACTGTGCGACGCCCTGAGACGATCCCATGAGAATTCTGGCTGTGCCCTGAGGACTGAAATCGTCCACTGATGTTGGTGGTGTTGTTGTTTCTTCTTTTGTTGTTGCTACTTTCGGTGTTATTTCTTATGATGTTGTTTCTTGAGTTGTTGATTTCTTTAGTTGTTGCTTTCTTTAGTTGTTGTTTCTTGTGTTGTTTGCTTCTTTAGTTGTTGCTTTTTTTTCTATTTGTATGCTGGAGATAAGTGATAAGATCCTGCGAACAGCCTGCAAGGACATTCGAGGGATTTGTATCGCAGCGAGTGTCGACGCGGAGTTGAAAGGACGAGCTAGGAGCAGCAGAGAGGGCAGAAGAAGATAGAAAATGGAGGAGAACAAGAGAGAGTATGAAGAAGAACATGAAGAAGGAGACTGGTAGTCGCCCCCAACATCGAAATCGAGTGGGGAAATGGAAAGATTTTATCATGCGACATAAAGCGGAAAACACGAAAATCCATTTTATCATCTTATTATTTTATTTTTGTTGTATTTTTTTATTTTATTTAATTTTATTATTTTGCCGCCTCTTCCTTTGCACCTTCATGTTTACTGTTAACCTGTGTTTTTTTGTTGAGGTTGTTGCATACTCAATTCCCTGAAATTCCCTCCGAGAAATAGTTAACGAGAAAGAACAAAAGAAGATGATAAAAGGAACGAGGAAGACAAGAAAGAAGGAGAGAGACAAGGAAGAATGAGGAAGACAAGAAGACGATGAAAGGGAATGGAAGTTAAGGGAAGAGAGGGGAAAGAGATGATGTTTATCAGCTCCTGGAATGGGGATTTTGCTGCAGGATCCTGTAAAACCTTCAAAGAGGAGCTCAACGTGAACAAGACAGAGACGGTGAGTTCTTGAAAGAGACGTCCTGGAGTTTTACATAGAATGGAAAATCCTGGACATGGAGTTCTGGGAAGAAAATACGTCGCTTTGGACGATATCGGCGAAGAGGAAGATATCTTGGAGAAGAAAGATATCTTGGAGAAGGAAGATATCTCAGATAAGAAAGATATTTTTTGAAAGGAACAGATTTCAAAGAAAGAATATGAGAAATTTTAGATAGATTCGTCTATGGAGACAATGAGGGTAAACTGAGAGAATGAGGTCTGAGAAGAAAAGAACGGAAGGAGAGTAAAGGAAAGTATAGATAGAAAGAAGAGCGAAAGATGACTGAAGACGAGGAAGAAGATGGAGTAAAAAAAGAATAGAAAGAGAGAATCTCTTGTCAAAAAGCGCGAGAAATTATGAAAAAATAGTGAAAATTGGTGAAATGTGAGGATGGAGGTGAAATGAAGAAGATGAGGAGAGGATGGAGCAAATGGAAAATGGAACAGAAGAAACCCCCTAACGATGGTAATTAAGTTCCACTTAGAAGACGCAAACCACGGCAGGATGAAAGAGAGCAAAGAAGAAGATCAGAATTGAGGTCGTGCCCTTCCCCCCTTTGGAGACCTCGCCCCCTTCTCATTCCATTCCGAATCCCCCCGATTGTTGTTCATGCTCGGAAATTAGTTTTGTTATTGTTGTGGTTGTTGAATCTGGACATCAGCATCTCACGGGGACGATGGGGGATGGAAGAGGTTCCCTCGGTGCACAGGCGACGTACAACAAATAATCCATTGTTCTGTAATAACAGTGAAGACAACAACAAGGACAACAGTAACAACAATAACAACAGTGACAATAACAAAGGCAACAACAATCCAGGTAATTTCCTCTCTAGTGGATTTGTGCCTGTTGCCTGTTGCTCGCCAGGACGACATTGTTTGTTGTAATTATGCAAGGACTCGCCAAATATGTCGCCAATGGAGCAGGAGAAATCAGGAAACATGAAGCAGGACAAAGACGCTGGACTACAACAACAACAAGAACAATAACAATAACAACAACCATGACGAATAAAAGAAGAAAAGCAACCACGAAGACAAGAACAACAACAAGCACGATGACAAGGATAATGCGAAAACACAGAACAAGAGGGTAGTGAGAAAGAGAGGGAGAGCGAGAGAGAGCGAGAGAGAGAAAGAGAGAGTAAGTTGGCGATATTGAAAGAGAGAGGGAGAGCCAATGACGGCAACGTAGATGAAGAAGACGACGAGGAGGAGAGGAAATAAAAGGATGAAGACAAGAAGGAGGAAGACGAAAACGAGGACGAAGAAAACGAAGTGGACCAAGACGAGGATGACAACAAGGACAACACCGCGAGGACACGCACCGAATAATTTGGAATTAAATTAATGGCTTCTGGGACGAACATCCGGCAGTGCCTGGGACGAGAGACGAAGGGTGGGTGATGAAGGGCGCGAGACGGAGGCCACCGAGGACCACAGGGGAGAGGTTGGAGGGGGAAATGAAAGGTCCCGACTGATGGGGCGTCCTACGACAGATGGACAGAGGGTCAGGGGCGGACGGCGGGTCAATCTCTTCTGGCAGGAGACAAATTTAATTCAATTGAGGGGAAAATGTTAAAGCTGTTAATTGACAAGAGAGAAGTGATTGGAGATGGCTCCGAAAGAGAGGGAGATGGAGAAGAAGATGAAGGGAGAAGAAGTGGGAGAAGAAGAAAAGCTGGAGAAGGTGGAGAACAGAAGAAAAGCAAACAGATTGACATCTGGTCCAATAAAGTGAACACGTGAGAGGAAGTGAAATTAAGTAAAAAAACCCAGAAAAGTGAGGAGAGCGAGGATAGCAATGTGATGAAGAAAACGGAATTGTATGTACTTCTTACTGAATAAGGAATGGAGAGAATGGTAGAGTAAAGGAAGGAAGAGGAGTGATGAGGAGAGGAAAGAAGGTGAGATGACGGAAGAGAAGAAGAAGGAAGAGGAGAAAAAAAATGGAAGAAAAATCATGTCAGAAGACATGATATGAAGGAAGCGGCAGACGGAGTGAAAGGAAAATAAGTTCCAGGAAAACTAAGAAAAGAAATCGAAGAATCCATTGTGCAGAAGCGAATCTCGATCTCGAATCTCGAGTGATTAAAAATCGGTGTCACTGTGATCTTCCAGCGCCTGTCTGAGAACCTCTGGATCCCGCCACCTGCATCATCTCCATCTCATGCCCGTCCTTCACTACTCCCCTTGCATTACTTCCATCACATCCCTCCACAAATTTAACGTCCCCATTCTCCACTCGTTGTCACTTGGGCTGTCCTTCAGCCGCCACTTGCGACTTTAATCACTGGCCTCACGTCTTTCGTCGTTACCGTTCTCGCCCCCTTTTGTCCTCACGTCGTCAACTTTCAACACTTTGTGGCGACCCGTTCTTCTTATCGCACACTCGCGGAACTTCCAGAGGGCGTCGGGCTGTGTGCGGGCCGTGGTCGAGATTGGGGCTGTCTGTCAGTTAGTCTTTGACTTGCATTGTGGGACAATTGCACAATGGGCCCTCATTGTGGTGGCACCCACGTCATCGCTATCAGCAACAGAAGCCGAGGCAGAAGCGACCGCCGCCAGCAGCAGCAGAAGACGAGTAGGCTACAACAACAACAACTGCAACAAAGTTAGGGACTTCAGCAACAAATGCTACTACAACAACTGCAACTACAAAAATATGTACTATTACAATAATAACTTGAATAGCAACTACAACAATATATATTACAATAATATCAACTACAACAATAACTACTACAACTATAGCAACTACAACACCAACTACAGTAATATCAACAACAACAGCAACAACAACAACATCATCAGAGCGACAACATTATCTGCATCAACATTTCACTATCGCCATTCACAGCATT
Source organism: Coelopa frigida (assembly GCA_017309665.1). Lineage (NCBI taxonomy): Eukaryota > Metazoa > Arthropoda > Insecta > Diptera > Coelopidae > Coelopa > Coelopa frigida. The sequence goes on along the minus strand of CM029564.1, from coordinate 12,438,234 downwards.
GGCATCACTGTCAGCGCCATGGAGGCTTCGCAATAGACCATCGTCCTCGTTGTCGTCATCGCCATCGTCCTTGTCGTAGTCGCCATCTTTGTCGGCGTCATTGTCGTCACCTTCACCTTCGTCGCCATCGCCATCGTCGCCTTCACCACGAGGACGTCGGACGTCGCGAAGTGCCTCGACTTTGTCTGCCATAACTTCGTGCACTTGCAAGCGACCAAGCGACAGCAACTGCAGCAGCACCAAAAGCAGAAGAAGAAGCTCCACCAACAACAACAACATCGCTCGACCCCACCATCGTCGGCAACAACAATGGCGACCGCTTCCGCTCCGTGCAATCAGCCATCATCATTTTTATGTCCTGTTCGCCGGAAGTGCGAGAGCTTCAAGGATTCATTGTCTGGGTCTGTACGTTGGAGAGAATGATAGTGAAGAATTGTGAGCGAGGGGTAGAGAGAGAGAGATAGTGAGAAAGAGAGAGAGAGAGAGGAGTGTGAAACTGAGGAGAGGGAGAGTGAGTGCTTGAATGAGAGTGAGAACTCCAGATTGAGGAAGATAGATATGGTTCAAGAAAACTTAATGTAACGAATGATAGAAATTATGCATACCGAAGGAATCTTGCTGCAGATTGAGAGGTGGTCGAAGGGAAGATAATTCATAAAATTTACATAATACATAATATTTGAATATACATAAATTTAATTTTAACAGACTTGTACTAGAGATTGTTAAAAATTTGATGAGCTAAAAATACAAAAATTTTATATCCCAACAATATTGATATTTGATTATTGATTATTTGGCATATAAATATAACCCGTTTTAGTCACTCCACACTAACTTCAAAATCATCTCCACCTCTCTTTTTCTCGTAAATATATATCCCTTAAATCTCGCTCCAATTAAAAGCAATGAACGTGTTTCGAATGAATCCGCTGCAATGAAATCACGTCCGGTCGCCGTTGTCGACTCTCGACGTTAAACGCCAGACGCAGTTTTAGCGCCATTAACGAGGCGTCCGAAATATTTAGAATCGCATTCGCCACCACGCACCGCAGTCGCCCCTTGGCCAAGGGGCCGTCAAAACAAACACTGAGAGAAATGGGTGCCGAAGTCGAGTGAGAGAACACAGTTTCTGAAGCTGGTGGAAGGTCGAATTGACTTTTTCTCAACCCTTTCGTTAGGGAACGAGAAATTTCTAAACCGAAATCCAAGTTCTTTCTTTCAGTGTCGAAGTACATGATGTAAATGGTGGAATTTTTGTCTATTGAAGTGATGAGCAACCCTGACCTAGGGTCCAGCTCTCGATTCTGACCCCGACCCGAAACTCAAAACTCTTGTCGACCCCGAACTCTCACTCTCGAGCCTTCCCAACTTCGAACTCTCGACCCTCGCCGACCCCGACGCGACTTTGTCGGCGGCACGTGATGGTGTTTTTGGTGCATAAACCGCTAATTTGTATTGCCTGGCAACAGAGCAAGCACACAAACACATTTTCACACACACAGTACACCTCACTCACTCTTTCACTCTCTCTCTCTCTCTCTATCTCAATCACTCGCACTCTATCTCAGTCACTCGTTCACTTATGGGCAGGCCGAAATGGAAATTCCATTAGAATTAATTTTGACTAATTTTCACAGCGGACGTCGATCGCTCTGCGTGACTGAGTGTTGGTGTGTGAGTGTGGGGAGTGAATGTGTGGGGGAGTGTGAGAGAGAGAGAATTCAAAATGACAGTTACTAGGCGTTGCCAACCATCCACGGCTGCGGCTGCAGCTCGGTGTTGCCACAACAGCGACCAGCACGTGAAAATTTCACTAATTAACAAAATATTATTAAATCCTGCACCGGACGACCGGAAGTTTCAATCCCTCTCTCTCGAACACACACAGACACTCTTTACTTCATCGTTCTTTAGCACACACTCTCCTTCTCCCTTTCTCTCTCTCTCCTTTATCCTGCTCCCTCTCTCTTTCTCTCTATATGATATCGTTCGCTTGCACATGTATGCAGTTCTCTTCTCTGTTTGGATTGATCCACGTGCGAGAGTTCGTCGATGTGTGTGCGTTTGTGCTTTAGGGCTTTAAATTTCTGCACAGGTTCGGGGGGATTTTAGATTTTGGTTTAGGGGACTCCGGACATCCCCCATCCCCCCACACTCTATCAACCCCTTTCCCACGTTAAAGTTCTCCGCTCCGAGAAGAGAAAACCTTTAAATCGAGAGGAACCTGAGGATGCTGGCGAGTAGAAAATTGTCGGCCCCATAAAATATTCACTGGATACGGAAAGAACGAGAAGTACTAAGGAGGAAGTGACCACGACGAAGAGGACTTGGACGAGGAAGTGAACGAGAACTTGGACGAGAACGACTGGAGTCGGAGCCAAACTTTAAAGCCACAAACAAGCAAATTGCCAAAGTTATTCCAACACCAATTACGGCCGGAACGACGACGACGACTCACTTTCGTTCCGGTGCGACTGGTTGGCTTCGTCAATGAGGCACCGCAGGTGTCATGAGGGGGCCTCTCGTCCCCCTCAACCACTAGACCATCCCCCTCGTCCCTTCACCTCCGGACCATCCCCCTTGGACCTAAAGATCCACTCACAGGTCCAGTCAAATTTTGTTTTTATCTCGCACCTGGTTTCAGTTGTTCTTCTGCTCGAAGTTATTTTTGTAGCAGTTGTTTTACTGTTGCTGCTACTGTCCTTAATGCTGTTGTTTTTCCTCTTATTGTCCCTGTTACTGGTGTCATTGGAGTTTTGTTAGTGTGCTATCGGATAGTTGTTCGTTGTTGTTATCATTGTAAGTAACTTTCGTCCTTCGTCCAGGATCCTCCTCTCGCCAGGTCGCCAGGACGAAGGCTACCTCCAGGCTGTTCCAGTGAGAAACAATTGAATACGAGTCACTCTCGAGGTAAAACTTTCTTCTTTGACTTTGTTTCGATTCGTTTCGCTTCGCTTTGTTTCGTTTCTGTCTCCTCGGTCCTGTCTCTGTCACTTTTATGGGGGAACCGGACTCGAAGTTGACTTCAATTGTTGTTATTTCAACTGTCATTTGTTATTGTTCTTCTGCTTTCTCTTCTTCTCCTGCTAGTTTTGCTTGTCGTTTGTTGGTTTTTCTTGTTGTTGGTATCATGGTTAATGTGGTCGTTGTTATTATTTTTATTGTTGTTGGTGTAGTCAATGTTTTTGTTGTTGTTTGTTGCAGCCATCGCATAAACTGTTTCCTATTGTTGCAATCATTCGTTTGGCAGCCATTAGTTTCCTCCTTCTCGCCTGCCATTCAGTTCATTAGTTTGTTTTCACTTCTTCAGTTCGACTTTTTCTCTCTAACTCACTCCAATTCTGCCTCACTCCCTCCCTCCCTTACTCCATCTCTCTCTCTCTTACTTATTATCTGGCTCTGTCGTCTGTCTCTTTCTCAGTTCTTTTCAATTCTCCATCTATCGTTGTTGTTGTTGTTGTTTTCCTTATGGCTGGTTGTTCCTCTCATGAATAAGTTATTGTGTAAACTTTGCGCTCGAGCAAGTGTCCAATTGACCCCCGCCTCTCTCCCTCGTTATCTATTCCACTCTCTTTCTACCTCTCGCTTTTTCTTTCACTCATTCTGTCTTTCACTCTTCTTTCCCTCTCCTCTCTCACTCTATAACTGTCTGTATACATCTTTTCTCTGCCGTGTCTTTCTTCGGGAATCTTCCTGTCATCCTGGAGTCCTTCGCCAATGGCTGCATTGTTCTCCAGTGTTGGGGTCTCATTATTTTTCCTCTCTTTCTATTTAGTTCCCACTTCTTCTTACTGCCTCTCTCTCTGTCTATTACCCTCATTTCAATAGCTCCATTGCTCCTTCGTCCCATTCGCCGTCATTATTTTCCCTTGGTTCCCTTTCACTGGATCCAGGTCCTACTGCTTCACCCTCCCCAGTCCAACCATGTTATTCCTTGGCCATTGCATCGTCCTCCCTCACCCTTTTGTCCATTATCACTGCACTCCTGCCTGCAGCCATTCAGAAGCCCCCTCCACTCATCGCTTCTGGCTGCATTGTTTCGTAATTTTATCTCCCCGTTAGTTTCGCAGTCAACCATTAACATGGCCGACATCGCTCGACATCCAGGCGATGTCGCTGACCTGCTTTTAGACTCCACTGTCCTCCATAGTCGCGTCCCGCAATCATTAGCACAACAACAGAGTTGAATTTCAATAAAACGAATCCAACGGGCAGAATTAATTTATAAATTTCATGAGTTGTTAAAAAAAAATAATATTTCTATTTACCTTTTTCGAGTTGATATAAAAATTATTTATTTGTTTGATTTCATCAACAAATTATTTGCTCTTTTCGTTTTAATATGAAAACTATTTCTTCTTTTCGATTGCATATACAAATTATATAATTATTTCGATATCATATACAAATTAATTACATTTTTTCGGTTTCATATAAAAATTATATATATTTTTTTTATTTCATATAAGAATTATGAACCTAATTACGATTTTGATTGCATATGAAAATTATTTATTTGTTTTGATTTCATACACAAATTATTTCCTCTCTTTGATTTCATATAAAAATATATACTTTTTTGATTTTTCGATTTCACATAAAAATTAATATATTATATATATATTTTTGTTATGATTTAATATAAAAAGTTTTAATTTTTTTCGATTACTTATAAAAATTATTTACTTATTTGCGATTTCAATTTCATATAAAAATAATTTACCTATTTACGTATATAAATTGTTGTATATAAAAGTACAAAAATAAGTGCTTAAGATATATAAGATAAATACTATGGTTTAACTATCATAAAATGCAATGGAAAGCAATTAAAATTATCACAATGGTTTTGCGAACACATTCAATTCCCCGCCTCGCACAAATCTATATAAATATATACATACATTATATTTATGAGTGTGTCATAAATAGTCGGAGAATTCTTATCGTATCGATCTGTCTGGCTGTATATCTGTCGGGGGTGTGTTTTTCTGTCTGCCTGTTCGTCGGCCTGTCTGTCTATTGTCTGTCAGTATCGTCCGCACGGTTTTTTATATTCGACAAATTGTCTTGGTTTGGCTCTGCAAGCATCGTATACTCGATGCTATCTACAGAGAAACGCGTGATTGTAAATCGATCTTATCGAATATGCCTAATAAATAATATGCGATAGCCCAATGAGGCGTTGAGGTAGATGATGAGAAGAAAAATACTCCAGAAGAAATTTCCGCATTCAATTGCTCGTCTCTGAAAGGAAAACAAGAACAAAATGCGATTAGAATAGAAATTTAATATCGCACATGGCGATATACTATATTTATTACACACATACGTAATTGTCGACTATATTTAGTCAATAGGAGCTGTCAAAATTTTTGAAGTGGATCGTAATTGAATGGTGTTGTTAAATAATAATCAAACCATTATCTGAAGTATATGACAAAAGAACAGAGTAAATTGTCTGTGAGGGGTTTTTTCAACTAGTAGATGTCATTTAACACCATCGATTTATTGTCAATGGGAAGCACCGACGATAAGGTTAAGAGGCGCCGAAGAACTCTTGCGAGGTAATTAAAAAATCATGGTGAGGAAATGTTTACTACTATGAAACATGTGGGCGGTTGAGGGAATGAATTGTCTACTAGTCAGTTGGTCTTTGGCAAGTATTCAACAAATTGTTTTATTTTTTCCATCAGACTTTCGTTCGATAACCAAATTGATCTACCACATGCACCCTTAATATAACTTGATTAAAATTCACAAGGAACGATCATATTCAATATTCAATGATTAGTGACCTCGATGATCCATTGATTCGTCATTTCGATGATAAATGAATGCTGTATTCAACAGAACGATCACTCAGTTTCGATCAGAATAAAAATCTACGCAAATCACATTATGTTCACAATTTCAATTGAACTCAATTCTTCTTTTATTTCCATGCGATCTATCACATGATATATTGGAAAACGTGACCTCACCAAATCGACAGCACATACTGATCACGAGCACACACACAAATCCCGACACTTCGATGCATTTGAGAGGAATAGAAGGATTCGTAGGTCAGGAATACTCACTTCTGCCGAACATGATGGCCTTGCGACAGTGGTTCCGATGGTCACGCATTTTGCCCTTGGGACAGGGTTTCGTGCGCAGCCGGCTGACCAGGAGTTGACCACGGTTCACGGAGGCGTTCTTGTTGTAGAAAATCACGCGCAGCGACGTCGTCGGTGCACACAAAGATCCGAGGAGCACCAACGTGGCCAAGAGGGCGTGCAGTAGAAATTTCGTATTCATTGTGAAGACTTGCGAAAGTTATTTCATAAAATATTCCGATCGAGAACAAAATTTGGGTAAATTTTCCACTCGACCATGAGCTGGGATTAAAAACGCGAACTGGCGATCGGAGAAGCTGAAGACTTTGTTTTGATCACTCCTGCTTCTGATTGATGACTGCGACTGTGCGGCGTAAGCGTGCGACGAGTTAAAATAGCGGCGAACCTTCGCGGGTCGAGTGAGCGGCGAATGCCTGTGGACGACGAGGCGGGCATGGCATGGCTGGGCCTCTTATCGACTTCCACCTCGGGGCCGATAAGATAATTACGACCGTGTTGGGGTGGCAGTGAAAGACAAGGCACACCAGTGACGGCGGCACCCTTTGTTAACGGGGGTTCTGAATTTAAGGTATTATATCCTGATTGCATTGATGTCTGTGGGTTCTTCGCCATTTAGGATTTATTGGGATTACTTAAGATTATCAACAGAAGGCTCGTATTTTACCAAAGGAAGCCTTGTGGATTGACCAAATGAATCCATGGTTGATACCAAATGAAGGCTCGTGAGTGACAAAATGGTGTCTTAGATTTTACCAAGATTGCTTTGGAGGTTAACAAAGCAAGCCTTGAACATCCATAGAAAATATCCTCGAGAGTTCTGCTTCTTCCCACCCATCAACCACGCCTCTGCCTCGCCGAATACTGTCGATATCGGTGGAATGCGCGCTGATTAGATATGACGGCGAATCCCCGTTCTCGCATTTTGCCATTTCTATTTCGGTTCCGGCTACGTCCGTCGTATCTGCAATTCATTGCAGTGACGACATTTTCCGCAGAATTTCAAACAAACGATCCAACCGATCGACCACTTATTCATGTCTCTCTCGGAACGCGAAGCACTTTGGGTGTTGTCGTCAACGTCGGTGTTGTTGTTGTTGTTGTTGTAGGAAGTGACGTATTCACTTCGGGCACGCGTCGGTCTGTCACCCGGCATGTAAACCCCCCAGGCGAACCGAATCGAATCGCGCCGAGCCTTGCATCGATGGCGACGCCTAAAAGCATGCCTTGGCTTTGTTTGCCTTCACATCCATTCGTCGTCGCCTTCTTCCGACTGACGTCTGTCGTCGTTGTCGCCGGAAGTGGAAGTTGCCTCCAATTGTCTTCGGCACACAGAAGAAGCATGCTTGGCATTCATTAGTGTGTGGGGCGTGGCGGGGGCGGGGTGAAGAAGGAGGCCGACGCTGTTTGTCTTGTCGCGGATGCTGCTGCAGATGCCAAGGATGCGGAATCAATTAGCCGCATTCCTTCCGGTCGATTAGACAGGCAGAGCGACGATGAGCTTCTCGCATGCGACTTTTCGGGTGACTATTAGCACGAGAGTGATGATGATCGTGATCATGAGGATGATGATGATAATTATAGGCTGTGATGCGGGTAACATTAGGTGATAATGAGGGTAGTACTAGGTGATGATGAGAGTGACAATAGATAATGATGATGGTGAATTTAATGAAGTTGATGAGAGGATGAAAAGGGCGATTATGGAAACTTTAATTATATTGAGATATTTGGCACAACATTGTTTTGTTCTATTTCGTTATTTTTTGCAAAAAATATATTTGTCGAAAAAATATTTCATTGCTCTTCTGGCTATTTATATAAAGTAATTTTTTTTTAATATTATTTAAATGATTTTCTGAAAAAGTGTATAAAAAAATGAAAAATTATGAATTAATTTTCATATTATATTCTGATACATTTTTTAGGTATTTTTTTAAATAAAAAATAATAAAAACTTTTGTCGTAGTGATTTTTATAAGTATTCTCTTATTTATGAAAAATTAAAAGTTTTGAATTTTTTCAACTCTTTGAAGTTATCAGAATACTTTAATTATTATTAAATGTATATATAAATATAGATTAAAAAAAAAATAATTTAAACTTAAAATTTTAAATTCATTAAATTATTGGAATTTTTGATTTTCTAATAAATTTCTAGTTTAGAACCATTTTCAACTTTTAATAATAATAATATTATATGTTTTAAATAATTTGAAAAAACAAACAAATAGTTTATATTATTTGTTCAAAATGCAATTTTAACGTTTTTCTAATTTATACGAAAAATTATATTTATCTTATTCTATAGAAATTCTTTTGAACATTTTTTTTCTCAAAAACATTTACATTTATTTCATAGCCATATTTTCGAAAAAATAAATACTCCCCTCGTTTCTTTTAACTCTGAAACTTAACTGCTAATTGTTTACATTTCAATAAATAACATAAAAATAAACTATTCTATGAGGTGCCCACAACAGCAACAACAAAACACATTCGCACGCGACTCTTCCACTCAATGTGAGATTTTCACATTCGACAACTTCGGAATCCATTCACTCGAAACAAAAACAACCATAACATCATCATCGATTGAGGCAGGACACCAACAACATCATTAGCACTTAACACCTTCTGGAAAGATAACAAAAAGAAAAAAATATATATATTGAAGACATTAGTTTGCAGTTGATTACGTTTCAATGTGACGATTAGATAAAGACAAGAGATATCGGTTTAGGAAACGGTGACGTCGAGGTCGCGATTAGCGATTCAAGAAACAGAGAGGTTTGAGGGAAGGAGGCCGGGAGGTTAAAACCGATGGGGCTTCGGTTTCCGTTTCTGCCTCAGCTTCGATTTTGCCTTGAGGAAGGCCAGGCTTTCTTTGACTCGCTCACCTGCATTGAAGGATATGATACGTCGACAGTTGCCGCGGTGGTCGCGCATGTGGCACTTTTCACAAGGCTTGTCTTGGCGGCGCGACGCCAGGATTTGACCGGTGAAGACCTTCTGTGGGGCGTAGAAGATGACGCGCCGTGCCTCGGTGCCGTTGGAGCCACAGAGGACCACCAGAATGCAGCTGGTCAGCACCGTGAGCAGGATGAATTGCGGGACTTTCGATGACATGTTACTCCTTTGACACTGCACACTAAACAACATACAACACAGCACTATGGGAAAGAGCGGGAACCACTTCTATGAATAACTAGGTTGAACAACCACAATGAATAATCACAATGAAAAACCACGAACTACGATGAACGAGGACGGAAAAATACGAGAGTCACGCGATGATAATCAATTCTAGCCGATCGATCGAATTGTTGCGATTCGCTCTGATGCCGGTTCTCAACTGATGGCGGTTGGTCGGCGGGGCCGCTACTTAAGACCCGGCGGCTCCCAAACAACTGCCGCCCCACCGCCCCCGACATAACTTCCTGATCTCTGTTCGCAAGTGGGTCGAGAGAACGAGAGAGAGTCTTCAATGTGTTGGAGGTGCATGGAGGAGAGCGAGTGAGACATAGAGAGCTCGATAAGCGAGAGAGCGAACGGGTGGGTGATCGAGGAGATAGGGATTGATGAATGACACAATGGCACGGGTGATAAAGACATTCAGTGATTGTTGACACAGGCACAGGGTGCAACCGAGATCAATCGCGCTCTCGCGGGATCAATTAGGACTTCCCCAAGTGAGGTGAGGTAATCGATTCTATGTTGGGCCCATTCAATGATCATTTGGCCAAAATTAAATTAAAAACTCCATTTTTAAAAATTACTTGTAAACTCCCAAGAATCCCACAGTATCTCCTAATTGACTCTTGCAGTGAAGCCGTAAATCGTTTATTCTTGAAAATGTACACCTAAGAGGTGATAGACTCTAGAAGACTTCTCTCGTACATCTTTATCGCGGGTATATGTTTGATGCCACGTGCGATTTGTTTGTGGCTTTTATTGATGCAAATATTGAGATAGATTGTGAAATATCCTAAGCTGCGAAAATTAGCTGCGAAAATTGGGTAATAGTAGAACTTAAGGAACGATATGGAAATTCTCTAAATCTGGATCTGATTCATAGGGGCGTATGAGCGATTGGGATTAGGAAAATAACATAATTCTTCACTCACCCATATGAATTTAAAAGTTCCGAGTGAGCGGGAGAAAATGATAGGTGCTGATTGATTGTTTGAATTTCCCTGGAATGCCCATCATTTACTCAATAAAAAAAAAGTTATTACACACCACCTTCCCGTGGGACTTTACCCGAAATTTCGAGGAAGCGTCAGTGGTTCCATAAAAAGCGATATTTAAAATCAGTCTAAACAATCGCAGACACCATGTTTATGACTCTTCTTCGAAATCAATGCGCTAACGAAAATCAAAAGCAAAACGACAATGAAACCAACATGAAAATGAAACCAACACAAAACCGTCATCAAATCATTCCGCTGAAATTAGAACTACCGATAGGAATAATTGCTGTCAGTCTGGATGACGTTCAATACCATGTGCGGTTCGATTAGTCTATTTATGTCTCGTCTTCGTCTGACTGACGCCAACCGGCTTCGCGATGGTCTTCGATGGTCGTTGAGGGATCGAAGAAATTGCAATCCATTATCATACAATCGATCCCCTGCCGACGGTAGTGAATCCCACTTAAGGCACGTCGGCCACAGCTGACTTCCGCGTGCTTCTGGTGTATCATTTGAAGAAGCAACTAAATCAACAAAAGAGATAACGACGATCACTGCAGTCTGGGGGGATGATTTCACAATTCTTCAGTCGGTGACGATATTCCCGCCGTGGACTTTCGACTCCGTCCTGGGAGTCCAACATCGGCTGGTGGGTGGAGGATGGCGGAGAAGACGTGTGATCGATAGCGTATGATCGACTATCGCTTGCATATAAAGTGATTTATCACACTACGCCGAAGTCGTCAGGGGTAAACATTGGCGATGAGTCGACTCTGGACTTTGCCACCGCAGAAGAGGAGATCGATGGGTTGATATAAAAATGCGAATCAAATCAAATCTGATCGTAAATTTTATTGATCATCGAAATTTGACTTTGAACTCATGGGATTTGTGTTCGCTGCGTGTGGTTTTCGGCGTACATTTATAGCAAAACTTTCGTTCGAGTTTGTTGGCAGCCGGGACCCCGCTTCAGATGGACTGGAAGTAGAAGGGGGGAAGGAGTTCAGTAAGATGGGAATTGGCTCGAGGTTCGTCGTCTTCACTTACGTTGCGACAGCGGCCGCGGTGGTCGACCCAGCGACAGCGCTCGCGACGAATGGTGAAAATGCTGCTGGAGTCCACCCTGGTGTTGTTCGAGAAGAAGATCACCTTGGTCGGGGCGCCATCGGCGGGGGGCGGGTGCGACTGGGGGAGCCCCATTAGAAGTAGTAAACACGAGATAAGCGCCAGGCGCAGTAGACACGATTTCATTGTACACTCCGATCGACTGAGATGCGGTGAGGCGGCTGCTTTGATTGCTACTGACGACTCATTATCATGGCAAGGCGGTCAAGCGTCCGAGCTTATCAGCAATTGTTTTTAATTCAATTCTCTCTCTGTCTTCCTTTTTCTCTGGTTCTTTCTCTCTCCTGCCTTTCTCTCCCAGCACGAGATCAGTCCTTCCTTTCTCTTTGAACAAAAGTCGTGGAAAACTTTTTCTGAATAAACATTGCCTGATTTCAGGCTTCAGTTGCAAATAAATACCAATAACTCTTGTCCACCCTGTGGCGTGAAAAGAAACGCCCTTGACTTTCAAAAGTTTAGCAATTTTTTATTTAATCCTACGTGCGCTTCAAAAATATACATATATTCATTAAATTCTATAACTCTGTAACGATCACGCTTTGCCTTTGGAACTCAATGTCTCTGTTCGTCTCTCCCTTCTCTCCTGGTCACGGTTTCGCTTTCAGCCTGCTGTCGTCGGCGTCATCTCGCCGTCGGCCGCTCCTGCGAGCGCCAGGTTCCGTTCTCTGGGTCGATGGGTACCAGACCTGTGGGAGAATAATGAGAAATGATTATTATATATTGTTTAATGTTTAATTTGTTCATTTTTATTTGCTAATTTTTTAAATGTTAAATTGTTACTTGTTATTTCTTTATTTATTTTTTTCTATGTTAATATTCTATTTTATTTTTTGGAAAGGGTTAATTTTTGTTGTTTATAACTTTTATTTTTTTGTTTATTAGTTAGTTTAGTTCTTCAAATTATAAATTATTTAAATGTTTATTATTTAAAAGTAAATTTTTGAAATAATTTATTTTTTGGTTAATTTATTTGTAATTTTTGTAATTGCTAATCTTTTACATGGTTCTTTTTCTTTTCTTTCCTTCTAATTTTTGTAATTGCTAATTTTATTGTAATTTTTCTTTGTTAATTCTTTATAATGTTAATTTTTAAACATAATTTTTATTACATATTTATATTTAAATTTTTGTTGTTAATTTTTGTAATTAGTTATTTTGTTAATTATTTAATTTTTAATTGCATAATTTTTGTTAATTTTTCTATTTATTAATTTGTCTATTAATTTAGTAAATCAGTAATTGTTTTGATAATTTCTTCGTTAATTTTAATAAATAAAAATTTATGAAATTATTAATTTTTTTTAAATTTTTTGTTTTTCTATTTTTATTTTCACCCTCGCTCACCTCGTTTGCTCTGCCTCCGATAGTCGCCGTACTTCCGCAGCGGTCGGCCTGGTGTCCCGCCCCCTCCTTCCGCCTCCGAGGACGATGACGAGGCAGAGCGCGCCTGATGCAGCAACAGGACGTTGGCGTCGCTGCGATACCGCCGCACGGGTAACGCCCTCCTGCGCGGTCGCTGCTCGACGACGTTCTGCAGACTCCCGCCGCCGCTGCCTCGCTCTTCGCCCAGCCGCAGCCGGTGGTTGGCTGTCGTCGACGTCGCCCCCGACGTCTTGAGGGACCCCGTCGAACGGCTCTTGGACGAGCTGTCGTTGAGGATGTTCTCGGAGGAGGAGTGGCGCGGTCGCCGTCGCCGCCGGCAGCGGCTGAAGCTCTCCTCGTGCACCACCAGGGTGCCCGCTTTGCTCGTGCGCAGGAAGTAGCGCGGCCCGTGCTGCGGCAGCTGCTGCTCCTCGGCGAACTCCGGCGAGGAGAAGCGGCCGCGACTGAGGCTGAAGCGCTCCAGGATCGACTCCGAGGTGGCCGGCGAGCGGGCCAACGAGCTCTGGGAGCGGCGGTAGCGACGCTTCTCGCGCGGCCCCGACGACGAGGTCGTCGTCACCGTCGACGGCGGCGTCGGCAGGTCGACCACGTGGAAGGACCCCTCATTCGAGTTCTCGATCTCGTTCCCGAACTCGTCTTCGTTCTCGTCGACCTGGAATCGCACGCCTTTGAAGGAGTTCGCCCGCCTCTGGAACGCGTAGTCGGGCAGCTCGTGCGTGAAGACGTCGATGGCGGCCGGCGAATGACGGGGACGCGAGCTGCAGCGCGACGTCGTCGGCGAGGGCGTCGCCTCCTGGATGCACAGGCCGTCGAACTCGCGGTCGAGGGCCTGACGCACGGCGCTCTCGAGATTCGTCGTCGCCGAGCGACCGGCCGCCTTCTTGTGTTTTCGCTGCCGACGACGATCGAGAAGGCGTCGTGGTCATCGGTGCTGTGGTCGTCGCCTTCGGTGTCACCTTCGTCGTGGTCTTCATCGGCTTCTCGTAGTCGTCCTGTCGGAAGACGCCCTCGGGCTGGCCTTCGGTGTCCACGAGCAGCTCGCCGGCGTCGTCGTAGAGCAGGATGTGGGGCAGGGCGATGTTGGAGCAGGAGCGCGACGTCGACAGCTCCCACTTCCAGCCCTTGGGCTTCTTCAACTTCAGGCTGAGGACATTCGCCAGCGGGTCCTCATCCTCGTCGAAGTTGTTGGTGTTATTGTTCTCATCGTCTTCGTTGTCCTTCGGATTCCTCTGGCGATCGCTTCGGCTGAGGTTGCTGGAGCGACTTCTGGCGCGCCTCTGGTGCATCTCCATGAACAGCTCGGACATGGTGTGAGGAGGAAAACTGAGGTGGGGACTGCTAGCGGCCTGATGGGGGCCGATGTCAGCTGATCACGGACACGCGGTGACTCACGATCGGCTGCGTCAGCTGTTCGCTCTCTCGCTGTCTCTCTCTCGTGATCTTCGTGTTCTCCTTGTTGCTATCGGTCGGTATTTTTTTGATGTGACTGTGATTAGCTTTGATATTGATGAGGATGTAGATGTTGTTGGTATTTGGTTTGTTGATGTATTATTAATCTTATATTGTTGTACTTATTTTCCTATTAGTGTTCTTTTTGCTGTCACTCTTCTTGTTGTTGTTCTTCTTGCCTACGACTCGTTGTCGCTCTTGGCCGTCGTTCTCTCGGTGACTCGATGTGATTGTACAGAGAACGCCCCGATCCACCTGTTGTGTCGTCTCCACTCCGAGCGACTTCTTGCTGCATGCGTTGCTCAGCCTTTGCATACGGCAACGTCAACGTCGATGGCGACCGCGACTTTGGCTTCTCTGCCGTTCCCAAATTCCACAAATGTCAACCGCTCAGCGGCGACGAGTCGTGGAGCGATTCGGAGAGTGCGGATCGCGAGGATCGGGGACTGATGGATCAGCAGCAGCAGCTCTCGGCTGGTCGCCTCTGGCCTGGATGCCAGCCGAAATATTGTTTATTTCGTACACTTGTTGTTGTAGTTTGACTTGTTGTTGTAGTTTAACTTGTTGTTGTTGTTGTAGTTTTGCTTCTTGTTATTTTAGTTCTTATTATTTTTGTTTTAATCTTTCTCGGAGGCCTGGTATTTTTAGAATTCCGTATGCTTCCTCTTCGTCTCCCTCGAGTTGTGCTGCTGCTGCTGCGACGAGAGCGAGCGCGAGTCGCGGGCGTCGGTGGGCGAGAGCGAGAGGAAGGGCAGGGCGTAACATTGAAAATTTATGAATTTATTTGTCGTTGCATTCGCGCGGGCCACAAATCACAAAAACAAGAATAAGTAACAACAAAAACTATAACAAGTACACAAAGTCAATTGATCAATTGATGTAGCAGCAGCAGCAGAAACGGTTCAAGCGATTCTCGCGATACTTTTGGAGCAATTGCCGAGATACTATTCGAGTAATTCGCCAGATACTCTGCGTTCTCGATATTCGTTGTTGTTGTTGCTGTTGTTGAACCACTTTCGATCGAGCACAATTCCAACAGAACAAAAACAACAACTAGGGTGAGGCAATTAAACGCGATGTATCCGAAAGATGCGTTCGTAAACAACCGCCGACCGCGCTATTGAAATATATTTAATTGTCTTTCGGCCGCTTCGTCTTTATCTTCTTCTACTCTTCTCCCCCCTCGCTCTCTCTCTCTCTCTCGTTCCCCTTTCCTTTTCGTCCCTTCCTCCCCTGGTTCACCTCCTGTTCGAACAAAAATAAATCCGTTTTTTATCTCGATACAGAATGATACAGAAAGCAATAATAATAAAACATTGTATAGGATAGAATAAAATGAAATGAAGACGAAGAAGAAGAATAAATCTGCACACGCACACACTCACACGAACAAAAACCAACACACGGACACACCTTCGGTCGGTATCCACAAGATCCACACTCGCCACACGATTTCAACACGATTTTCTTCCGAGTGATCGCTTCGAGTTCCTTTTGCCTCACACGAAAACGCTTAAAAATAGTTCATCGTCCCACGGTTCCGTCCGTCCGGCCGTCGCACGCTCGACCACGTTCCGATCAGTTCCGAGATCCACGAACCGCCAGCGATCGCGCTCTTCTTCCAACTGATCGCGTCGCCAGCCTCGGCCAGGAGTTCGTCGTCGCCTTCGTCGACTCTTCACCAGCTGCTGCTGCTGCCACTTCCTCCTTCTCCGCTCCTTCTTCTTCTTCTTCTTCTTCGTCTTCCTCTTCTTCGTCCTCTTCTTCTTTGTCTTCTTCTTCATCTTCGGGCTGTCCCCATCTCCATCTGCTGATGGATCCTCATCTTCTTCGACGTCGACACCTCGTCCACTGCACGATACAAAGAAAGAGAGAATGAGAGAGAGAAAAATAAGAAAATAACATCTCGCATTTTGAAACATATGTTTTAAAAACAGCTTCGGCAATTGTTTTTGCTTTCTCATAACTAATTATGAGAGCATCGAGAAAATTTTCGGCTCGCGATCACTTTTCGGTATTGTTTGTTGTTGTTATTGTTCTTGAAGATCAAATTGTTGTTATTGTTCTTGAATACAAAATTGTTGTTGTTCTTGTACACCGAATTATTCTTTTACACCAAATTGATAAATGTTTATTTTGTAAGTCACTCAAAAGAAATGCCGCGAAATCGACTCAATCAAATGAGCTTCCCCATGCCACCTTCTCAAGGCCATCAACATCGACGGCGAACTTCTTCATACAGGTAGTTGACACATAATTTGTTTATACTTATTACTTATGATAATTCAGGACATTCAGCGATCTCGAATGATAAGATTTCGATCAGTTTTTTAACGATCACGTACAAAATGAATTGAGAAAAGTGCTTCTTGTACCCTAATTGATATTTGTCTCATGAGAGAAACTTGTCTCATGAGAGAAACTTGTCTCATGAGAGAAACTCGGATCAAACAGCGTCATGTGAAAAAATTCCGTTCTTATTCGATACACGAACCCCTCGCGAGAATTTGCAGCCTGAAAGTATGCAACGCTCAAAGGTGGAGCGTTGCCTCATGCCGAGTCATGGCCATCCGGAGCGATTCAACTTTTCGGTCGAGCAGCGATCACTCATCCGCCAGAGGTTATCACCGCGACACCCATGCGATCAACGACTACAATGACGCCAACGACGCGGCTCCGGCGCGTCAACCCCCGACTTCGAGTCCGAATCCCTCGCGAATACAGTTCAGTTTCAAATCGCCAGCCACACCATGAACAACAACATCATAACGAAGAAGAAGAAAACAACAACGAGGGCCCCGCGACTTTCACTTTTCGCCGCTCTGCTGCTCATCACCCAGGGCTTCCTGGTGCTTCTGGTTTTGGTGGATACGGTCGCCGCAGCGCCTCCAGCGGACAAGGACGACGTCGTCTATCGACGCTACGTGCGGCGGCGTCCGTCGCGTTACCCCAGCGATCGTTGGGCAGAGGATGTGGTCGAGGTGTTCAACGTCCAGCGCCGTCCGCCGCCCTTCATGTTGACCGACGACGATATCGATCGCATCATCCGCTGCGACTTCGACCCCAGCCTCGAGGAGTGTAAGTTGTTGACCATCGAATTCGATTCGATGCATCGATAAATGCTTTTTCCATCCCAAGGTGAGCTGCTCAAACGGCCGGAGGAGACGCCGACGGTGGACGCATCTTTCAGGCCACCGCCGCCAAGACCAGGACCAAGGCCAACAACAGCAACTCGTAACTCACCAACAACGACAACCACAACGACATCGACAACAACAGTTCGATCACCAACAGCATCAATGAGAACCACGACGAGATCACCACCAGTAACAACAACGTCTGGATCGTCGTGGTTCTCGTTCTGGCCCACAACGGCCGCAACAACAACAAGCACCACCACCGAGGAGGAACTGCCCTTCCTTACCCGATATCCCTCAGTCCAAGGAGGAGGTTGAGGAGACAGCGGCGGATCCCAAATTGGACTACGAGGTCATCCACGGGGATGTCGAGTACGAGGAGAACGAGGCAAACGATGCGAACGAGGGATACGATGAGAACGCCCTGAACGAGGAATACGATAACGAAGGAGGAGTGGACAAGGAGAACGTCGAAGAGGAGGAGGATAACGAGAACTACGATGACGAAATCGATTTCTAGCACGGCATTGAATGGGAATAAAAACAGAAATATTTAATATTTTTATGCGTTTTTGCGACTTGTGCCCATCGAGGTCACCGCACTGCACTCGGCTCCCCTCACCCACCTCGATGGGCGAGGGCGCAGAGGGAAGGGGCGTGGTTGTTAAAAGTTTCCCCCAATATTTTGCACTTCCTCTCGAGTGCGAATCGTAAAAATCGCAAATAAACGCTTGATGCAATTTTAATGCAAACTTATAAAGTTTCATCCGCACTCAAACCACCTCAACTCCGAACCCCGCTGCTCCATGGGAGAAGCATCTGTGGGGAGCAAATGGTATAGAACAATCCACAAAAACACAACAACAATGACGGGAGGCGGGGCCAACGGCGGCAGGTAAAAATCGTAAACAAACTCGAGCTTCTCGCAAACTCCACTTGAGCAAACGAAGAACAAAACTTGGGAATAAAATGGAAAATTATACAAGTTTTCCAACGCCCCACCCGGAAGCATGATGGTGAGCGGGGTTGGGGACGAGGCTGGGTTCGATTCATAATCGAACAAAACGGAGTAAAAGTTTCTCGAAAGGTTCTCGTTGTTGTGAAGTTTTTGGAGCCACTAGTGCAAGAGGTGGACGAGGGAGTTCGGGGGTGAACGAAGAACATTTGGGATGGTAGTCAATCACGCGTCAGCGTCACGTCTCCCATCCTCACGTCACGTCACATCACGTGAGGCCAGAGTTCAATACTCCCATCTCGTTATCGAAAATTAAATCGATATGGGAAAATAATTTCGACCGTCACGAAGGATTCTAGAGGGGGCAACGTGTCCAGGAAACGTTCACAACTGGCAATAAAATAGAGCAAAAGGTGAGGCTTCCGGTTGCCGTTTTCGAGGAACTGGAACTGCATCGCAATGAAAATACTCGAATTAATTGAGCGAGCGAATTTCAAGAACATCAGACGAGAATATCAGGAAGGAAGTGGTTTTATATTCTTGAATAAACAGACACATGAACAATTGCGATTGAGGTGTTTGGAGTTCGTCCGTAAAAGTCAATTGATTCGATCGATCACATTCCACTTAAGTGATATTCAGCATTTAAAGGCCGAATAGACAACATGTCGATGTTCAGGTTTCGATAATATCATCCAATTGAATACTACAGTAAGGGGTTTAAATTGTTTTTTCCTCTAGTATTATTATCATTGATTACTCTATTCTTCTGAAAACAGTGGCGAGATCTATCTCCGATCAAGATCAGAATTTCGCTCGGACAACATTCTGTCAACATGTGGAACAATGAAAATATAATGAAATTCTAATCTAGAGTCTGCCAAAGAATAGTATCCAAAGTCGGTACATGTTCGTAGATCGGCAAGTTACCAGCGGGCAAATGCGATTATGCACTAATAATTCTCACTCGAAAATTCAAGATGTTACAATTCTTACACGACAATGGACAGTACATGCATCCGAGAACTCGACGCAAAATACAGAAAACGCCATTCTGTACATGGCTGTCAGAATGCGACAACCCAAGACTCTCCCGAGTTTCGTCGTCGATTCCGATGTCATGGAGGCAATTTCAGCTCCTTGTGGTAGTGGTTGTGGAGAGCCAGCCGACAATAACTCAATTAAACAAATCAGCCGAGCAATAACAGCAACAATCGCAAAAACAGTAATAAAAACAGCGACATGGGCGGAATGAGTGCGACCAGCGACGACGACGACGGCGACATATGACGATAATAGCTTGATTGTTGAATAAAAGCGAGCTTTGCGATACGCCAGACTGTCGTTGAAGGAACAGTTTTCGCGAAAACACCACAACGTTCGGTCGAGGAAAACAGCGCGTACTCAGTCGGTCGATCAACAGCAGCAAGGACGAAGCCCTGCCCCATCCAAACGCGCCGCAGATCCTTCGAAGTGAATACACTGACGATATATTGGGAATATTATAATCTGTCGCATCGAAACTGAATCGTAACCTAATCGTAACCCAATCGTAACCGAATCGTGATCTAATCGAAGGGACCAAAGCAAAATGAAGCACTCGTCACTGATCCTCGGCCTCGTCGTCGTCGTTCTGGCCCTGGCGGTCACCGGTGCCCGCGCCGACCTCCTCGATTGCAACGAGGAGCGATTCGTGGCCCTGCGCGATCTGCCTGGCATCGGCCCGAAGATCGCCAGCGCCGAGGACTCGAGTGGGGAGCACGAGGTGCGCGACTTCTTCAAGAGCGTCGGCTGCCAGATCAAGAAGGGCGCCACCAAGGTCAAGGAGCAGGCGAAGAAGTTCGGCACCGATCTGAAGGAGGGCGCCAAGAAGCTCGGCGAGAAGGCGAAGGACCTCGGCTCGGACATCAAGACCAAGTTCAATGACTTCAAGGAGCGCCTCGCACACGACTCGGTCGAGGAGCGGACGCCGCACAGCATGCTGGCCAACGTCGAGATCATCAACCCGGACATCCTGAAGGCCGAGCAGATCTGCGGCCACGGCCACATTCTGGACGCCTTGGGCAACTGCAGCAAGTTGCGCAAGTAGTCGTTCGATCGATCGATTCCGCGATCTGTCGACGTGCAGCTATGATTCATTGTTCCTAGAATCTATGTGAAATACTCTTTAGTAATATAGTTTGTGCAAAATGCTCATTAGATTTACGAATGTCTGTAAGATACTGATAAAGTAATATGTAAAAAATGCAACTGAACAATCATTGTATTAAAATTCTCGGAAAATGATGACGGCAAGTGGATAAGAATAAGAGAGAGATAAGTCATATATAAAAGAGGGAGGGTAAGAGAGAAATTGTGTGAGGTTCATTCTATTTATATATATATATATATATATATATATATAACTACTTTATTGTTTAGTAGAGTGGTTTTAGATTGGCTATGGTCAGCTATTATAGGAGAAAATATAGGAATTAGCGGAATTGAATTGCATTGATCGTGAATTAGAGAATGCTTTATCATAAACGAGCTCTCGTTTCTCTCCGACATGTTGCTATGAGGAAATTAAAACAAAAAATTACTCAAATCTGTCGAAACGAACTCAGAACGAAAGCAATTGTCGATGTTATTACAGATTTGTCACTCTCACTGTTTCTGTACAAGTTTACATTGATCGGTTCATTTCGAATCGACAAAGTTCTCTTTTATTTCGATTTCAATAGCATCGTTTTTTACTATTGCTATTAAATAGTAATATATTTATAAATAAACAAACTACTTAGAAACAGTAAAGGCTTTTGGCTTGCAAAAACTTATACTAATTATACCAAATCGTTTAAAAGTGGGGTTTCTGGAAGAAAAATGATTCGATAGAAAGGGCTCGGATTTTAAATTTGAAATAATCTCTCTCTCACAAGTCGATTATAACATACAGAATCTGGTTTGGTTTGATTCCTCTTAGATCTAGAATCAAGGAAATTTACTCAAAACTCAAATAAAAAATGTTTGTAAAAATAATCAAACCGGAAACACTCCGCATAACTGCGATGAAAATAAAAGTGTCCCAAAAAGCGACAAATTCAGTTTGGTAGACAAGTCCAAGAGGTTTGAGCCCAATACATGATGACATTTAATAGATCACGAAATAAAATCCAATTATTCTTGGTCGGAGTTCGGAGAAGGTCAATGACTCGCTGATCCCACTGCAGCGACGATCGTTCATAATATCGATCATAAGAAGCCTTCTCTGCATCACCGATTCCCGAAGCGATTCCTCGACTGTTGATCAAACTTTTGACCCACAAAATTATCAATGCCTCGATCGAGAATCATCCGAAGGTGAAAAAAAAAAATCGATCGCTCTACGCGAAACAAAGTGAACGAAGAAAGAATGAGAGAGCGGAGAAAACCACAGAAGAAACTGGTAACAGAGAAAATACCATTAGGGACCACTTCTGATGATGATCTTAGCCAGCACGAACTTCGGGAAGAACAAAAAGCCAAAACGAAAATAAAAACGATTGAAGAGAAACCTCGCAGTGGGAATGGAAATTATGTCAAGAACCACCGACGAAGCATATTCTTTGAAAAGACAGACGTGGGC
Organism: Coelopa frigida; assembly: GCA_017309665.1. NCBI lineage: Eukaryota > Metazoa > Arthropoda > Insecta > Diptera > Coelopidae > Coelopa > Coelopa frigida. Next base: position 12,416,266 of record CM029564.1, on the reverse strand, counting down.
CAGCGAGATCGTGCAGCCCGAGGCCCGCGTGAGCTGAGCGAGGATGGCACGCGGGCTCATTGGTTGCCCACCGTCCTCCATCGATTGCTGAGGAGGCAGAGGGTCGTAAAAGATGCGGTCTCTTGCAGCTTAAGCCACTGGCTCTTGTCCAAGCCAGTGTTGCTGCTGCTGGCCGAAGCTCCTTCGTCGGCCGCCAAACGGGTTTCAGTCTACTTTCGAACTTCGCGCCTGCCGGATCGACTTCCCGAGCATCGAATAAAGATCGAACAGCCACAGAAAATCTTCGGCTCGCTCACTTTGAATCGCTCCCACTTCTTCTCGTTATCCCTACCTTGATTCCTTGGCTTACGCATCATCCGCAACATGAAGGCATTCGTGGCGACAGTGTTGGCAACTCTGGCCCTGCTGCTGCTGCTGGGTCCAGGTGGGGCCGCTGTCGACGCCGCTGCCATCATCTGTGGCGACGACGCGAAAACAATAACGACATCGACAACTGCGCCGAGATCAGCGGGAGTGGAGGGAGATGATGAGTCATTGCCGAACAAGGAACCAATGGATGGACAGGCAGCAACAACAACAACAACGACGACGACCGAAACCAGCGACGTGAAGCTGTTCTTCCGGACGGTTCAGTGCACGCTGGAGAAGGCACGACCATGGGTGGAGGAGATCGAGAAGGAGGCCAAGCGGCTGGAGCAGACGGCGAAGCGCTTCGGGGAGGGCGTCTTCCATCGGCTGGGCGACTTCGTCGATAAGCTCATCTCGAGCGACGAGGCCTCGAACAGCCCCACGATCTCGCTGCTGACGCGACTCATCGGAGGTGGAGTCGGTGGCCAAACGAAGCCCTCTCAAGAGGTGGAGAACGAGAATGACGAGTCACAACCGCAGACGGAGGTCGAGGAGACGGCGGCTGTGGTCATCGAGGACTCCAGCGATTCTCCCTCCTCCTCTTCCTCGTCGTCATCATCATCATCAGTCTCCTCCTCCTCTTCCTCATCATCCTCTTCGACTACGACCGAGGACGAGCTGGACAACCAGATCCACGGAGAAGACCTCGAGGGCCTGAAGCAAATCTGTCCGCAGGGATTCGTGGCCGACGTGAACGGCGTCTGCCGCCGTGTCTCCTACTAGGAATCAATCAATACATCTGAAGATCATACTTCTAATCTTAGTGCTAAGCGATCACTTTACACATATAAAAACACTGCTTGGGATACTTATTTCATTCATCTGTAATAATCCAAAATATGTACAACATGATTTTGTAGGAAAATGCATACTCTTAAGAAAATGGTGTTTGTTATAGTTTATCCCTATATTCTTATCATTCTTGGCGCAATAGTGTAAGGATATAAATTGAATGGCATGGATTTTACCTCATTAGTTATCGAGAATTCGTGCGCGCAAGACGCATACACTGCAATCGCAGATTTTAACTTGAAAACAAAAGAACGAGAAGAAGTGCACGACAAGCTATCGAAATGAAGGCTGGTAACATATTGCGATTCCTGATGTCGTTGTGGCTGATTCTGTGCATGACGACGCTATCTACGGAGGGCGCGGTGACCGGCATCACCCAGAACCGGAGAAACTGCTTTCGCAAGGATCACCGGGGCAATTGTCTGCCGACAAAGGACTCCGAAGGTCGCCCGAAGGATTAACAACATTATAAATGAATGATATTATAAGGATGAACAACCTTCGATAATGTATTTATATCTTACAATAAAGAAAAATGTATTAATGAAAAAACTTGTTTCGAATCGAATCTCTGGCCCATGTGAATAATTGTGGTTTATCAATTAATATTGTTGAATAGGTTGCTTTTTCATGAAAATTATGAATGAAAAGTTATTATGGAAAATTTGAACAAGCAAAGTATGGTTAGCGATTTTCAGGGTTCAAAATGTATCAAAAGTCTCTTGAAGTGTCCAAAGAGTGATCTTCGAATCTCCTCATCCTAATGAGTCGATAGGTGAAGACAAATGATGATGTGCAAATTTACGTGAGTCGACGACAATCGAGCGTCAGCAAAGCACGAGATTCTCACAATCTCGTAGAATGCATGCCATATTTCTCTAATCGACGACTGAGTCAATGTAACGTATTGAGTCAGGTCTTACAGCAATCGTGCTCTTATTATTATCGAAATGAAATATACGGTGTATTCAGACGTTCTGATTTAGAATGGCGTTCACTTTTATTTCATGAAGCAAAACTGTCCTCAGGGATTCGTGGTCGACGTGAACGGCGTCTGCCGCCGAGTTTCCTACTAGGAATCAATCGAACACAACATAATTAACATAAATAGTCGCATTCTCTTCGGAGTCTTGAAAACACTTTGGTATACTTATTTCATTCATCTGTTATAATCCAAAATGTCCACAGTTTTTCTTTTTAGAAAAATGCATATTTTTAAGAATATTTAGTTCTTATCTTTCTTAGGGCGAAAGAGAAGGGGTATAAATTGAACGGTTTGAAGTTCATATCATCATACAAGTAGTATTCGCGAGTGCAAGAGGCATTCACTGTTATCGTTGATTTTACTGTGAAAAGAAAAGAACGATAAAAAGCAAACGAGATGAGGGCCGGTAACACTTTGAGATTCCTGATGTACTTGTGGCTGATTTTATGGATGACGTCGTTGGCCACGGAGGGCGCGGTGACCAGCATCACCCAGAACAGGAGGAATCTGCTTTCGCAGGGATCATCGCGGCAATTGTCTGCCGACAAAAGACTCCGCAGGTCGCCCGAAGTAATAACAACATTATAAATGAATGATACAATAAAGAAAAATGTATTAATGAAAAAACTTGTTTCGAATCGAATCTCTGGCCCATGTGAATAATTGTGGTTTATCAATTAATATTGTTGAATAGGTTGGTTTTTCATGAAAATTATGAATGAAAAATTATTATGGAAAATTTGAACTAGCAAAGTATGGTTAGCGATTTTCAGGGTTCAAAATGTATCAAAAGTCTCTTGAAGTGTCCAAAGAGTCGATAGGTGAAGACAAATGATGATGTGCAAATGTACGTGAGTCACCGACAATCGAGCGTCAGCAAAGCACGCGATCACAATCTCGTAGAATGCATGCCATATTTCTCTAATCGACGACTGGGTCAATGTAACGTATTGTGTCAGGTCTTACAGTAATCGAGCTCTCTTTTGTTCGATGGTAATGGAAACTTTGCTGCGGACCACGGTCCAGGACACACCAGGTGAATAGGTAGAGTAACAATTTTGGGTGGGAACACGAGAAGAGTTGGAGACTTGTTTTGAGAACGCCAAATCTTCAATCCTAGTCTTCCCGGAACCCACGGGACCAAATCCAAGCCGATTGGACGTCGGAGACTCAAAACAAGCCCCTAATCCTCTCCAGCTTCGGTGGACTCGACCACGACGATGAGACCTCGGAGTCTCCGATGGAGACCCCTAGTCCTCCCAGAACCCCCTTGTCGAAGCCCAAGCCGATTGGACGTCGGAGACTCAAAACAAGCCCCTAATCCTCTCCAGCTTCGGTGGACTCGACCACGACGATGAGACCTCGGAGTCTCCGATGGAGACCCCTAGTCTTCCAGGAACCCCCTTGTCGCAGACCAAGCCGATTGGACGTCGGCGACTCAAAACAAGCCACTAATCCTCTCCAGCTTCGGTGGACTCGACCACGACGAGGAGACCTCGGAGTCTCTGATGGAGATCCCTAGTCTTCCAGGAACCCCCTTGTCGAAGCCCAAGCCGATTGGACGTCGGAGACTCAAAACAAGCCCCTAATCCTCTCCAGCTTCGATGGACTTGACCACGACGATGAGATCTCGGATGGAGACCCCTAGTCTTCCCAGAACCCTCTTGTCGAAGCCCAAGCCGATTGGACGTCGGCGACTCAAAACAAGCCACTAATCCTCTCCAGCTTCGGTGGACTCGACCACGACGAGGAGACCTCGGAGTCTCTGATGGAGACCCCTAGTCTTCCAGGAACCCTCTTGTCGAAGCCCAAGCCGATTGGACGTCGGCGACTCAAAACAAGCCCCTAATCCTCTCCAGCTTCGATGGACTTGACCACGACGATGAGATCTCGGATGGAGACCCCTAGTCTTCCCAGAACCCCCTTGTCGAAGCCCAAGCCGATTGGACGTCGGCGACTCAAAACAAGCCACTAATCCTCTCCAGCTTCGATGGACTTGACCACGACGATGAGATCTCGGATGGAGACCCCTAGTCTTCCCAGAACCCCCTTGTCAAAGCCCAAGGCGATTGGACGTCGGAGACTCAAAACAAGCCCCTAATCCTCTCCAGATTCGGTGGACTCGACCACGACGATGAGACCTCGGAGTCTCCGATGGAGACCCCTAGTCTTCCAGGAACCCCCTTGTCGCAGACCAAGCCGATTGGACGTCGGCGACTCAAAACAAGCCACTAATCCTCTCCAGCTTCGGTGGACTCGACCACGACGAGGAGACCTCGGAGTCTCTGATGGAGATCCCTAGTCTTCCAGGAACCCCCTTGTCGAAGCCCAAGCCGATTGGACGTCGGAGACTCAAAACAAGCCCCTAATCCTCTCCAGCTTCGATGGACTTGACCACGACGATGAGATCTCGGATGGAGACCCCTAGTCTTCCCAGAACCCTCTTGTCGAAGCCCAAGCCGATTGGACGTCGGCGACTCAAAACAAGCCACTAATCCTCTCCAGCTTCGGTGGACTCGACCACGACGAGGAGACCTCGGAGTCTCTGATGGAGACCCCTAGTCTTCCAGGAACCCTCTTGTCGAAGCCCAAGCCGATTGGACGTCGGCGACTCAAAACAAGCCCCTAATCCTCTCCAGCTTCGATGGACTTGACCACGACGATGAGATCTCGGATGGAGACCCCTAGTCTTCCAGGAACCCTCTTGTCGAAGCCCAAGCCGATTGGACGTCGGCGACTCAAAACAAGCCCCTAATCCTCTCCAGCTTCGGTGGACTCGACCACGACGAGGAGACCTCGGAGTCTCTGATGGAGACCCCTAGTCTTCCAGGAACCCCCTTGTCGAAGCCCAAGCCGATTGGACGTCGGAGACTCAAAACAAGCCACTAATCCTCTCCAGCTTCGGTGGACTCGACCACGACGAGGAGACCTCGGAGTCTCTGATGGAGACCCCTAGTCTTCCAGGAACCCTCTTGTCGAAGCCCAAGCCGATTGGACGTCGGCGACTCAAAACAAGCCCCTAATCCTCTCCAGCTTCGGTGGACTCGACCACGACGAGGAGACCTCGGAGTCTCTGATGGAGACCCCTAGTCTTCCAGGAACCCCCTTGTCGAAGCCCAAGCCGATTGGACGTCGGCGACTCAAAACAAGCCCCTAATCCTCTCCAGCTTCGGTGGACTTGACCACGACGAGGAGACCTCGGAGTCTCTGATGGAGATCCCTAGTCTTCCAGGAACCCCCTTGTCGAAGCCCAAGCCGATTGGACGTCGGAGACTCAAAACAAGCCCCTAATCCTCTCCAGCTTCGGTGGACTCGACCACGACGAGGAGACCTCGGAGTCTCTGATGGAGACCCCTAGTCTTCCAGGAACCCCCTTGTCGAAGCCCAAGCCGATTGGACGTCGGCGACTCAAAAAAGCCCCTAATCCTCTCCAGCTTCGGTGGACTCGACCACGACGAGAGACCTCGGAGTCTCTGATGGAGACCCCTAGTCTTCCAGGAACCCCCTTGTCGAAGCCCAAGCCGATTGGACGTCGACTCAAAACAAGCCCCTAATCCTCTCCAGCTTCGGTGGACTCGACCACGACGAGAGACCTCGGAGTCTCTGATGGAGATCCCTAGTCTTCCAGGAACCCCTTGTCGAAGCCCAAGCCGATTGGACGTCGGAGACTCAAAACAAGCCCCTAATCCTCTCCAGCTTCGATGGACTGACCACGACGATGAGATCTCGGATGGAGACCCCTAGTCTTCCCAGAACCTCTTGTCGAAGCCCAAGCCGATTGGACGTCGGCGACTCAAAACAAGCCACTAATCCTCTCCAGCTTCGGTGGACTCGACCACGACGAGGAGACCTCGGAGTCTCTGATGGAGACCCCTAGTCTTCCAGGAACCCTCTTGTCGAAGCCCAAGCCGATTGGACGTCGGCGACTCAAAACAAGCCCCTAATCCTCTCCAGCTTCGGTGGACTCGACCACGACGAGGAGACCTCGGAGTCTCTGATGGAGACCCCTAGTCTTCCAGGAACCCCCTTGTCGAAGCCCAAGCCGATTGGACGTCGGCGACTCAAAACAAGCCCCTAATCCTCTCCAGCTTCGGTGGACTCGACCACGACGAGGAGACCTCGGAGTCTCTGATGGAGACCCCTAGTCTTCCAGGAACCCCCTTGTCGAAGCCCAAGCCGATTGGACGTCGGCGACTCAAAACAAGCCCCTAATCCTCTCCAGCTTCGGTGGACTCGACCACGACGACGAGACTTCGGAGTCTCGGATTAAAAAAATTAATACATTATAGAAGGATGTTAATTCTTCGGGCGACCTGCGGAGTTCTTTGTCGGCAGACAATTGCCCCGGTGATTTCTGCGATAGCAGTTACGTCGGTTCTGTGTTATGCCGGTAATTGAGCCGTCCGTAGATGCCATGATGCACAGAATAAGCAGCAACCCCATCAGAAATCGCAATATGTAACCAGCCTTCATTTCGTTAGATTGTCGTGCACTTCTTCTCGTTCTTATGTTTTCAAGTTAAAATCTGCGATTGCAGTGTATGCGTCTTGCGCTCACGAATTCTATATAACTAACGAAATAAAATCATGCCATTCAATTTGTAACACTATATAGGGACAAACTATAACAAACAGAAAATTCTTCAAAATTTACATTTCACATTTCTCGTTCACAGATGAATGAAATAAGTACGAGTTTTCAAGACTCCGACGGGAATGCAGCTACATATAGTTCAGATATAGTGAACGCTTAGTACTACGATAAAACGAATGTAAAATATGGTTTGATTGTTTCCTAGTAAGAAACTCGGCGACAGACGCCGTTCACGTCGGCCACGAATCCCTGAGGACAGATTTGCTTCATGAAATAAAAGTGAACGCCATTCTAAATCAGAACGTCTGAATACCCCGTATATTTCATATCCGACTCCGAGGTCTCGTCGTCGTGGTCGAGTCCACCGAAGCTGGAGAGGATTAGAGGCTTATTTCGAGTCTCCGACGTCCAATCGCCTTGGGCTTCGACAAGGGGGTTCTGGGAAGACTAGGGGTCTCCATCCGATATCTCATCGTCGTGGTCAAGTCCATCGAAGCTGGAGAGGATTAGGGGCTTAGTTTTGAGTCTCCGACGTCCAATCGCCTTGGGCTTCGACAAGGGGGTTCTGGGAAGACTAGGGGTCTCCATCGGAGACTCCGAGGTCTCATCGTCGTGGTCGAGTCCACCGAAGCTGGAGAGGATTAGAGGCTTATTTTGAGTCTCCGACGTCCAATCGCCTTGGGCTTTGACAAGGGGGTTCTGGGAAGACTAGGGGTCTCCATCGAGATCTCGTCGTCGTTGTCGAGTCCACCGAAGCTGGAGAGGATTAGGGGCTTGTTTTGAATCTCCGACGTCTAATCAGCTTGGGCTTCGACAAGGGGGTTCCGGGAAATGTGAAATGTAAATTTTGAAGAATTTTCTGTTTGTTATAGTTTGTCCCTATATAGTGTTAAAAATTGAATGGCATGATTTTATTTCGTTAGTTATATAGAATTCGTGAGCTCAAGACGCATAAACTGCAATCGCAGATTTTAACTTGAAAACATAAGAACGAGAAGAAGTGAACGAGTAACGAAATGAAGGTTGGTAACATATTGCGATTCGTGATGTGGATGTGTCTGATTCTCTGTATGACGACATTATCTACGGAGGGCGCAGTGACCGGCATCACTCAGAACCGGGAAACTGCTTTCGCAGGGATCACCGGTGCCGACAAAGAACTCCGCAGGTCGCCCGAAGTAATAACAACATTATAAATGAATGATATTATAAGGATGAACAACCTTCGATAATGTATTTATATCTTACAATAAAGAAAAATGTATTAATGAAAAAACTTGTTTCGAATTGAATCTCTGGCAAATGTGAATAATTGTGGTTTATCAATTAATATTGTTGAATAGGTTGGTTTTTCAGAAAAATTATGAATGAAAAATTATTATGGAAAATTTGAACAAGCAAAGTATGGATAGCGATTTTATTATTATTATTATTTATTTTCATTCATTGGACACTAAGACTAGTTCTTTTTTAGTACTACATAGGTATAAATTACAAGTTTATTACTTTGAACATTTTATTAAAATTAAGTACGTGAGTCGACGACAATCGAGCGTCAGCAAAGCACGCGATCACAATCTCGTAGAATGCATGCCATATTTCTCTAATCGACGACTGGGTCAATGTAACGTATTGTATCAAGTCTTACAGTATTCGTGCTCTCTTTTGTTCGATTGTAATGGAAAGAACGAAGTGTATGAAAACATGCTTTAAGTTCTACAAATGTCTCGATTTATTATGAATTAATTCATCATATAATGCAGTTCACCTTTAATTCATGAACAAGCTTTACGAACTCAATGCAATGTACATAAGTTTGTAAATGTTGAAAAAATTATTTGATCTTTCTAAAAATATACCAATGTTCATTTCATAAAGAATTAGCTTCATATTTGAATCTAATTCAGAAAATATTTTCTTTTTTTCTGGAATTCTTGAGAAAATTGACAAGTGTATTTTAAGGGAGTCGCGGCGACATCGCTTTGAATTCGTATCGCTTGTCGCGTCGCTCGTTGGGAATGAATTTGCATTTGTGCAATCAATTTTACATCCCATCGAGTGGCAGCCCTGCGCCTCTTGCCAAACCGGTTCCGATTCGCGCTCTCGCCCACCGCCGAAACCCACCACAGGGGCCGGTTCATACTGAGGCGTACCAGAAGCAACAGGTTCAGTTACGACCAAACAGTGGAACGAAGCGGATCGCAAAACGCAGAGAAAACTAAAACAGAGAATTAAATAACTAGTCAAAAAAGACAAAGGAGAAGCAAAGGAAAAGCAGCAGCTCGAGATCGATCGAGAATAACAAAAACCAAATAAACTCAGTTGAGAAGAGATTTCACGTCGATACCATGAAGTCGTCCATTTTGAGCGCTCTGCTGGCGATCAGCCTCTTCGTGGCCTACGCCCAGGCCGGCTGCGACGACCCCGTCAAGGACTCCGAGGAGGGCGACGTGTCCACCTGGTTCAAGAACGTCGGCTGCGGCATCAAAAAGGGCGCCATCGATCTGAAGGACGCCGTCAAGCCGCTGGGCGAGACGATCAGCAGCAAGGCCAAGGACTTCGGACACACGGTCGCCGAGAAGTACGACGAGCTCAAGCACAAGTTGACCGACGACGAAACCAACAGCAACAACAAGAACGGCAACGTCGGCGATGCCCACGTCCTGAGCTCACCGACCGAGAAGGTGCCGCTGGCCCCCCTCCATGGCGAAGGTCCGCATGCAGCAGCCGCAGGTGAGCAAACGGATGTTTTGACCCCCGTAAACCCGGACAGCCTTGACCAACGTTTCCTTTTTCAGCTGCATGAGTGCCCCAAGGGGCAGGCGATGGACCACAAGAACCGCTGTCGCCCCCTCTGAATTGTGATTCTCCTTATCGGGGGATTCCCTTAGGCTGTAGTTACCACTTAAGTCCGAACTTGTGATCGAATTGTTGAAGGCAATAAATTACATATGATCGTATCGAACGATCGCAATAATCGCATTTTCTTTCACTACGCTAAGGAGAAGATCTGAGGCAATCGAATAATTTTTCAATGCGCAGTTTCAGGCTTCTCGCGGTACAATATTGGGATTCCGATTGATCTTGTGATGCAATTAGTTCAGGAAATTGCGGAAAGTCACCGGCGAAAGTGAAGCAACAATCGATGTAATGCGCACTTTAATCAATTATCATATCAACGGACGGACAGTTGTGATCTTGAATCATCAAGGAAATAATGCGGTTGCCACACTTTACGACAAATCGCCGTTGGATTCCGTGATTTACACAGACGACATTGATTGTTCCCACATGGCGAACTCGTTTTAATTGCAATGCTTAACGAGTCGCTAGTTGTTACTGTTGTCACTGGTTGTTATTATTGTTATCGGTGTTGTTTTTGTGCTCGGGTTCTGCCTACTTGTTGATTCCAAAGACGCTGCCACAATTAATCGCAATCACATCGGCTCAGGTCAACTCGTGATGTTTTTTTACTTGTTAATTTTAAGAATTTAATTAACGAAACAGAACGTTGTTTGCTTTTTGTTCCTGACTCATTTTTTCTCTGCAACTCAGTTGACCTCTCGTTGGCTGGCTCAGGGCCGCGATCGTTGATTCAATTTACTCATTTTGTTGTTAGATTTATTTGTATCATGTCTCCCCGTGTTGTTTGAATATCAAGTCGATTTTATTGTTTGCTCAAAAACGTGACGTTCTTCAAGTTGTTTACTTAAAAATCTCAGATTTTGGGAGCAGGTAAATCTTGCGACAACGATCGTCGTGGAGGGAGGTTGTGTTGTTGTTTCTCATTTCCCCGAATCCGATTTTGTTATGAGTCTTCACAAGTAGAGTGAAATCCCACTAAACGACTGACGAAACCTGAATATTCGATTGGAATTTCGTTCCCATATTCTTGAATCTGGTTTTGGTGCTGAATTCTCATCGAACTCACTTCAAATTCGGTCAATAAAACGATGAAAGCCTCTTTAAAGTTGAAGAACCCTTGAGTTCAAATCCGCAATCTATGGAGATTTTTGCTCAATATTCTTATCTTCTAAAGACGATTGAATAATAATTTGTAGGCCGAGATTTAAAATCGCTTGAAGATTTTATTTATTTATTTTTGTTATTTTTTGTGATCTTTTTCAATTTATTAGTAGAAAAATATTCTGATTATTCTACAATAATATAAAATATGCTAATGATGTAATCTAATGAAATCAAAATAATAATAAAACAATTAGTTGTACATGATATATTTTTCCCACCCAATTTCACAGTCTCTAGCACTCTATGTCCTCGATATGGCCTTTGAATTAGAAGTCAATACTATTTTTTCTTAGTATGAAACAAATTGGAAGCCGAAATTGGGGCTCGAGTGCAAAAACCTCAAATCACATCCTCCATAGAACCTCATTCATCTTCGTTTGAATATAATTTTTTCACATTTGTTGTTAATTTGCGTGTTGATGGAACACTGAATAACTAAACTCCATGCAATTAAATAATAATCAAATACCACGATCTTCTCTGTGAAACACAAATGAAATTAGCTCATTGTTATGATTGTTGATGGTGCTATTGTTCTTATTGTTTTTGCAGCTATTGCTGCTATTGCTAGTGTGCATTGTTGTTGCTGCTTCGGTGCTTTTTGTTAACAACTTAACAGCGGCAAAAAATCCAGGGAGAAGAGGTTATCGCGCAGTTGTCGTTTTACTGACCATCAATCGATCTTCTCCCCTTACGATATGCAACAATAAATAAAGTGAAACTATGGAAAGTGAGGATATTGTTGCTTGCTTTTAGGGTGTTGTTGGTACAAATAAGTGATCGATCGTGTAGGATTCGAGTGATTTTCACGTACGTCGAGTGAAGTTGGAGAAGGTGCAGGCCGAGGTAAATTCGAGTGTTTGTCGGAAGAAGATGTCTCAATTTTATAGAATTAGCAGAATATGCAAATGGGAGTCGTTTCGGAAGCAGTCCCACGCCTCATCGTCATCATCGCCATCATCACCATCATCACCTTCTTCTCTGAATCCACATCTGTTTTCCTCCTCTCGTCTGCTCAGCGGTCGGTCGGCTTTGTCCTCACTTTGGGCGCCCACCCTCTGGCCCTCAGCCATTAAGTGAATTGTTAACATTTTGACTCTTGCTGACGACGCTCGAAAAACAATGGAATGGATTCCATGTCATGTCAAGTCATGTGGGAGTCGATTGGGTGGAAAATTGCTTCATTTTCATGGCTCGAAATTGCTGCTGCATGTTGTGTTCGGCTTCCTCTCAGCTCTCAGTTCAGCAGTTTTTACAACAACAAAAAAACAAGAACAACTGTTACTAACAACAACATTGAAGACAACTCAAGAGAATGCGAAAGCAGAAGAAGCAACGAACGCATGGAGAAGAAAAACATCACGAAACGATGACACACGCAACTATTTATTTATTTTTCACAGTGTAGCAACAGTAAAAATTGTAGTCCCTTCCAACCCTTTACCACGCCCCCTCTTCCCAACACGACCCCGAGCAACCCTTCAGCAATTTATATCCTCGCGATTCAGTAATGCCTCGTTGAAAAGAAAACAAAACAACAATATCAACAACAACGAATAGAGCCAACTGTTACGCATCATTGGCATTGAATAGTTGTGATCAAGCGAGTGGCGGATGCGACTTGGAGATGAGTGGATGGGCGGAGAGAGAGGGCGGGCTGGGGTTAGGAGATGATCCATGTGGGGAGGCTGATTTAGAATCGATGAGAGTTGGTTTTTTTCATCTCTGAGCGCATATAAAGTAAGAATTTAATTTATGTAGAGAACTCTGAGAGCAGAAATTGGAACTTTATTGGAGTTTCAGAAAATTTCAATAAAATTCATTGAGTGTTCAAAATTGTTGATACTTTCCAAAGGCATTGGAGTTGAAATATTACAAATCAAAAGTTCTTACGAAAAGTACTAAATTTCTAGTTATGGAGTGAAAAGTTAGGTATTGCACCATAATTCCAACCCTTTGGTTTTTTTTTTTTTTCAAATGCTTATAATATGACCTCTTCCAAATATTCGATACACAAGTCTTTGGAGTTGAAAGTTTCTTAATGGAAAAAATTAACAAATTACACTACTCAACAAAATGAAAAAAAATTGAAATTCGCAATAGTAATTCATTATGAAAATGTTGAAAGTTTTCACAAAATGTGATGGCGTTAGCGAGGAAATTTAGATGAAGATATAATGGATAACTATTGCGAATTTCTAATACGAGAAGATTTAACTGCTTCGCATCGAAAAAAATACCTTTGAAAACCAATTCAAATCTAATTTTAATTATTTTAATTTTTTGAAATTTTGAAAATAATGAAAATCAATTAAATTTACAGCTGTTAATGTAAGACCACCTTTATGCAAAAACCGCGAAAATTTAAAATGGCGATATCTCAAAAACGGCTCCGTCAATTCTCAAATAATTATGATTTTTTGAATCAGCGGGCCAAAATCCTTTAGAAAAAGTTATTGAGTTGCTTAGAGAAAAATGGCTGTTGACTAGTGTTATTAATCATGAAAAGTATTGAACCAGAGTTACAGACACCTCCAACCTTCAGACCTTGAATAAGGGATTTAATTTCCTTTAGCGTCATCACGGTATTAGCCTACGTCTCATTGCCCTATATAGACTTCAATGATTTTCAAGAATTCATCTAAGAATTTTCAGCATGTCGCCTCGCTTAACCCCATCCGTACCGGGAGTTCCAGTTCCGATTTCTCCGAGGAAGTTGGGCAGCTGCTGTTTCTGTTGCAGTTGCTGGTGGTAGCGAGCAACTTACTCCGGACTTACATTTGTCAATAATGCGTTTCATTTCGAAACGAGTTTCTTAGAAACTCGACGGAAAGAAAAAATCAAAACTTTGACTCAACTCCTGTTTTTGTTCTTCATCTTCGTCTTCGTTTTGTTCTTTTTTTTTTTTGTTCTTATGGTTGTTCGGGTGCTTATTGTTGTTCCTGTTCTTATTGTTGTTCTTGTTGTTTTTGTTCTTGTTTTTGTCCTTGTTTTTGTCCTCCTCCTTTCTCTTCCACTGAACTTGGCATTCATATGGCCAACGCTCCGAAGCCGCACACAATTTAAGTTTGGCTCGCTCCGCTTCGTTTGGGGCTGGTGCTGGGATTGCGTTGCATCCTGACTCCCCGGAAGTTTTTGTTTCGCCCCAGATGCCTCCGCCCAACAACCGCCAGGGTCCCCGAGTGGCAACGGAAAACTAACTTGACAGCAACAACGGCCAGAAGCCAGAGAGCCAGAACAGAAGCAGCAGCAGCAGCAACGACAGTCGTCTCCGAGGATATCGAATTATGACACTTTTAGTGGTTTTAAAACGCAAAACTTTTCGTTTCCCATTCCGCCTCTCTCGTTCTTCTTCCTGCATTTCCATCTCTCTTTCGCTTTCGCTCTTCTGTTCGCTTCTCTTTCTGCCAGATGTCCTTCTCTCTTTCTCGCTGCTGTTCGTTCTCTTTCTCTCTGCCATTCCTTTCCTTTTCTTTCTACTATCCCTCCCTCTTTCCCTTTACTTGTCCTCTTTTCTCCTCCTCCCTTCTCTTTGATGTCCCTCTCTGTCTCTTTCTCTCGTTCTCATTTTTATTGTGCTCGCCTCCTCTGTTTTGATTTGAAGTCCTGCTTTTTTTCGTTGTTTCGTTCTCCCATTTATTTCCTCTTCTCTTTAATTTCTATCCATGGGATTTTCTTTCATTCTTCTCCTTCGTTCGTCGAAAAAGTTTATCAATAAAAATTATAAAAGAAACTTTTTAATTTGATGCATTGTAGTCGGCGGGACGTAATCGTGGCTCCTGCAGGGCGTCGTTTCAGATGGCGCGAAACAGGAGGAGACGACATCGCGATATGGGACTCGATGAGGACTCGAAGGTGTCCCGTGATTCTAAAATTGTATATTTCAAAATAATGGTGACCATGGCTGAGAAATAATAATTGTTTCTATGACAAATGGCCTTCAACTTAGCGAACTGTGTTATTTTTATATTACGTCGGCATTAAAAACCCCAATAATGTTCTCTTCTAATTTTTATTTTCTCAAAAATGCCTTCGTTTCCTTTCGTTGGAACTTTATACAAGATAAATATAAAATGTACTGAAAGCCATCTACAATCTAGATATGTAACAATATTTACAAAAAGTACAAGAGTAATAAAGTAACAAATAATTTAAATACACAATAATTTACAATTACCGATAATTAATTTACAACCCATAATAGAAAACAAGACACTAACAACCAGATTAACCTCTAGAGACAACTAAACGGCACAGGATAATAATAGAAAAAAACTAGTACAACTATGGAAACCCTATCACAGCTACAGAAGAATTGGCAGTATTCTCTTCTCCACTCCGGAGTTCCCTCCAGACACCTCCAGATTCCATCAAACACCTCCAGATATACTCCGAAATCCTCCAGAGATTTCGCGAACTCAAAGATTCCTCGAACAACTGAAACTTTGCGAACTTTGGCAAGTGCGAAATCACCCGGATCCCCGGAGATGACGGAAGTTTCTGCATCTGATGGAACTCCTCCGCCTGCGGAACTCCCGCTTAGCCCTTCTTGACTTGGTTCTTCAAGTCGACGGCCAGACTGTTGGAGAACTGCTTTCTCGCCTCGGCCTGATACTCCCTGATGTTGTACTGGGTTTGCTGAAAATATGGAGAGACATGAGTGAGGAAGCCATTACCATAGTCAAGACTTTCCAACATACGTTAAGTGCATCCTGGACCTCGATGTCCATCAGGCGCTTCAGGCCTCGGAAGTTGCGGCCCAGGATCCGGCCCAGCTCGTACTTCGAGATCCGGTACGGCTCGGTCGTGGTCTTCACCTCATCGTCGTCGTCGAGATTTAGTTTCTGCGAAGATCCAAGTTTAGTTTCGATAGAGATTAATATGCGATTCACTTACGGTTCCCTCCGTCGTGGCGATCGGCCGCAGGGTGGGCTTCGGCGGTCCCGCATCGGAGAAGTCGTCGTTGATCAGGTTGTACACCTGATTCAGGGTGTTCTTCGTATCGGTGAATTGCTTCAGGGAGAGTTGGGAAATCCCTTAGTGTGGAGTTCTTTCCATACTCATTCTATACTCACATCCACGATGAGGTTCTTGGTGGTCACAACCTTCTGAAAGAAGTCCCAGAAGATGCCGCGCTTGTGTCGCACCCTCGCCTCTGTTGCACCTTGTGAGGTGGCCGCGTCCAGAGAAGGCTCCTCCCGCTGGAGGTTGTAGGAGGAACTCGTGGAGACCGCGAGGAGCAGGAGGAACAAAAGGAACTTCAGCGACATCTATGAGGAAAGGAAAGGAAGACAGAAATAAGGAAAGACATATAAAGATAATGCTTTTAAGAATCACTGAGATAATGCTATTCAGGATCACTGAATACTATAATTGAAAAATTCCCTATATTAGTAGGAAAAGACCTTCGTTAATTGGCCCATCTCAACCCAGAAATAACGAGACCTCGGAGTCTCTGCTGCCCCCGGACACGCCTCAGTCGTGTTTCGCGGTGCAGAGGTAGACATAGTAAAACGTAATCATTGTTTTTATTTATCATTAGCATTGAGTAAACAGGGCGCAACAAAAAAAAAAAAATACGTTCGCGGATGGGAGAACAAGTTTGAACAACCTGTCGGTCAATGTTGGTCGCAGCATAAATTATCGAGGGTCTGCTGTGGATTGATTTGATTAACTCGCTCGTTTGGCATAAAACAAAAGTAACACCAACACAGCAACAACAACCACAGCAATATCAACAATAACAGCAATAACAACGATAACACCATCACCAATAACAACATCACCAATAACAACATCAGCAAAAGAGAACAACAGAAAAGAGTTAGTCCAGTGTGTGAATTGACTTTCAAGGTGAGTTGAGAATCCGAGGGCGATGTTTGACTGGAGGACGGTAATCAAATGATTTTTTTCTTATGATATTTTTTAGGTGATTTTTTTCTATGTGTTTTTTCTTCTTGGTGTTTTTTATACATGTTTTCTTCTTGTTATTTTTTACTCTTGGTGTTTAACTGAAAACTTTTTTAATGAATAAGGTTTTTAATTAAAACGGTGTTTAATTGAAACGGTGTTTAATTGAAAAGGTGCTATGCTTTATGCGGTTAATAAAAATTCTTAATTGATTGCCAGGATTAGGGGAAACTTTTCAGGAAACAATTCATGTTGAAAGAGGGACTGATGAAGGGTTGGTCGCTGCCTCGCTCTAGATTCACATGAAAAGATGCTTTCACCCTCAAGCTCCATTCACCCACATGGTCCAATGTTCTTGGCATCTGAACTAATTGACCAGTTGGACCTCGGGGTCAACTGGTACAAACACTACATAAATGAAAATAAGTTAGTCGTGAGTCCTCGTTTCGTGTGCTACATGGAGAGAGAGAGATGGAAATAGAAATAGAATTGGGGAGAATCCCAATTTAATGTGGAGCACATTTATGACACTCTGACAGTTTGACAACCCCACAATCTCTATCACACACACTTAGAAGTACGTGTCTACTTGGACACACACACACACATAGGGTGTTGCAAACACAAACACTAGCATTCACACGCACACTAAGTGCATTCATTTGTATTTATTGTTCGCTGATCAAAAACTTCCAAATGAAGCTGCAACTAGACAGACAGATGGGGAGAAATATAGATACATAGATAGATGGGGAGATTCTGATGAGGACAGATAAATGGGGAGAGTTAGATGAGGACAGAAAGATAGGGAGAGTCAGATGATGACCGATAGAAAAAGGAAGACCAAGGGGAATGCGGTCAGTCAAACAGCCAGAGAAAGAGAGAGAGAGAGAGAGACGAAGCGATGAAGAGACAAAAGAGAGACGGAAGGAGGAGATTGTTCGGGGATAGTTGAAATTCTTATTCGAAGAACATGTCAATCGGACAGATAGACAAACAACAGGTTTTCTCAAAGAGACAGACAGAGAGAGATTGCATGGGCAGTGGGACAGACAGACCGAATTCTTAGACATACAGCTGGACGTACGAAGGGAGAAGAAGACGAACCTTCAGGGACGAATTCGGGATGGAAGGGCGAGCCTGGGAGGAAAGACGAACCTGTGATGGAAAGATTTACTTGTGTATGTTTTCGCCCACGGAGACAGAAGGAGAAACAGTGGAACAGACAGAGGGACGGACAGTGGGACGGACAGTGGGACAGACAGAAGGACGTCCCTCGCGTGTGCATGAATTATGACCGGGTTGAGGCGATCACGTACATTAGCCATTATATAATAATGTTAATGTTAATAATTGCAATGCATGTCCCTGTCGAAGTGTGAGTCTCTGCGTTAGTCGTCGCTCTCCCTCTCCCTTCTCTTTCTCACTCTCTCTCTCGCTCTCTCTCTCTCTCTCTCTCCCTCTCCCCATGAGCATGTGTGCGCCTGAGTGAAAAGTGTTTGCTCTACGTGTTGAATTTTGCAGCAGGATACGAGGCAAATATTTGATCTGACAGGCAAAAGGGTAACGAAAGCCGACAACAACAACAACAACAATATCAAGCAAACAATAACAATTGGCAAACAAGAGTAATAACAACAACAACAACAAGAGGTAACCAAACAAATACAAACAAACCGACCGACCAAAACACCAGCAATATCAGTGTTCTCACCATTATTTTCGAATTTATACGAAACGAGAAGTGTTGCCAATCACATTCGGTAAATTTCACAAAAAATTCCAGCCGAAAAAACAAACAATATTTTTCTCGCCGTAATTTGCACTTAGGTGGCAACTCACGTTAATTGACGCTTTAAACATTAGCCAACTGTTTTAAGCCAGAATTTCCAGAAAAATGTTCAACGCACAACGAAGCTATTGGCAGCCCTGCAGGCTCTTAATTAATAGACTTTAACTTCATACAGATATACTGCAAGTTCTCTCACACACACACACGACAAACACCCACACATGAATCTCTCCACCGTTAACGTGTCGTTTACCGTTACAAATGGTGGGCGTTTCGGAAAAATACGCGCGAACACCAGAAGAAGCAGCCGAAGCCAAGCTGCAGCTGAGCCATCAGAGGGGTCAAAGACACCGATAGAGGGGGAGTTGGAAGGGAAATTGAACGACTGAACGCGTTGGTGTGGGTGTGTGTGTTTCTGTGTAACTGTATGTGGATGTACGTTTCCGTGCGACAGTTATGAATGGAGCGCCATTCGCTTAATGGAATTTCGTGTTGTTTAACTTTCCCCTCACACATACATAACAAACAATCACTCTCGCACCCACCCACACACACACACACACACACACACACACAAACAGTCACTTTCTCACCCACACAATCATTCTCTCACACACACAATCACATTCTCATACACATACTCATCCATCGCCATGCGAACGACGACATCGACTACGGTCGTTTCAGTTCACATGTCGCGTTGTCCTCGCGGCCATAAACCATATTAACATTTATTATTCACCGCTCCACCGCCAACGCCACAAGTGAGGGGAAAGAATGCCACGCCCCCTTCACACCACCACCCCACCACCGCCTCCACCGTCCATCGGATTCGCACGGTGTCCACGATGTCGAAAGGGACGTCGCTTAAACAAAGTTTATTAAAATGGCCACCGCAGCGGATGCGGATGCTGGGCTCGCGTTTATTTAGGGCTGCCGCCTTTGACGGCTCCGCTCCCCTTCGCACTCACTCATCCCATCGAAACACGCGCCACCCGCCTGCCTCCATTGAACCACCCATCGCTCGCCTCCTCGTCAACCCCTGACCCCAGCTAATGAGCACCATGTGCGACAGAAACAATGTGCGACAAGGTGGGGGAGAGGACGAGGTTTCGGAATCGCCAGGGCAACGCGTGAGAACTCGGTCAGCGCGGACGGACATGTGGCGCCAGCAGAGCCGGCGGCGGTCTCAACAACAGAGAGAGACGGAGGGACAGAGAAATGAAGAGAGACTGATGGAGAGTGCGATGGAGAGGGAGCGATGGTGGGGAAAGCAGCGGACGCTTTGACTACAACGGATGCAGCTTTGGCGTTCGAGTCTCAGATATGAGGAAGGACGAGGACGATGAGGAGAATCTGGACGAGAACCAAGGAAGAGAGGGGCGAGTAGCATGGATGAGGAACGATTGGGACGTGAGCGATAGGGAGGATGAGAACGATGAGGACTTAGGGGGATGATGCTGATGACGATGGTTGGCCAACGGACCAACAGGTAGTTGACCAAATCCGTTGTTTGTTGTAACTGAGTTGGATTCGTGCCAGGCACTGACGGGTTACTTAGAAATCGGATCCCCTGAGTGGAGGATGGAGAATGGAGGAGATTTTTGGAGGTTTAACGTTGGTGGAACTCTAATCAAGTTGATAGGAACGAGGGTTTTCAGAAACCAAGAGAATACTGAGAGGAAGTCTTTGAAAGACATTTGGATTTATTTTTTTTTTTAATGATTTACTATATAGTGTTTAGTAGAAGATATAGAATATATTGAATATATTGAACGTCATTTAATGAATCTTGAAATGAATAGTCTTATGGAGAGGTCGACACAAAAATTTGGCAAATTAGAAAATTAGTTCTAGATTTAAGATTGGATATATTTATTAGTTATATTCAATATTCGATATATTTATTAGTTAGTTCCTAGAAGAGAAGATACAATAAAAAAGATTTGAAAAAAAAACAAAAATACATAAAAAACAAAAATATTTATCCTTTCAAATGGTGACACGATTTCCAAATCGACCTCTGGCCGATTCGAGCCTCACGCGAACCGAACATAAAAATAACGGACGGGAGGACATGCGAGAGGCATCTCCGAGGGCAGGGCGAGATTTCTATCGTTTATGACATATTGACCAATTAATAGAACAGAGAGAGGGGGAGGGAATGAGCATATATATTTTATAGAACCGTAGAGAAAGAAGATGAGATAGATACTGAAAGAGAAAGGGAAGGAAAAGCTAATCGCCCGGCCGCATGCCATCTGTAGACCCATTGATTGCCTTCTCGATGGCAAAGCAAATAATTAACAGCAGCTTGGTGAGGGGAACGAGGTGAGGATGATGAAGAGGTGGGAGAAGAGGAAGTCGAGGTAGTGCGGAGGATCCCATAGAGAGGTCTGAGGGCGGGGGACCCGCGAGAACAAACCAATCAGCGAGAAAGTTTCACTCAAAGGAGGCCGCTGTGGAGGAGGATGCCTCGATGACCAAAGGTAATTAGTGGTGAACTAAAAGTTTTCAGGGAAGGCCATGGAAGTAGAAGAAGAGCAGTATAATAATAGCGAAAGACGGTAGGGGAATCGTGGAGAGAAGAATGAAAAGTGCAAAAGGAGACGGGAAAGAAAGTGGAGCCAGTTGATTGCAAATAATCGAAGAAGAACTCGAACCTCAAGGAGAAATCGGTGAGAAGTCTGGGTTGGCCAAGAGACAGGAAGGGAGAAAGAGAAAGGAAAAGAGAGAGATTGAGTGAACCAGGTCAACAAAATCCAACTTCCGCAAAGTTCAACACTGGCAGCGACGATGGCGACCGAAGCGAACGGATTCGGATGCGATCGGGCGCAACACTTAAACGCCATTAGGGCATAATTAAAATTCTCGAGCGGAGGAATCACGGCTTTCGAAGGAAATGAAGGACAGGAGGAAGAACAGCAGGATGAGAAGGAACAGAAGGAGGAAGGCCAAGAAGAGAAAGGACAGAAGAAGAAGGAGAGAACGGAAGGAATGGAAGGCCTGGGGATCGGAAGACGGACGACGACTAAGAAAACTTTGTTGCTGGAAGGTGCGGCAGGACGAAACGAACGAATGAAAACCAGGTAAAGGAGCCACCGATGACGCCGAAGACCTGCGGAGGACTTCCGCAGACCAAGACGAAGGCCACCCGAAGAGGGAGACGAAGTGAGACGACCGGATGGAGAAAGTTCTCAGTTCCATCGGAAATGCAGTTGTAGACGACGATTTTCGGCCAAATGGCCAGCGCTTGCCGGGTGGGGTGAGTGGCGTAGGGCACACTTTGACTTTCAATTTGGACGGCAGTTAGTTTTTAATTTTTTCTCCTTCTTTGTTCTTTAGCCCTCTCTTCCTTGTTGTTCCTGTGCCATTTCGGTTTCATGGAATTTTTATGCTCCACTCGGCAGCCGGCTCTCGACTTGCATTGTCTTCTCGCCAAGGAGCGAGGGTTGCCACATGCGCGCACCTATTTGCCACTTGGGTGGTCCTCAGCCGAGACCTCGTCCTCATCCTTTTCACGACATCTACTCCCCCTTGGACACTCCTCTTTGTGCAACGCTCCATGGCCGGGCGCAACTTTTATTGCGATATTCATGAACCTCATGAAAGTCGACGAGCACCGAATTCTTCGGCAACCGCTTCCGGCGGAAACTTTTCCCATTGAGATGGCAATGGCAATGGCGATCTAGAGTTGCCACTCGACTCCACCACACCTCACCCTGTTCAGCATCCCCCAAGCAACCTCCACCACCCAATCGCCCCAAGTAGTCGTCTCGCGAAGCTCAGCTCGGCTCGGTTGGTAATGACTACATTTTCGGAGAAATTCTCGCCGTTCACTCCGCGGGACATCGCAGCCTTTGGAACCGGAAATCAAGTTATTAGAAAAATGGCTTTATTCTGTGTTTTCTTCGTTTGTTCGTTCATTCGTTTATGTTTGTTTGTGTGTTTCTGTTTATGTTTGGAAAGTCATCAACACTTCGGTAACAAAGTTCGAGATTTCATCAGATCGCGATTTTTGTACCGAGCTCCAAACTTTCGGATGATGATCGCTTCGGGTCAGATGGAGCTTAAGTGATTTCGGTGTACATTTAGAAGATAAAAATAATGAAGAAAAAGTTTATAATATAAAATGTGCTTGAGACCAGCAAAGGTCTGTAAATTCTTCAGGATTTTTAGTTTCAAGGAGGATCTGTAGAATTTTCTGGGATTTGAAAATATTGGCGCGCAAATAAAGCATGAGCTTTCATGAAATTTTATAAAATTTATATATGTATTGAATTTTGTAAACTTTGTGATTGATTACTAGATTTTGTATAATTTTTGAGAATAATAAATTTAGAAAAATTTATGTGAATTTCAAATTCTGTGCATTTTAAATTTAGTAAAATATTTGTGTATAATAAATTTAGTAAAATTTTTGTGAATAATAAATCATGTAAAATTTTTGTGAATAATAAATCTTGTAAAATTTTTGTGAATAATAAATTTTATAAAATTTTTGTGAATATCAAATTAATGAAAATTTCTGTTTATTGTAATTGTTGTACATTTTTCTGACTATGCCTATATTTTCGTGAAATGTTTGCGAATATTTAATTCTGCAGACATTTTTTGTAAATAACAAATGTTGTGAATATTAAATTTTATGAAAATTTCTGTAAATATGTAAAATTTGCGTTTATAATAAATTTTCTAAAATACATTTCAGTCAATTTTTGTTAAATAGATTGTAAAATTTTCAGAATAATAAATTTGATAAAATTACTGTAACAGATAAAAAGGAAAGAGAATAATTTGTTTCTGCTTTTATTCAGCAGAATCCATCGACATGTAAATTTAAATCTGTGGACTTTTGACAAAACAACTTAAGTCGAGATAAGATAATTTACAAAATTTTGTCTATCATATTAATTTATATTATTAATATTTAAAATATAACAATATTTGGAAGAAATCAAAATAGGCGACACATTTTTACTATAATACAATATTTTTACTTATATTTAAATAAAAAAATTAGTGTACACTTTATTTTTTATTATTCGCTCTCCTCAAGAATTTTAATATCAGACATAAGTTGTTTTGTCAAAAGTCCACAGAAATAGTTTTCAAAGTACCAAAATTCCGTGGCGAAGAGACAAATGTAACCAAAAAACGAGTTTTGTAATTACAAACACATGATAAACTCAAGGGCTTTAGTAATAAAAGGCTGCTCAAATTGAGAGGAAATTAAAAAATATAATTTATACTAATTAAGTTTTTCCATGCATCTGCATGAAAACCCTTAAAAAGGAACAGCGAGCGGGACAGAGAGATATATAGAGAGAAAATAAAATATGCACAAACATTTAAATTCCTGGAATAATGGAAATTCCTGCAAAAATGTATGCAATTAGTCGATTTCACATATTCGCAGCCGTTCCCGATATTTTGCGAATAATAATTAAACTAATTGTACTAGATTCGGGATTGGAGCTGAAATCGGAAACGGAATCAAAATTATAATTAGTTATTTGTGAATTAGTTGAGGCAACGGTGCGTGAATATTTAATCAATAATGCATTTCGACAAATGCAGCCGCCGAGAGACAGACAGATATACCGACGGATGGACAGACATACAGACAGACCGAAGGACAGAGTGAACTGATGATTTGCTGAATGAGAGGGGGAGAGAGAATTATAATTTGGTACATGGAATATGCTAATGTAGCAAAATTCAACATTGCTTCCTTATGATTAAATAATTAATTGTTATAGTACGAAAAGAATATTTATATTTAAATACTATAGCATAAAAAAAGTAGAGAAAATAATAGAATGTTATGTGACTAAGATCGGTGAGAGTACAAAGGTAAGTAAGGGAAAATTTAAGTTAAGCTAACAAAAAGTTAATTTAATACCACAAAATACACTGTCCTTAGGTATTATGGTATATGATAAGGTCACACTGGTTAGGTTCAATATGTAGTGTAGAATGAATGATGGAAAGGTCGGAGGAATCGATATAGAAGCAACTCCATGGGCGAACTAAACCACAATGCTCAATGTCTAAAGGCTAAAGGGGTTAGGGAAGGATTTTGAGAATGTGTGTTCGAATGCAATCGAACTCGTATTTCTCAATTTGCATAGCTTCGAGATATGCAATTGCATTGTAGTTCCTACTTTCATCCGTACGTCGTGGCGAGGGGAATAATACAGGCCTACCGCATACTATCTGCCCCACTCCCTCTATCATTCCCTCTCGACGAGAATAAAATGCATTTAAATAGATTTCGTTCCGTGGTCGGTGATTCGGCGTCGATTGTTTTCAACACGTTTTTTTCGGTTTTGTAATTTTTTGTTAATTTTTTTGCGACAAAAAATGCGAGGAATTAATACAGGTAAGTTGTTGAACTAATTTGCAGGCTAATTAAATGCAATTTAATTTTTTGTGGGTTGCATTGTAATTTTTTCATTGGGTGAAAAATCAGCAAAAACAAAAGGAGTAAGCAATTAATTAATTTACATCGAATTAAATCGATTTTTGTGAATTTTTGTTTATTTCTGTGAAAGAGAGGGAAAGAAGATGAAGTGGACATGTGGTCAGTGGAAAAAAATGAGTAGAAAAAGTGTCAATGGAATTTATTTAGGTCGGCATTTACGTTGGAGAGTTAACTTAAATTCAAATGCCATCTGATTTTCGGAATTTTAATTTTAGGGAAAACATAGATAATAGGTATGGAGGATATTTTCATAAAGAACAAATCAATAATTTCTTGACTCTACATCAATCGTTTGGTCAAAACAACACCACAAGGCAAAATCGCTTGAAAAATCAGCAAAATTCAAAACGAGAAAAGAGCGAGAGAGTATGAAATAAATGACAAATTCGAAAAAAACACCAACAACTACTAATTACAACACAAATGCCAATTAAAATATCAATAAAACTCGTTGCAATCAATCAAATAAATCACCATAAATAACCAACATAATAACAACAACAACAACAAGAAATGATGGTGAATTGAATGCAACAACAATGACAAATGAATTGTGGAATAACAAAAGCAACAAATAGTAGTGATAACAACAACAATGATCAACCGTTTACAATGGAAGCCAATCCTTCATGTAAACGATAGGGTGGAGGAGGGAGAATAGAACAATGTGGGCGGTGAGGGAGGTGGGCGTGTCGTCTGTTTTTGTTTTCGAAATGCAACGCTTTACATTTTAATTAAACTGCATATTAATGAATTATGAAAATGCACAGCGATTTAAAACAATTTGACGCAATTAGTTTTCGAATCAAATCCTCGCCAACAACAGTAAAAACTATATCAACAACTATAGCAAGAACAACTACAATAAATTATAACAACAACAAGAACAACTACTATTCATAATGCGAAGGGAGAATAATAATTAAAAAATGTTGCAGACCTTGCGGTCGCCGCCCGGAGGAGTGAAAAAGTGCTGCCAACGATTGCGAAATTTTTCATTCTCCGCGATGCGAAATTTTACTGTCGTCCATCTCGTTATTGTTGTTCGAGTTTTCTTGTTGTTCGTGTTGTTTTTGTGGCTCTTGCGTTGTTTCCGCATTCTGTCGAGCGGTTTTTAATCTTCTACTTCCTCTTCCTCCCCCTCTGAATATCACGTCGTTTGTCGGTCCCATGCCAGAGACGAGGACGACGCCATCGCAATGATAATGAAATTTCCCGCTTGTATTTCCGACGGCTGCACCTCGGCTCATCCTCATCTTCCTCATCTCATCCTCATTTCTTTCAGCTTCTCCTTCATGGTTCATCTCCATCTCGTCTCCTCATTCCCCATATCTTCTCCCCATTCTTCATTTCGTCTCCTCACTATCCCCCTTTCTCATTATCCAAATTCCTTTCGTCTTGTGTAAGCTTCGTCCTGCTTCTGGGACGTTTCTTGAGTTGGTCCTTGGCTTAGGTGGGATTCGTCTTTGACTCATCTGTCTCTTTCGTTTGCTTCTTTCCACTCATTCTTCGTTCTGCTCATTTCTTCTTTTACTCAATCTTCCTTCCTTCCATTCATTCCTCTTTCTGCTCACTCCTCATTCTACTCATTTCTCTTTCTCTTCTTTCGCCTTTCTCTTCACTCCTTTTTATTCGCACTCCTCTTGAAACTCCTCTTTCTGTTGCATTCCTGGCGCCTTGAGATTCACCTCCTTCTCGTCGAATTCACCTCCGTCTATCACTTCCTCCATCTCTCTCACCACCCTCTTTTCACCTCTTTACTGCTCCAACCAGTCCTTTACTCATCCGTTTTCCCTTCACTCTTCCCACGCCTTCACCAGCAATCGTCCTTCGCCAGTCGACCACAAAAATCTGCTTTTGTCGCACGCTTCGGCCCAAACGGAACCGGAAATCGCCTTATGACCAGCAATGATGTTGTTGCTGTTGCTGGAAGGTGGGGGGGCGCGGCCGACTTTCATTCAAAACTCAATCTGCTCGCCGCATCCTCAGGAAAGACCCGAGGGCAGTGGGCGTGGTCGAGGGGCGAGAAGCCGTTCACAAAAGTCAGGATGAAAAGCATAGAAATTGTGACAAGTTTGTTGTAGTCGCTTCCTGTAGTTGCTTTTGTTGTTGTTGTTGTTGTAGCCCGCTTTTTCGCGGTTTTTATTTCATATTTTATCATTTTCATTTAATAAAAAAAAAATACAAAAGCGAGAAACGCGATAGAAAAAGGAAATTCAGAGAGAATCTCGCTTGCGGCATTTCGCGAGTGGATTTTTTCAATTTGCGAAAGAGTGCAGAATAACTTTTGTTATTATTGTTGTTGTTATTGTTTTACATCAGTTTTGTTGTAATTTTCTCCAGGAATTCTATGTATTCATTTTTGTTTCTGTACTTGTTAATCTTGTTGTTTTTGTAGTTTTGGTTTTTGTTACTCTTGTTGTTGCTATTGTTGTTGTGTATGTTGTTTTACAATTGTTGTTGCTGTAGCTATAGTTGTTACAATTTCCAACCGTGTTGTTTTTTAACGATGTCCTGTAGTGAATGAAACTTCGCCTCGATGTTACTGTTGGTGTGGTTTTTTTTTTGCTTTATGAAAGGTTAAAAGGATTCGTTTCCAGCAGCAGAAATACTAACAATGACAACAACAATGATAACTATGACAACAACTATGATAACAACAACAACGATAACAATAACAACAACGACAACGGGAGCAACAGTTGCAGCTCTGTTCGACGGTTATTAGTTAACTCCAGGAAAACTTTCAGCCCAACTCCGAGGCTCTCCTTGGGATTCAGGGGTCAGTGAAGGGAGGATTGTGAAGTTATTGGAGAGCCGAGGGGGGGTCGTTCGCAGAACCCTGATTATTTAAATCACGCTCTCTGTCCGCTCAGCTGCGACCGGCAGCTACAAAAGCGATAATCATTTGTCGGTCGCTGTGGCTCTGACTCCGCGGAAGAAACGATGTTGGTGGGAGAGGGAGGAATGAGTTAAGGAGATGGCGGTGGGGATGGAGTTGTGGAAGGAATGGGGGAAGGGATTTTAAAAATGAGAAAAGCTAGAGATGAAGTGTAGAGGTGTATGTAGATATTATTGAAACAACACGAACAAAAACATAACTTATACAAGGATTCAAAATAATGAATTCAACACTACAATGGGTTTGAAGTGAAATAGGAATTGGTGACGAGTGTCGTGAGGTAGGTAACGATAGAGAGAGGAGGTAAACAAAGGGCAACGATGGAACAATAAAACCAATAAATGTTTATCATCGGAAAGGAAGAAGATAGCATTGATATAATTTCAAATAATCTCGAAAGACATGTCTGAATAATCCGCCGAAAACTTCCTTCATCTCCGATCTGATCCGTCTCGATTCGAACCGATTCGTTGGCTTCGATCTCCCTGCTTCGTCTCGTGTGGCTTCTGACTCCGAGTCAGCTCAATCGGTTGGCAAACAAATTTGTTGATGTTGCAATCTTAGAAAACAATAAGGAGAACAACAACAATACTACTTAGAAAACAAAAACAAACAAAAAACAATAACAACAAGTATAATAAAAACAACTGACAACAACAACAACAATAAGAATCGACAGCAACAACCAAATAGACCACATAATCATCATCATCAGCAGTAATATCTCAAAGCAACAACAATAATGTATACAAAAACAACAAAGACTACAACAACGAATACAAAAACAATACCAACAAACTACGAGAACTACATAAAACTATTAAAACAATAAAATCTATGCAAACAACAAAACTGCTTGCGGATCGAGCAGCAACAAGAAGAACAACAACAAGAAAAACAACAACAATTGCTGCAGCTGCAGCTGGAGCCAGAGTTGAAGCTGAAGAAGCATTCGTGCGGCACAAGCGATTGCGTTGCGAAAATGCAACAAGACAGCAACAATAACAACAACATACATAAGTACATATCTCCACCATCAAATGGAGTAAAAAGAAGAAGCAGATGACGACCAAAACAACAACAACAAACTCGGCGGCGTAATTCGGGCCAAGGCGCCCGGCCACGCCCTTTCAACCGACAAGGGCCGTTGACGACAGTAAAGTTTTCCAAAGGAGGAGAATTTGCTGGAGAGAGAGATTGAGAAAGAGGGAGAGAGAGATAGACAGAGATAAAGATAGATAGAAAGAGGTAGATAAGGACAACATAAAGAAGTGAAGAGAGGTAAGGTGGGAGGAAGTGGTTGAGAAACATATGAAGAAAGAGAGTGGGAGAATAGCGAAGAAGAGTGACAGAGAAAGAGAGAGAAGGGAAGAGAAGAGAAGAAAAGAGAAGAGAGGAAGAGAGAGATTGGGGAAGAGGAAAAGAGAGGAGATCTAAAGATTCTCTCAGAGATTGAAGAAGATCTCGATGCTCAGCCTGGTTAAACCTTCCGATGAAGAGTTTGATGAGTGAGGACGACAACAGCCAACGGGGAAGGGGGGCCAGGCGACCATGAAAATATTGACCACACCCGATTCAGTGGAAGAAACCTTCCACACCTCACTCCCCACACTCCACCACACACATCGCACATCGAAAGCAAACTCCGCTGCGACCTTGAGATCGTTTTCGACACCTGTCGTCGCTGCGATGGCCACTGAATCGATCAATCTCCATCTCGTTCACTCGCTATTGCCGCTCGCACTCTCTTTCGCTCTTCATGGGTTTTGCGATGACGACTCATCAATTCATTCATGCATTGACTGACTGAAGTTACCAATTGTTAAAGAGGGTCATTGGAGGCCTCGTTAAAATTCAAATGCAAAGAAATTGGTCAACAATGACAACAACAATAACAACAAAAAATTAAAAAAAATGAGACAACAAAAGCGGATCAACAAAATAAAAACAACAATCACCAAGTGTCATCTGCTATGCAAATAAAAACAATAAAAGAAACACCAACAACGAACACCGCGGCGATAAAGATAACTACAACAATAACAGCAACAAAAACAATAAAGAAGCGTATGCCATAAATATCAACAAATCCCCCATGGCTCAAATCGATCCCCCCACACCAACAACAAAAACAACAACTACAACAATAGAAATGTAGTCATTTGACGTCACACGATTCGTGGAAGTGAAATTGAATCGGATTGTTTTTTTTTGAACACCAGTCTATACTATCGTTATTACAACAACATTTTCTACAACAACAAAAGTGCCTCTACAACAACAAAAGCATTTCTACGACGACGAAGTATTAACAACAACCAGAGTAAAAACAATTATTGCATTTTAAGCTCCACATGGCTTCGAGGAAATCAAAAGGCGTTTGGTTTAAACGTTTTCGCCGAAAATAGAAACAAAACCGAAAGCAACAAAAGTATAAATGAACACTAGCAAAAAAAAAAAACGAATACTAACTAACAACAAAATCGAAATGACAACAACAAAGAAATAACTATCAACAGAAACAATGCAAATTAAATATAAAACCACATCAAAATCGGAGCTCAAAATCAAAGACAAAAAAGGTTGACTTTGAAATCGAAATGTGTCCGCGGTGGAATTTGCATTTGAATGAGCTTCGGATGTGACTTTGGCTTTGATTTGGTTTGACTTTGGTTTGTCGTGGTTTGGTTTAATTTTGGATTTGGATTTCGAGTTGCTTCTGCCTCTGTCTTCGACTTCATCGTCGACTTTGGACGGAGGAGGCGAAGACGACACCGAAGCCTCGGGAAAGTCAAGGTCATCGCATTAACTGGGCTGCACGGGGCGAGGGGCAAGGGTGAAAGGTGGGGTGGGGGGGATCTGCGACTGTTGCTGTTGCTCGCATGTTTCGTTTCGTGCAGGTGCCGAGGTTTGCTTTATAACTAAATTGTGGTGGTTGTTTTAACTATAAATTGTTTTCTTTTTGTAGTTTTAACTACTTTTGTTGTTACTAAAATGGTTGTTGTTTTACCTATATCGATTGTTGTTACCATAATTGTTGTTGTTTTAACTACATTTGTTGTTACGTTGACTTTTAGTCCATCAACTTAACTTAAATTTGTCGAACACGCGTTTTTCTTCATCATTTCTACATTGTCGTGACATTATTTATGTTTAGTCTTTACTTTTCATTTAAGTATGCTTTTTATTCTGTTGCTTCTATTTCTTAATCGACTTCATCGACATCGATTAGCATAAAGTTGGATGTTTCTTCGGAAATTCCCAAAGTCTTCGAAATTCTTTGGCACACGATTCGCTTCCCCCTAATTTGTGGTTTACTTTAATTTTAAAATTTTTCTTAAAATAATTTAAAGTGTTATTAGAATTTTAAAATTTAGAAATTAATAGAACAATTTAATTATATGTATGCATTTCAAATTTCTACTGTTATTTTATTGAAATTGAAAAAATTTAAAAATT
Source organism: Coelopa frigida (assembly GCA_017309665.1). Classification (NCBI taxonomy): domain Eukaryota; kingdom Metazoa; phylum Arthropoda; class Insecta; order Diptera; family Coelopidae; genus Coelopa; species Coelopa frigida. The sequence goes on along the minus strand of CM029564.1, from coordinate 12,384,909 downwards.
TGTTAAAAATAATTATTATTGAATTTGAATTATTGAATATATAAAATTTCCGGTTTCTGATTGAAATTTTAAAATTAAGAAATTTAAAAAAATTGTTTCAAATAATTATTTATTGAAATATAATTTTTTAAAATAAATTTATTTCTACTGGTTTTTTATTGAATTTTTTAAGTTTTCTGCCAACATTTTCAAAGACTGTAATTTCATTGTCATGAACGGACCCACCCTCCCTCGTTGGTTTCGCCATCATCGCATCGCAATCGCGCCAAACTAATTAAAGAAATACCCCAAAGTGCTCCATAAAAAACCACTTAGTCCGTGTGAACTCATCTCACCTCCCATCACTTGAACGCTCCCCTCCTCTTCACCTCCCTTAACTTAACTGACCCCTTCAGCAGCAAGTCAGAGCCCCATTCGACAGCAGAAAATGGCAAAAACAAATCCTCACAAAACTAGACAAAATTTACATAAATGCATGCTTTGTCATGAGAAAAGCCTGAGATGGTTTCTTTCGAACACCATGAGCCATTTCACGATCGAGGCAGATGGTTGGAGGGAGATAGTGCGAATGAGATAGTTGGTGTGATAGAGATGGAGCAAGATCGAGGCCCTGAGTTCGGAGCTCGACTTCGGTTACAGCAACAACGAACGCGCACGCGAACGACCTTCAACCGAACGATTGTTCACGAATCGCTCACATTTTCGCCAAGCACTTGACAAGAGTTAATTTCACGCAAAGAGATCGGCCGCCCCGCCCCGCCCCGCGCCTCTCCTCCCCGCCCCCTGGCGAGATAAACCGATTGTCGATTGATCGATCGGTCGTTGATCATCGATCGCGAACTCGCAGCCCATGAATACATTAACCCAGTTATGAGTCCGATCTCAACTCGATCACCTTCGGAAGCCGCTGAAGAACATTCACCGCCCCGATCGGATCGATGAGTGATCGTGGTTATGATGTTCATGGTAATTATGATGTTGAAGGTGGTCATGATGTTGACGTGGGTCATGATGTTGACGGTGATCATAATGACGATGATTGAGCATGGTGATGATCGGGCTTCAAATGGTTTGAATGTGCTATGGGTTTTATCCGGTCATCTCTGTTGTTATTGTTTCTATTGTTGTTATTGCTGCCATTGTTGTTGGACTTGTTATTAACATGGCGCTAAAATGTTTTGTATCGCGTCGTCGCCCTCGCGGCATTCAAGATCGTCGATCGCCGACAACAACAACACCGACGATGGTGATGGGCTTCGATGCTAATGACATGTGAAATATTTGGGGCTAATTTGGATGGTCGTTCGATCGATTCATGTTGGCAGCATCGAAGTTGGCCGATGATCAACGATTGGGATTGAGAAACAGCTTCATTAGCCTCGTAGTGGGAAGCGATGCAACTCCGACTCGTGGAGATCGTTCATTATCAACATAGAGTCAGTGTGTGATGAGCTTTTATGGACGATGTTTTTCTCACACGAACAGCTTTATTTTTCTTTAACTATTTTCATTATACTAAGAGTCCTTGGATCATGATTGAAGAGTTGGATGTGTTATTCACGATGTTTTCGGAAATGATTCTAATGTTTTATTTAAATTAATAAAAAAGTAAACATATTTGGATCGCCCAATAACAGTTTTCAAGGTGTAGTGAATCACAATAATATAGGGAAAGAATGTTCACTTTTATTATCATCGACATTTAATTGAAAGATATAGGTTATATTTTTTTTTTCTATTTGAATTAATTTTAATTTCAACCAAAAAATTAGGAAATATGGGAGGAAAATTATATACCTCGAAAAGCATTTTTTTTTTAATACTATGAGTTATATCATGAATATTTTTTTGACACAAAGCGGAATACTGTTTATTATTACTTAAAAATTATTTTATAATTTACTTTTTTTTTGTACTACAATCATATTGTATGATTTTTATTGGAAGTGAATTAATAATTAGTATACAGAAATAGTTTCATAAAATTTTACAATTTTACAAAAGTTTATTTAACTCACTTTTTCCTATTTTTAACGGCCTTTTACACTTTTGTTTATATATTTATATATAATATTTTGTTTTTTTTATTACTGCTTTATTTAATTCTTTTTAAAAATATATGGTATTCAATTAATTTTATTTCAGCACAATTTTGCTTACACTTTTGCAATTAATTTAGTATTTATTTTTTTAAATACTACACTATATTTAGTAAATTTTTTCTCCACACCCACGTACGTTTAGTGAATTTTTATTTTTTCACCCGAATCCAGCGCGAAAACGCACGCGATCGTCGCCAGAAAAAACTGAGAACTAAATCGAGCTTCAAAAAATGTGCACAAAAATTACGCGATCGATAAAAGAAAAAAAAAACCACAACACCGAGCACCACTAGCAATAAGCAAACAACAGCCGCAATAACAACAAAAATAACAACAATCACAACAACAATATAAACAACAACGAAATAACTAAACTTAAGAAATCGAAGCAAAGAGAAAATCGTTAGCGAAGGAAAGAAAATTGAAGAAATCTTTGAGACCGCGAACAGCTGTCTATGGAGAGTTGGTGCTCGCGAGTGGAGACTTCGGCAGAGCTCCAAACAAAACCAACAACAACAACAAGAGCACGTTCCTCTCTCTCACGTTGCCAAAATTTCATGCGATCGGCCGGAGCGATCGAGGGAACGGAACGAAACGGTCGTCGCTGCTGTTGCAGTAGGTCAGTTATCGAATGCCGAGAGACAGACGTCTGTCTGTCTGTTCCAATGGAGCGTGAGAAACCAGTTATCGAGGGATCGATGGGTCTGAGAGGGGGTGCTGAAGGGGAGGGGGGAGCGGTCAGCTGCACGACTGCATCGCCTCAACCGGGCTCGGTCTGGGTCTGTCTGTCCGGCCGGGCAGACGGCCGGACAAGTCGAGGAGGGGATTTTGCTTACACGTTGCATAAGAGTGCAGCCGACTCTGACAGACAAGTGACGAAGCCTCTCACACAGAGACATATTTCAACCTCAAACCCCTTTTAAGCAGACACATTCATAGTTATAGACCACAACAACATTACTCATGATTTTGTGGAAATTTTCGGTTGGTGTTTTTTACTTCCATCGAACCCCACGCCACGTCTCTTGTATGCCCAAGTATCCAATGTCCAATGGATCGCTGCACTTTGTAGACTTTTCTCACACGATCCGGGATCCTCTCTTTCGCTTGAGATTGAATTTCTCTTTCTCTCTCCCCCACTTTCGATTTCATACTCTCTCGGTTTCCGAACAGCGCGTGCTCAGCTTCGTCGCAGTCGACGCATGCTCTCGTTTTGCTCACAGAGAGCGAAAAGTAATTTTGTTTTGTCAGCAGCGGCGATCGCGGGGTTCCGGGGGATCGCGTTGGGGACGAAGGTCGCGTTTTATTGTCGATAAACCAACCACTGGCTTTAAACATGATCGAATGCAGATGTTTCTGCAAGATTACGCACCAGAGCCTCTGGGTTTCGCTGGCGACTCTGGTCGTCCCCCTCTCGATGGCGTCGGCGACTCTGGCCACAGACAACCTTGAGGTATTGAGCAAATGTGTGTAATATACGTCAACAATGAGTAACAACAAAAATAATAACAACAACCACAATAACAACAAAAACATTAACTACGTCAACAAGAGAAACAATTGCGATAACGATAAAAACAACAATAACAATTAAGACAACAATAACAATTAAGACAACAATAACAATTATAACAACAACTAAGACAACAATAACAACAACAACAACAACAACACGACAACCAAAATACCAACAACAATTACAACAACAACAACAACTTAGTCAGTTGCCATATTCAGTTGAATTTTAGCGTTTAATTTGGTTTACAAAACCCTTTGAAATGAAACCTAAAATGATTTCTCATGTCTTTCTCATCATCTTCATCTTCCTCTTCTTCGTCGTCGTCATGTGTGTCGTGGACTTCACCTACTGCTTTGCTTCTTCTTCTTTTAATTGCTTTTTCGAGTGAGTTTTGTGAAATTGTTGGTAATGAATCACTTGAAGATCATCCACGTGATCGCTGGTGATGGCAGGGTATTTCAAAGGGTCCTAAAGAGGGTCTCAAGAGGGGGGAACCTGGATGACATAATCCGAGATTCTCTCTCACTCACACATTCATAAAATGCCTTCCTGTTATATGCATTTGAAAACATTTTCATAACTATAACAATTAGTTTGTTATATACATCGAAATGTAGAAAAAGTCGACTGCTCTAGAATTCTGTTGCTTCTCCATTTCCCCAATTGGCCCCCTGACATACATATATACGTCATTTATTTGGCGCCATTGTCTGGGAGGCCGGTCTCTAACGCCTCCAACGACTGCGGCCGCGATTCGTGGTCGGCGGTCGCGTTGACGTTTATGATTCCATAAGCATTTGATTGTCCGCCGATTGGATTCGAGTCGCACGTACTCGAGCGTGGAGTACAGTGGGGCAAAGAGACGAACTAATTAGTTAGCTAAAGTTAAATGGGTATAATTTTCAAAATTTCTGACCTGTAATTATGATGGTAAGAATATGGCGAGATTTTAGGTGCTCTCTATACTCAATATTAGTTGACTTTTGAATTCAATTTATAATTCTTTTATATCCATATTTTTGTATCCCAAGTCTGGAAAATTAAAAATTCGTAAACCAAAAAAACAAATTAAAAAACAAAACAACAAATAAAAAAAGATATAAAATATATATAAAACAAAATAGATAGCTTTATTATATTAGCAAGAAATTAGGTTTGTCAATGGGAATGTAGTTTAAAACGTGAACATAAATATGTTTTGTCCCACGGTACCACGGTGAAGTTCATTGAAGTCGTTGATGACACGACAGAATTGTCGTAACGGAAAACGAAATACAAATAACAAAAATGTATGAAGAAATTTATAGAAAAAAATGTTTATTTATGAAATAATAGCTTTAGATTAATTGAGTGTTGACAATAAAATAAACGGATGACATAAAAATATCAGAATAAATAATGGGAAATAAAACAATAGAAACAACTGATAGGATTATAATGGAAAAGACCGCGGTTGATGGAACTTCGGTCAATTGCGAAAAACTGAATGGAAAATGTATGATTTTCGCCGCTTCCGAAAGGCTTTGCCAAGAAACAAAGGTCGATTTATTGGTCGGAAAGAAATCCAGTCACAGCAGATTCGGATCACGGCGGACAACAGAACAACAAATGTGTGATTAACGAAACATCGAAAAACAAGAGCGAAACTCGAAATAAAGAGAGAGAGAGGGAGAAGCACGACAACTAACAAAGCGAACAATACGCTCCATTTACAGTGTGAACATTTGTGAAACGAATCGTTGAAAAATTCATTCAGCAAAAACCTGACAAAAGTTTGCAAAAAGTTTCGAAAAGAAATTTGCATAAATTTCAAATTAACTCCGACAACATTTAACTGCAAGCGCATCGCTATCTCTCTCGCACGCCCCATTCGGAAGTGCATTGAAAATGCATGAGATTGTGTGTGTGTTAGTGTAACACTCACACAACTACAATGTCACCGATGCTGTTGGCATTTCCGGTGAAGCAACAGTTTTCTATGCATTACAATTCAAATCCTTGAAAAACTTTTACCCGAACTCGAATCCGGAAAAAAAACCGAAAACGTGAAAAAATAATATCAAAGAGATAAACTCACAATGGAATTGAAACAGAAACCGGAAGTGGAGATGAGTGCCGATGAGAGTGGAAACGGTTTGAAATGTGTTTCTATGTATTTATTTGGGGTTGACAACAGTGTAGTTTAGCAAATATTTAATTGGACGCCAGGCAAATTGATGGCACGCTATCGGGTTCGAATCGTGAAGAGGACTTTCGAATATTATGAGAAATTTTAACTGATGAATTTTTCGATACTTTCACATTGTACAAAAATCCTTGATGGACTATTTCCACAAAAAAATGCTGTATAATTTTTAATTAAATATTTTCTATTGGTTTTATAAATTCAAATACATCTCCGATAACAGAATATCCATTTATATTCTTAATAATCGCACCACTATAAACCATTTGAAAACGCTCTTGAACTACGCCTATGTCATTCAATCTCTCTCTCTCTATCTCACTCTATCTCACTTTATTGCACTACTACCAAACTCCCATCTAAACAAAATATTGCACCTCGATTTTGTCCTCGAAATTTATATTTTTATGTCATTTTATACATTTGTCCATTGAAACTGAAAATATGGAAACACACACTTGGCATCCATCCGATGACGCCGCGGGCTTTGAGTCGAAAATGTGTTTGTGTTTGTTAGTATTTACAATCAAGTTAATTATGCGCTTTGACTATTTTCCCACTACTCTATTTATTTTTGTCGTTTCCGTTTCATTTTTTTGACTCAATTTATTTTCATACTCCTCTTCTCCCTCTTCTTCTCTTTCTATCACTTCTACCCTCTCTCGCTCTTTCTCCATCTAACGACCTTTTGCTTCCGCCTACAAATTCATAGATAACGTCGGTTTTGTTGCTATTGCAGATTACTTGTTGTTGATTTTTCAATATTGTCGTATTTTTGTTTACGAATTTTTTTCAATTTTTTCTTTCATAGTTGTTGATTTTGTTATGCTTGTTGTTGTTGTGCCGTCAATTGTGTTGTTAATTGGAATATTTTTGCAAATATTTTTGAAATAAAAACCCGGAGACCTGTCTCCGTGTGATATTGATAGTAGAAGAAGAGAAGGGGAGGAGCTTTCATTTTGGCCAAATGAATGAGATAAAAATAGAAAAAAGGTTTTTAGTTGCTCTGAATATAACAATCGATATTTTTTAATGAAAGCCATGAGTCGATGTCATAAATAAAGTTTCGATAGAGGGTTTAAATTTCTGTTGAAATCTAAGAGCTTCGATGGTCATTCGAGTCGTAAAAAATGGATTTTGGGAAACAAGTTGTTTATTCTCCATCCACGATTCTCGCAGGATGGAAAGAGTTTTTTTTAAGGATCTATGGTGAACCATTATCAGATTGGAGTAGGCCCAATTAGGAGATAATAGAGACGATTCTCTTAAAAGGGATTCTTCGCTCTTAACGACGACTTCTTCCGCTCTTTATCTGCCTCTTGGATTTCTTAAAACCACCTGTAGCTTCCTTTTCCAACCGATTGTGAAGAGATTCCCAAAGGAATGGAGCGAAAACTCACCACATTCGTCCATCGCGCAGACTCGCTCTCGCTTTGCTCGGTCTTTCTCTCTCTCTCTTTTCATATCTCTGTCATTGGCACGAAGTCGTTGGAAACTCTATTTAAGCAATTGTTTGGGGAGCAGGCAATCAGTTGGGATCCAACATTGATGGATCCAGCATTCGTTTCATGGAAAATGGAAATGGTAGAAGGGTTCTCAATGGGCTCGATGAAGATGGCAGGGAGGAGAAAAATGTTTAGGTTTTTTGTTTTAGGAAAGATCTTCCACGACTTTTATCTGGAGACGGTAATAATAATATACATTTTAATTTTTCTTGAAAGTAAATAAAGATTGACATGGAAATATAGAAATTTGTATATAAAATTTGATATACATTTTATAATTATATAATTTTTTACTTACTTTTATAAAATTTTGTAAATTTTTATATAACTTTTAATAAGATTTATATAAATTTTATAATTTTATAAATTTTATTATAATTTTATAATTATATATATATTTTTTTTATTTTTATAAATTTCACAAAAAAGCGATTTTTAATTTTATATATAATATAAACTTTTAAAATTTTTATGTAAATTCATTTCCTTCTTTAATTCAATAAATTTTTATATAATATATTTATATATACTATATAAAACTTTTATAAATAAAAAAACATTTTTATAATTTTATATTTTCCTTCTTCTCTCGATTCTTATCCTTCAAGAAAAATATATATTCATGAGATGTCACAGTAATTTCTCCAAATTTGCAACTTCGTGTTTCGTGAGGAAGGAAAGAAGGTATATTTTTGGGCCTGATCATAAATCTGTTAATAATAAACCATGAATAACAAGAGCAAAAAAGGAGGAAAATAAAAAACTATTGCGTGCTGCGACGGAGACACACAAAAGTGAAACTTATGACGATGAAGAGAATGAGAGGGGGAGGGGGAATGGAAGGGGGGATAAACAAGGACGACCGAAATTTAATTTCACGCTTTGAGGATCCTCCTGGCCAATACTCCGCCCAATGAGCCGAGGCGAGCACGCACACTTATGCAATTCCTGTCGCATACAATGATGAAATGTGCGACAAACAAAGTGTATGATGAGCTACAACACCAACAACAACAACAACATGATCATAAGAGATAACAACAACACTAACACTATAAACATTTACAACAACAACGAGGATGTCAAGAAAACGACCAACAACTAGAACCATAAATAAACAAAATAAAGTCGAGGAAAAATTCCTCGTGTGATGCGACCCAGAATGAGTGAGTGTGAGTGAGTGAGTTTTTGGGAGAAAGAGAGGGAGCGAGAGAGAGAGAGAGAGAGTGGAAGAAGACAGAAAGTGAAACTATGCTTTCACTCAACAGGAACACAATCCCGGATCTGCAGGATATGAAGTGGCGCGAAGACAACGAAGCCTCGTCTCCTCGCCCAATGAGATTGAATGAAACTCCTGCGAGGGGTGGGTGGCAGAGCGTCGAGGGGCGGGGCAGGGAAAGGATTTCGATGAAAGGATGCCGCCGAGGCCGTCTGCAAACGACGGGGGGACGACACGAGTTACAAGGACATAAACAATGAAATTTGTTGCCTGCTTTTATGAGAGTCGTCGTCGACGTCGTCGCCGCCGTTTTTAGTGTCCTGCAATTTTCCGCATTGTCTCGTGTGCCTCCCGCAGCCATGGAGTACGAGGGGATGGTGGGCGGGGCTGAATGGGGCGGACTACGATTGGGGTTAGGGACTCCATGTGTGTGTTTTAACTCCAAGTCGATGGGCGGAAGGAAGGATGTAACTTTTTTTATTAGAATAAAACTTAACGAATTTAGGAAGACAACTCGAAGGACCTCAGGAAATGTAGCGAGGGAAGGACAGACCTATTGAGAGGAAGTCGTGAGGGGACCGAGAACGATAGCAGGCAATCGCGAAGATGGTCGGTGAAAGACTTTCTTGGCCAGATGGAGGGACCCCGCAAGGCCATGGCCAGAAGCAGGAAATCGAGACACGGGTTAGGGAATCGTATAAACAAAGTGGGCGGACCTAAGTGGGGAGGGGCGAGAGGGAGGAGTCGTTGGAGGAGGCGTTGGAGAAGGAGTTGGAGGATGACTCGGAGGAAGACTTGAAGGAAGCGTTGAAGGAAGAGTTGGATGAGGAGTTTTCGAGGTAGGAGAGAGTGCAAAAGACGGGGGCGTATGAGTGCGAAGGGGGGATAAAGAAAGTGATGTAGGCTGCGAATAGTCCTAATAATCTTCAGACTTTATCGCTTCCAACAACAAAGGGAAGCCGGAGATCGTGGCGGTAATAGAGGGAGAGGTGGAAGAGGTGGACGAGGAAGAGATGGAAAAGGAAGAGAATTAGAAGAAGAAAAAAGAAGGCAATATATTTCAGATATTCGGGCAGTCATCGCCCCTTTGCCACGGCCACCCCTCCGCTCCCTCGAAAGCACTTACTCCAGTCGCCTTCGCATAAACCCTGCCTAATTTCAATTCGAATTCTCAGCCAGCTTTTTTCATCATGTTTGTTCCAAGCAATTTTTCAGGTTCCGTCATCTGACCGCCTTTTGTGGGAAAGAGGACGAGTTATTTTTGTTTCCTCGCGGTCTCAATTGGCTTCAAAGTGGCTTTTAATAAGGGGGGCTTTTTAAGGGTTTTTTATTTAAAAGTTTTATTTTAGAGTTTTTTTAAAGGTTTTTTATTCATGAGTTTTTTTTTCAGATCAGTAGTTTATTCTTATTATAGTGATTTTTTCACTTTTCAGAGGATATTTTTATCAAAGTGGAATTTTTTGATTTTTTCCTAAATGTTTTTCTAACGTTTCTCAGAATTCGGTACGAGTTTGTGCAAGTCATTGGCCAGACTTTGAGTAACTGCAAAGAGAAAACCGACTACTTGGAAAGACGAATCGGGAATCGTTTGAAACCCCGTAATTGCAGATATTTTGGTTACAAATTAAATTATTTAGTGGTATCCATTAATTCCATTTTTTAGTATCAACGTCTTTTAAGAACGAAAACGACCACAGACATCTTTTAATGGAAATGTTTCCTCTCCGAGCATCTCCTGAGAATAATACAATTACTATAGTATTATTCTATAATAATTTGTTACAAGCGGGTACCCGGACAGCCCGCCATTCTCTTTTGACTCTCCTCGAGATAATTTCTTCGCACTAAATTTTAATTTTCCTGCCTCTCGCTCTCTTTCTCCTCCTTCGCTTCCGAGAACAGACCAAGAGTCGTGGATGACCACGGTGTGGAGAAGGGTGGAGGGAGGTGGTGTCGAGGTCAACCATTGCAGCGACCAATTTGGCGCGAGCAAATGTTGCCAACTCATCGCCGAAGTGTTGCTCGGGACGGACACTCGAGCAAATTGCGTTTCGTAAATGAGCGGTCGGTCGGCGGGTTCGAGGGGGAAGAGGAAGGACGACAGGAGGCGGGAGCGAGGGGCGGCGACGATTGCAGAGAGAGGTAGCAACGTAACGAAGGCAGAGGGAGCGACAACACAAGGTGCAGAGAGCGACGACCGAAGGGATGGCGCTTAATATTTCATCGCTGCAGCCCTGGCAGAGGCCAGGGTTGTTGCACCGATCGACGTCGTTGTGGCAACTGCTGTTACTGTTGTTGTTCGCGCCAAAAGATAGCAATGAAGCAGCTCCACTCTGCCTCACCCGCCCACGCGCTGGGGCCCTCGAGCTTTTGTGCACCTGCGGCGCGGTTCGCGTTATTTACACCGACTGCCGCCAGAGGGCGTGTTGCACAAGTGCTGCCGGAAGTTTTTGCCGCATCGCCAGGCGGAGGCGGAAGCGTTTTAGCAGCTCTCAATCTCTCTCTGCCTCTTTCTTTCTCACTCTTTTATAAATTATAATCACTCTCTCTCACTCTTCCTGATTCTTACTTACTACTCTCTGTCTACCCACTTTTCTTCATTCTCTCCCTTTTTCGTCTCTCCTTTTCACTCTTTCCCTCCTCCTATCCCCTTTTCTACTCCTCTCTCTCATTTCCCGCTTCCGAAGCAAAGAAACACTTAACACTTCGACTCCCAGGAACCGCCAAAGGATTCGTTAATAGAAGACTTTCCCCCGCTTCTTCTTCTTCTTCTTCGTCGTTTTCCCCACAACCAAATGGGGAGGGGGTGGCTCTGGATTTGCGGCGGGATTCGCGGTCGATGCGAGTCATTTTCGCATTAGGCGGCGTCGGCGGGTGGCGGCGGCTGCGGTTTGTGTGTGTGGCGCGGCTCAGCCGCCACCTGATGAAGGTGTTGAGGGCGGCGGATGGAGAGGGGGGACGTGGCGTCGTGTTGTGCTACGCGCGGCCCTGGCTCTCTGTGGTGGAATCGAGTGGCCGCCGGGTGCGAAGTGCGGAATTAAGTGCTTCCCGGGGAAGAGCTTCTTAAGTGCTGCTCGGTAAATTAGTGCCGTAGTGTGGATCGAAGACGTTGGGCTCGGTTTCTTGGTGGTGGTGGGGAGGGTGAGTGTGGGACGGTCTGGTGAGTTGTTGTCGTCGTTGGAGCTGTGGTGGGCTTGGGTGACGACTCAAGATCGCTGAATACTTGGCGGCTGAAAGTGAAGCGAAAGTTTGCCATCAACGAGCGGCCTGAAAGTATGCAACGAGAAGACAGCGGATTATATGTAGCTGGAAGGAAACAATGTTCGATCGGAAGACAGAGAGAGAGAGAGAAACAGAGATGGGGAGAGAATCCTGCTTCTTCGATACAATTAGTTTCAAACTCTGGCAACATCGTTAACATCATAAACATCATCATCATCGACCCGGGTGTTATAACAACAAATAACCGTTCAACAGGCTTCTTTCCGAATTTTACAAGCTACGTCGAGGTTTGAACAGAAAAACCACTACAAAAACAACAACAACTGCTACTGTAAGGCCTCGCATCCGATAATGGATCAGGTCCCACGACGGCCTATCGTTCAGGGAGCAGGGACCGGAAGCCCCGCCCCCTTCGCCCTCCTCCCTCCCACCGAGCGAACGACCGCGGGTGAAAATGCATGAATTCCATTCATGTTTCTTCCAAAGGCAATTTGTGCGCAGACCGACCTCCGCCTCCCACCACCGCCCACGTCCCGGTGAAGGGTGTCGAAAAGAAGCCTGTGTGGCGTCCTCCACCCCTCTCTCCACCCCGTCTTCCATCCGTTCGTCAACCCCTCGACTCCTCGTGAAAATTTAATTTTCGATATTAAAATTTAAGAACTTGATTGTTTTAAACAACCGACGGCTTCCTTCGCTTCCTGGCCTGAGGCTTTCGTCGTCCTTCTTCTTCTTCCAGACATGTTTCGCACCTTTTCAACGAAGGGGAGGATTTTTTGTTTTTGTTTTTCTTCTGTTTACTTTGTGTTCATCATCGTGTTGTTGTTATGTTTATTGTTCTTGTTCTTTATGATTTCAACCTCGATGTTTTGTTCACTAGGACGAGGGAAGTGAGAGTTGTTGTGATTGTTGTTGCCGCTGGTTTTGCGGTCGTGTCGTTCTCTTCTTCCTTCACTTCTTCTTCTCTTCTTCGTCATCTCTTTTTTCTGATCTTCTCCTTGTTCTCGCCTGGGTTGTTGTCGTTGTTATTGTTGTTGTTGTTATTGTGGTTTTTGTTATTTTTGTTTTTACTGTTATTGTTTTTGTAATGTTGTTGATGTTATCTTTGGCGGGTTTATTTAACACCAAAAATAACACACCTTTCATGTACTCCACCTCAACCTCACCACATCGCTGTTTTCTCACCAAATGTTGTTGCATTTGTTGTTGTTGTTATTGCTGCTCCTGGCTGTCGTCGAGCACAGCTAGAATTTGTTATGTGGTTTTGCAGCCACGCCCCACGTCATACGCCCCTCGCCCTCAGCTCGCCAATAGCTTCGCAATGTGTTCGGTTGGACGATCGCTAGACGTTTCGAGTAGAAATAACAATAAAAACTATAACAACAAATTTAACAACAAAAATAATAACAAGAACATTAAGATCAACGACAACAAAAACGATTACAATAATAACAACAACAACATAAACGTCAATGAATGGAGAGCTTCATGTAAAAGTCGTTGACTTTCGCTGTTGCTTCGAACTTATTGCAACCTTTCAATTGTTGTTGAAATTTTTGTTGTTGTTGATGGTTTTTATTATTCTTTATGTTGTTGCCGATGGTTTTGTTCTTGACGCTTTTATGCTATCCGATGTTACGTATACGACCACTCCTGCCGTGTTTTTGTTCTTGTAAACCTGAATTCAATTTTCCCTATTGTAAAACATAATTTTTCAGTTTTCTTCCCTTTTCTTATTTTGAATTCATTTTGGTGTTATTATTTTAGTTATTTCCTCTTTTGACTTCGTTGTTGTTATTTCCTATTTTTACTGTTATTTTCTTATTTTTGGTATTGTTAGTTCCTATTTTTGTTGTTGGTACACAATTTATTACTCTGTTGTCTCGAGTATGTTGCATGTGTAGAAAAGCTTCACTTTCATTGTTTTTGTTAATTTTTATTGATATCTTTTACTCCTCCTTGTTGTTGTAGTTACTCATTCTTGTGCTCTTTGTTGTAGTCATTGTTGTTAATGTAATGATTGTTGTTGTAGTTATAATAATTTGTATCGTTGTTATTGCAGCTGCAGTCATTGTTGTAGCTGTCATGTTTTCAGTCATGAAAATTAAGTGTTAAACCCTTGGTTCATCCTCGAGGGAACTCGAGGTGAGACGAACTGTGGGGAGGTTTCAGTCGGAATCGAGGTGTGGTTGGGAGAAATGGGGAATAGGGGGAGACAGAGTCGCTGCCTTCCTCGACATGCACACACTAGTGGACGACTTAATTACAGCTTGGGGCAGAGTCAGGCCAGAGACCAACGAGGTTCAGGGTTCACCTCACACCAAGAGTCGGATGTTGACTTCAAGGGGGGTCAACGAGCAAGATACAATAACAACAACCACCATCACCCCAGAGACGACCGACAATTTAAACCTCTTCCTTCCTTCCATCCCCCAATCTCCTTTGAAAACACGAGCTTGTGTGGTGGGCGAAGAAACATTTATTGCAAAAACATGGTCGTGGATCAAAATTCAGAATCGCAGTCGGTTCTTGCGGCGCGGCGGATGACGTCGGCGTCGCTGCGCCCCACCCAGACGCAGCGGGCGAAGCTGCTGCAGCTGCGGCGGCGCCTGGCGGGCGACGTACGGCGCGTTCGACTGCGTGCTGAAGTAGAAGTCGCCCTGGGTCAGGCGCTGCGAGTGGATGCCGAAGCGGCCGCGTCGGTTGTTGCCGCAGCGCCCTGCCGCAAACTCCCGATAGCTGCCGCAGTGGTGGCCGATGAAGGGGTAGGCGGGGTCCATCGACTGCTTGAAGAAGACGGCGGCCGAGGAGTGGCTGCAGGACACGGGATCTGAAAGGAAGAAACAATCGTTAGAAAAAAACGAAAGAAATCAATGGATATAAAATAATACATAGAAAGTAATTGATAGAAAATATCGATTTTAAATAATCGATAGAAAATAATTGATTGAAAAAAATTGGTAAAAAACGATCGATACAAAAATAATCGATACAACGCAATCCATCGATAATAATTGATAGAAAATAATCCATAGAAAACGATTGATAGAAAATAGACAGTGAAAAACGATTGAAATTATAAAATCGATATAAAATAAGCATTCGATAATAATAGTTTAAAAAAATTTTGAGAACACAATTGATTAAATAAATCGTTAGAAAAAAAACAATAGAAAATATTCGCTAGTAAACAATAGATAGCAGAAGACAATATTCGATTCCACTCACTTGTGTTCTGCATGTCTTTCAGGTTCATGAACATCATGCAGTTGCTCTGCGGCGCCGTCCCCCCGTTGGGGAAGAAGTCGGCGTGACCGGACTTCATGCTCGTGCCGAGGGTGCCGCCCGACGTGTGCAGCACCTGAACGAACCTCGCGTCCGACTTGTCCAGCCGATAGCGCTCGGACACGACGGCCGGCAGCGTGAAGAGCGGCCCGGCCGGGTCCAGCCCGATGATTTGCTCGACCTCGCCGTCGAGCACGGCTCCAGCGTGGCCGGCCGCGTGGGCGCCCAGGCTGTAGCCTGCGATGGTGACGTTGCGACGGGTGAAGCGGCGCGGCCGCAGCTCCTCGAGGGCCAGGATGATGCCGGCCACCGTCAGGCCGACGTCGAAGATCGACATCGAGGCGCTCTTGTAGTCCACCTGGGACAGGTGGCCCCAGTCCACGACGCAGACGCTGTAGCCGGGGTCGAAATGGGTCCAGGCTGTACAAGAGAGAGAAAAATAATAATATATCTGGGTGCTATTATCTGATGGTTTGATGTTCTCACTCTTCAACATGTCCTGCACCCATTCCTTGCTGCCTTGGTCGTTCCAGCCGTGCAGGAAGAGGGCCAGCTTGCGGCGCGGATCCAGCCGCTTGAAGCCGCGCATGTCGCCCAGCTGCAGGGTGAAGTGGACCTCATGCCCTAGCTTCATGTTGGACCTAAGGGAGGATGAGGATTGATTTACTTATATTAATATATTCATCCCTTCCCATATGTCGAGCTTTCCATACATTTTATTTACATTCAACTCTAGAACAATTCAAAATCTGATTGCGATATTATTGAGCCTTTCGAAACCTACGACTAAACACCTGCTGTCCATAACCATAACATCTGTTTCATTACACAATAACCCTAATAACTGAGGTATGTAAAACAAAGGAACCTTGAGACACATACAAATAAAGATCTGGATCTAGGAACACCCTTTAATGTAGGTCAAGAAAATACGTTCAATAAGAATTATGGAGAAGGAAGGAATCTTCTGAAGAAATGTTGTGACAGAGTATTTCTATTGATCAAGGTCATTCTATATAGGTAACATACGATCATTATTTTACTTGTGACAAAGTATTTCTATCGATCAAGGTCATTCTATATAGGTAACATAAGATCATTATTTTACTAATTCACAATTTACCTACTAATTTCATCCAATATATCAATTAACTGTCTATAGTCAAGTTATACATATAGTAGATTTCTAGGCAAGTCTGCTGTAATGAAGAAAATAATATTAATTATTATTTTCCTGACCAAATCATTCAAAATATTTTTTTAATGAAATAAATCTACCCTAGAGCGTTTCTGTCATTATCTTTTGACTGCACGGAGAAACCCTTTAGCAAACCCTTCATCGATGATCTTGTCCCGGGGATATGTACAAAATCAAGAAGACTATTTCAAATTTCTTAATTCTCGGAATCAATCATAGACGAAGGTGATCGAAAAAGAAAAAGGCGTTCAAGAAAGAGAATAGTGAAGAGTTTTATCATCTCAGCATCGTTACGATCAATGTAAAAGATTGAAAAGATGTGAAAGATCGTGATCGACAGTGGATCGGAGAGAACGTCATTCTGTCGCCGTCGTCTCTTTTCTACCAATCGATCGCTCCATCGATCGAACAAACGCCAGACACTCCCAATGGAATACTTGAGTTAATGGATTCACGCAAATATTTGGACTCTTGTGGACTCGCGGTGTCATCGGTTTTAATTTTTTCATAAATCAACAAAGCGAAAAAGCAGAGTAAAAGAACTGATTTCTTTCTCCCTTTCTTCTGTTTGTCTTTTGACCTGTCCGTTTGTTTATCTGATCGCTTGATGTGCGAAAATTCATGAGACGGAAAATATGAAATATTAATGTGACCAACAACTATATTAATAGGAACAACAATAATGAACTTTATAGCATCAAATACCATAGTAACAACAACAATAACGCTTTGCTAGTTACAACAACAACCATCAACATCACAAGCATCATAACAACAACAAGAATAGCACCAACTAGCATCACAACTTTCCTTTACTAATTCACAGTTATTTACAAGACTCGCCAGGTTAGAAATACATATTAAAAAAATAACAGCGATAAAAATAGACGACTCTTTGTTCACAAAAATCACAGAAACAACGAAGATCGCGACCCCGATGGTAGCAAAATAAAAAAAACCAACAAATCTTCTTCACTTTTACACGCACTTTCGCCTTAAACTATTTTCCCGCTGGCTTAATTAACATTCCATCCGCTTCGGACACCAATGAAACCTCTCTGGAGCCTCTCGTAAATTTTACGATCTAACGCGGAATCTTTTCGGAGCCTCTTGAAAACTATTTGAAAATCATTGAAGCCTCTTGAAAGCTCTCTGGGAGTCTGTGAAGCTTCTGTTAACTCTTTTAGAAGGCGTTGCTCTTTTCGAAAACCTCTTGGACCCATTCAGAAAATTTTCATGAGGTCCTGGAAACTCTCCCTGGACTCTCTCCAACGCATTTGAACCTTCTTTCAGAGCCCCTGAAGCCGCCGAGGACCCTCAACTCGAACTTACGTCGTGCGGCACTCGAACACGATGCCGTAATTGAGCTGGGCCCGGTCGAGGCTCGTGCGCAGCATCGTCTCCTGCAGCAGGCGGAAGACGTTCTTCATGTGGTGCGGCACCAGGGCTGCGGCCAGTGACGGGCGCCCCCAGCCGCCGCCAGAGGGGGTGGAAGACGGCGCGAGGACGATGGCGACGACCAGGGCCAGGACCAGTATCGACCGGACGCTAGACCCGTACACAGAAACGGAACCGAAACCGCGATCGAAATCGATCTGCAACGGACGCGAATGCAGCATTTGCAACGAGGTGATGACTGAGAGAGAGATAGCGAGTAAGCGAAAGAGAGCGAGAGAGGTAGATCGGTATTGTTTATTCCCAGAGGAATCGTCGATCGACGCGAACGAGGGCGGGCGGATGGCGACGACGAGCTTGTTCAGCTCTGTCCAGACTGCTTGTGATGCCCCGTGGCATGGAACTGATGCGATCTCGCGAACATTTTCCCACTGCGGTGCCGGCGACCGATCGATCGATCGGTCGATCTTAACCTAGCCGTAGTCGCGATGCTACTACTATCGGCCTCCAACCGGCTCTACTCAGGCTGAGGCGGCGGCGACGACAGCCGCACACCGACGGCTAGACAGACATCCATACAGAAACAGCGGTCGTCGGAGGGACAGCGGGTGGCGGCGATTGGGCCGAGAAACCGTTCTACACGACACCTCTGAGTCTGTGTTTGGACAAGTGAAAGTGATCGACACACACACAGAGAGAGAGAGAATACGATAAACTCCACGTCACACACCGACATAGATAGCAAATAGAGGGAGAGAACAGAGCTGATCTTGACACAGAAGCCCGACTTTGTTGTAACCATTCGCCGGCTCAGGTACAGCAACAGCTGTTCGGTGATCGACGATCGTCGCTCCATCTGAGCGCGAAATTTGCCTAAATTCGGAGAAAGAAGCAGAAGCTACGAAGAGAGAGAGAGAGAGAGAGAGAGAAGATGGGAACTCGATGGTCGCCGCAGATGATGATGGCTTCAAGTGGCGATCGAAGAGGTCACTAAAGCGTTTGTTGACTCCCAGGTGGCCCTAGAGCAAGAACGAGGGAGAGAAAGAGAAAATGAGACTAAACGAAATATAGAGGATATGAGAGAGCAAGGTAAAGGAAGACAGATGGCCCGATTAGTCAACGCATAGCATGGCATGGCATGGCTCGAAACCGAACCTGTCAAAGGGAGTTCTGTACAAACGATTAGTGAAAACATAGCATGGCATGACGACCTGCAGAAAATAGATTCCAACGTAAAAGAGCTGTCAAAATGGGTTGTGGAACCTGAGTTTTTATTGCAGGATAGCATTTTATTTGTTATATATGTTCTGGATCGGATTATTAAATTTTTTTGAACTTGCCATACTAATAAAAGTCAACATTTATTGGTCGAACATTCTACTTCCGAACACACCATTACAAATTTGCATTATTTAACCACAAAGTACACAAAATTAAAAACTACAAACATAAATCTATATCCATCTAGAATACTTGCCAATTCAATTTCTCCAGTGTTACCATAACGAAAAACTATTCATTATAAATTTAAAATTTAACATTCGCATATGGCAACTCCTTTACCCAACATAGCATAGGACTTGAGTAATCGCTTCTATGCGTCCATGCGTATGCCATGCCATGCTATGCGTTGACTAATCGTGCCAAGAGAGATGTTTATAGAAAGGCGAATGTGAAATATATTGAGCGAAACAGCGGAAGAAAGATAAATGATTTTGACTTGCGACCAGTTGCGATTTTGTGTATAGTTTTCTCTTATTCTCTTTATATTTGTCTCTTCATCATTTTCTCTCTTTAACTCCTTCTCTCGTCGGACTTCATTCGACTGGTTCAATGAACCCTCGCTAAGCAAAGAGAGGAGGTTGGCTTCAGAAATCTCTTCCGAGGGATGGTGTAGAATCGAGAATCGCGATTGGGGAAAGCCCAGTGGCACGAACCTTTCCAACAAACCCAGCCACCCTCCATGACTAATCGAGACTCGCTTACTTACTTCACTCTCTCTTTTACTCAATCACTCTCAGTATTTGGAGGGCAGAAACAAGTTTCTGAAAGGTATAAAGATAAACTATTGATACTCTATGTAGAATCAAACTATCAAACTACTTTTAATTTCACAATCATTATGATTGAAGATGTTGTGACGAAGAATTTTTCTGTACAAACACCTTTTCCCAGGTATAGATCTCGCTGTGGGGGTCCCCGAAAGGAGCTTAGATTTATCGGTGTTTATTTAACTTTTTAGAATTGCAGATCGATTTCATTGGATGACTAATGGGGGGAGGAATGACTAACTAATGACTAACTTTCAAACTCTTTATTCAGATAACTTTTGGGCGAATGGTTCGAGAGAACTTTTGGTAACTATTTTCAAGACCTATCGCAATACGATTTGCGGTTCCCACGATGTGAATTATTAATTATTTACTTAATCTCGCCAGAAATGAATCAGAGGAAAACGCACTACCAACCTGCGACGGAATTATTAAATCCATTAAACTGGTATTCTGATATGTGTTTCGATGATGGTGAATAATATTTTGAATTCCTCTTCGTAGAAATACTGGTTTTATATTCATATTTTAACACATTTTTTTGTGTAAGCTTCTGGTTTTTTTCTTCGATACTTTCAAAGAATTTTTATTCCGATTTATTCATGTTCTTGGCGACTGTTGCGAAAGCTACAAAATATAACTGAAATTAAAGTGATTCTAAACAAATTATTGATTGATAATTTAATATAAAATTTGAAAGAAAAATAGAAAATATTTTGTAATATACTTATGTAAAATAATAATAAAAAAATACTTAATATCAGTATATAAACTAATTTAAAAAATTTTAATTGCGTTTTATATTCTTGAAATAAAAATAAATTACAAAATTCTGTAAAATAGTTATGGATATTTTTATTCAGCCTATTTTACAATTTAGTAATTCCATTATATAAAAAAATTTATAAACAACTTTATTTTCATTATATATAATAAATATAAATAACCTAATGTCGGTACTAGAAAAACTAAAAATAAACTATATTCCTCAACGAGTTTTTAAGGCAGAAAAAATGTAAAGTTTCAATCTCTTTGCGAACTGATATCGCCGACCCAGCTCGATAGGGTGCGCTCTGGGTTCCCCTGGCGCGAGGTCTTCGTGGTAGCTTGAACTTCTAAAGACGACTTCTAAATAAAATCGCAGTCAGTCGCTGCTCAACCCTCGCAGCAACACAACATCGATTCAATATTCACTGCAGCAAATCCAGGAGGAAGACCCCTGGTCCGAAAGAAGTCGAAAAGCCTAAAACCGGTGCCGCCGTTAGTCACCGACAGACAACCAACCTATCGACGACAGTCATCAACACCTTCGGGCCTTCCCCGTGTCTCTCAGACAGCATTACCACTATCGTGCTTCCCATCGAGATCTCCAGCATCACCGAAATGACTTCCCTCCGATCCCTTCGTTTGGAAACAATTGTCTTGCTGATCATCACACTTGGATGGACGCTGACAGCCGAAGTCAAAGCGAGTGAGTATCGTTCCGAGGAATTCCCCATAGCCGTCTCCTTCCACACACCTCATTCGGCCCTTCCTCTTGTCTCCTCGTCCTTTCAGAGCCCGCCACGCTGAACGAACCCTGCCAACTGGAGTCGTCCGATAACGAGTCCTTCTGTCTGTCGCCCGATGATTGCGACAGCCTCAGTGAGTTGGAGAAGTTCGATCAACCCCTCAGGGGGCGAGGAAATTGCTCCGACGAGCTGGTGAGTACAACAAGTGATGAGACAAATTTCACCACAGTTGATGGTATCCATCTTAATTAATAATCGTTTTCACCATTTTTCCTCGGTATCTGCGTCTATTCCAGATCTGTTGTCCCAGCGAAGACGAGGACTCCGAGGAGATTTCATTGCGACTACTTACGCCCTCGCAAAATCGAAGGTTTCATCCGCAAACCACGAAGTTATTTCCATCTTCCCAGGGATCCAGAAACCCGTCTACAAATTGGGGCTCACAATCGCCCTCGTGGGGTTCGCAATCGGCCTCTCGAGGTTCACAAACGCCTTCTTGGGGTTCACGACCGTCAGCGAGAACATCCCAAGCTTCGTTGTGGAACTCTCAGCCGCCCTCGTGGGGTTCGAGACCTAATGCGGGGATCTCACAGTTCAATTCGCCTTTGTGGGGCTCGAGACCCGCAACGGGGATCTCGCAATCATCTTTGTGGAATTCGCAGCCTTCATGGGGTTCTCAATCGCCATCGTGGGGTTCTCAATCGCCATCGTGGGGTTCTCAATCGCCGTCGTGGGGCTCGCGGCCGTCTGTGGGAGTCTCATCGATCCCGCCGATCTGGAATCCCCGACCGACGGCGGGCAACCCCCTTCCCACGCCCCCCACCTGCGGCATCATGCTGAGCGACAGGATCCACGGCGGCAACCTGACGGCGCTTGACGAGTTCCCGTGGACGGCGAGACTCGAGTACAGCACACGTGAGTAGAAGACGAACAACGATCTTTTGGAGACATTCATTCATTCTCACTCTCTCTTTCCTTCTTCCTTCGTCTCCCTCTAGCCTCTGGCAAGAGCTACAACTGCGGCGGCAGCCTGATCGCCGACCGCTGGGTCCTGACCGCGGCCCACTGCGTGACGGGTCGGGCGCTACCGTCCAACTGGCGGATGGTCGGCGTCCGGCTGGGCGAGTGGAACGAGCAGACGAATCCCGACTGCATGACGCTGCGCAACGGGCGTCGCGACTGCGCCCCGGAGCCGGTGGACGTGCGGGTGACGCGGTGGTTCGCCCACCCGCTGTTCGACTCGCGGTCGAAGGCGGTGCCCAATGACATCGCGCTGCTGCAGCTGGAGCGACCCGTCCGCAGCACGCAGTTCGTGCGGCCCATTTGTCTGCCGCAGAGTCGCGTCGATCGCGAGCGCAACTACGCGGGGGCGACGGCGATCGTCAGCGGCTGGGGGCGGACCGAGCACAACAACCAGCCCAGCCCTGTCAAGCTGAAGGCAGCCCTGAGCGTGTGGCCGACGGCCGAGTGCGTCGAGCGCTACCGCAGAGAGCTGAACATGACGACGAAGCAGATGTGCGCCGGTGGGGTGCGCGGCATCGACGCCTGCCAGGGCGACTCGGGCGGGCCGCTGATGGTGGAGCAGGACGAGCCGTCGCTGGGGCTGAAGGTCTTTCGGCTGGTGGGCGTGGTCTCGATCGGGCGCAAGCAGTGCGGTACCGGCGGCTATCCGGGCATCTACACGCGCGTCGGCGCCTACGTCGACTGGATCGAGCAGACGATGGCTCAGCACTCGTAGGGCCGATCGATCGATGGGTCGTTGATCGTTATCTCAATTTGTAATTGTGTATTTAAGTATATTGTGCCATAGTGGTGATTGCATGGGCGTGTGTCTGTGGGAACTACATGTATGTAGGAGAGAAAAGAAAAAGAGAGAGAAAATAAAGCCGCTGTGAATTTTACCGCATTCGAAATGAGTTGGAATTCGTTGGGGATTGTGTGGGAATGTGAAAAATTTTCAATTTGCATAAAGTTCGCAATATTGTCGAGCGATGGCAATAACAAAAGTAACAAAAAACACCAACAGCAACTTCTTACAACAATAGCAACAGCGATGGAAACAACTCAGTGGAAAAATTTCGCTAGTCCCTGGCCGCTGGTTGTTTGACCACACATGGCATCCGCCGACATTTTGGCTCTCCGCAAATTGTATAATGTCGCAAATGCAGAATTTTTACAGCTTCAGCATCGGTTCTCGCAGTCAAGTGCGGTTGAAAATATGCTCGCCACACGCCTCTTGCCGCTTCAGGCTTAAAGAATCTCCTCCACATGTGTGTGTGAGTGTGTGACTAACGGAAGGTTAAAGCGTTGATAACTTCTGCCCAAAGAGGCCGTGGAAGATTCTCAGGAATCGGAGAAGAAATCACCCTCGACCAATAGCAATAAGTCCTTAATTAACTTCAGCTGCTGCCGATCCCTCGGACTTTTGGTCAATTCTCCGCACAATTAACTCACACAGCATCTATATACAGAGAGACATTTAAGCCTTGTTATTGCGTCCTACTGTCGTCGTCTCAGCCATCCCTAAAGCTTCAGATTGTCGCAGGTTTTCTTCGTCGTGATTGCTGGTCAGAGGTCGGTGTGGTGCGAGGAGATGGGGAAAGAGGTGGAGACGGTGGAGAAGATAGTGGAAGAGAAGTTGGAGAAGGATATGTTGGAGAACAAGAAGGAAAGAGAAGTTGGAGAAGGGTAAGAAGTAGGTGTTCGTGTGCGACTACCAGGGATTTGGTTAAATATGTGCCAAATTAATTCGTTACCATAAGACTCGTGGGTATCTCCTAAATCCCATGGTTTTCTCTGACATTTTTCTCGGGTTCTTCTTCTGCTTCTGGTTTTCCCTTTGGTTCTGGTTTATCAGGTATTTAACTTTTTGCCTAGCGTTTTTTTTTTCTGGTTTTGGCTCTTGAAAGTATTTCCCCCACAAAAGGTAGGGAATATTTCTATAATTGTTTGGTAGATTTGTTTTCATTTCCATACGAATTCTCCTCCCTGAATTTAATTATTCAATGCCATTGCTTAATTATGGGATTCCAGTTTGATTTTCATGTTCAACCCCGTAGGTATACGAATTCAGGTTTTTTTGATGAATTCCAAGGTCGTCGGTACTGATTTCAAGAACCAATCTTTTTTTTTTTATCTTGCCTTCCCACATATGTACGTAAATACATATATATTTGTATAGACATCTCGGTTATTCTTCATCCCCTCCTCAACCGACATCCTCCAGCCTACGATTCACTTTTTTCCAGCTCGAATCGTCGGTGTCGATGTTTCTCAACTTTTGCTCTCAGTCGTCTCAACCACCACAAACAAAACCAACAATATCATCATTATCAGAAACAACAACAACTCCCACAATACTTTCCTTTCACATCTCTGTTTTTTGCCTCTTCCCTCATTCACTTCTTCCTTTTATTCTACTATTATTTTTGACTTTTTTCCCTCGTCAAACTTCAACGATTTCTGTCAACAGTTGAATTCGTTTTTATTGTTTTCTTCTTGTCTCTATCTTTTCATCGTGCTGTTCATGTTATTATTGTTGTTCTTATTGTTTTTGTTGCTCGTATTGCCTTTGTTGTTATTATTGTATTTGTTGTTCTTTCTTGATATTCTTTTTATTTTGGGGAGTTTCTTTGAGCTTCTCAGTTGTTACTGAAAAAAAATGTTGTCAATCTTCTTCTTCTACCTATTGTGGAGTTTTTGTGTTTTATTGTCATTGTGTTTTTTATTTCCGTTATTTTTGTCATGTTGTTTGCTTTTTTCTCAAGTTCTTGTAGTTGTTGTCATCGCCATCTTCCCTCCATTGACTGTTGAACTATTTTACCGCTCAATTGATTTTGCAATTTATTTGCGCGCATTAACTTCGACTTCAACGTGTGTTTTTGCAGTTGTCTCTTTTTGTTGCCTTTGTTGTTGCGGTGTTTTTCGCTTCTCCACATTCCACATCAATTTCCTCTCCTCTCACCATCATCATCATCACTGTCACCATCATCCCCACATCCATGAGAAGGTGACATCGACGACTCATTGAGGCAGTTCGACGTCGTCGGAGTCCTCGGAGGACCTCGGCATCGGAGTCATCATTGTTGTTATAGTTGCAATGACAGAGAAATTGAGAGATATAGAAAGCGAGACAGAGACAGAGGGAGAGAGGGTGAGAAGCCAAGAGTGAGTGAGTCGTCTCGCAAAGCTATCGACATTTATATCGATTGCCGGCAATTGACTGGATCGCATTACGATGGAGAGGACGATGGAGTAGATGATGGAGATGAGGAGGACGACTAAGAGGACGAGAACAAGGAGAGGAGGACGAGGAAAAGGAGAGAATATAGACAATGACGGGGATGACGATGGAGAGAGAGAGAGGAGAGGGAGAGTTGGCGATGTCGGGAAGTTGCTGGAAATTGTTATAAATCACACGATTGTCCTGGTCCCAGGGTTCTCTGTCTCGATCCGGGCTCAGCGGAGCACGTGACATGTGGCTCTCTGGGTAGTCGAAGAGAGGGGGTGGGAGAGAGAGAGAGGGAAAGAAATAGACAGAATGACAGCGATAGAGGAGGATAGCGATAGATAGATTGGTTGATCGACGTGCCTTAGGTTGAGGATATTAAATGGTTTTTAAATAGCTTCCATTTGTGATGAAGACCCTGGGAGTCTCCCAGCGAAGTTCTTGCCATGGCATCGGTTTAATGAACCTGGAGTCCTTTGTCCTCTCCCTCCTCATCTTCGGATCCCACCTCTGCATGTGGTGACGCTGTTTCTTGAGGTCCAATTAAAATCTACTTAATTTTCATTTCGACTACGAACAGGATGCACACAAGTCCTTTCGCTTTCATCTCTAAGCTAAGACAGAGATACATGTGTGTCTCATTATCGTCGACATATTGTCTCATGACAACAATGACAACAACGATAACAACAACAATGGCGAAAATAACAACAAAAACACAGGCAGCAACAACTTAATTAAATAGAAGTTTCAAATGATTCGACTCTCATTCGCATCTGTTGCTGCCATTCCGAGGCTCCCTCGAAGAAGGACTCATTAGGAAAGGCCTCCGTATCATCTTCTTCATCTCTCTCTGCTCCTTCTCCTCTCTCTTGTCGCCTCTTTCTCGTCTCGTCCTTCTTGTCTTCTCCTCTTTGTCTCCTCCTTTTGTCCTTATTCTCTACCTCCATACAAAAGATGGTTTCATGTGTGCCTTTTGGGTTCGTTAATAATAATAATTATCGTTGTTGTTATTGTTATTGTGGAAGCATTTAAATTATGCCCATTATTGAAGAAGTTTTATCAATGCGACGCATCTGGAATTCAAATGAAGAGAGAGCTCAAAAGTTAGTCCTCGGAAAAAGGAAGGATTTATAATCGTTTTATTTCCTCTTGATCTCATTTGCTGAATGGAGGCAGATAACTCATTCAACTAAAATACGTTGAATGAGTTTGTCTTGTCTTGTGTCTTGAGGCTAACGTAGGAGGGAAATTAAGAGTTCGGGAGTGAGAGGAAATACCGTAATTGAATGGCGTCATTCAAAATAATTCTTCAAAAGAACCAAGGACAGATATTAATAGAGACTTTTATCGCTCTGCGCACTCGACGATCTTTTCGAAGAAGAAATTATTGTATATTTTTTGTTAGTTTTTCGTATTAGTTTGGATTTATGAGAACAATTATGATGGCAGTAAATTTTTACGAATGCCTGAAAGTATGCAGTAGTATTTTTCTTCTCTAACTACAGCCAACCACATTCGCACCACGTTCTTCAAATCCCTGCCCGTAAATACAGAATAACACAATTACACCACTACTACCACTGCACTCACACACACCTGCACACACATACACATGCACCCATTCATTCGCACACAGTCACTTGATCGTTGAAATCCCATATAAATCCCGCAAAAATCCCACCAAATCTAGCCATAACTCTAAGCGGTATAATTTGTAAATTTAAAATCCTCGCGTTGGCGTTAATCAACACGTTAGACGTTAAACCACAGACTCACACAGACACCCACACGCACGCACAGAGACAAAAAGAGCAAACGACAGAGAGAGGGTGATAGACCGTCAGAAGCGAGAGGGAAGGAAGACCTACAAAGTTTGTAGTACAAACTTCTACGGATCCTGCGTGCGAATCGAGGACTTTTGAGCATTTGTTTTCGCTACTCTCGCAAGTGTTTGTATATATGTGTGTGTGGGTGAGTATGTGTTTTGTATTAGTGGGGGAGATTGAGTGTAAGTGTGTGCGTTGATTTGTTGTTATCCATTGTTAATCCTTTTTAAGTAGGTTTGCGCTTGTGTTGCGAGTTTCAGTCGTCGATGTTGTTGTTGTTTTGAATTTGGTGTTTTTTGTTGTTGTCGTTATTTTTGTTGTCATTATTGTTGTTATTATTTTTGTCATTGCTTGTCGCTTTTGTTTTGCTTGTCTTTTTGGGGTTTCATTCATAATTATTGTCGTTGTTGTTATTGTTATTACTGTTGTTGTCATTGTTGTTGTTGTCGTTTATATTACTGGTGTCATATGGCGGAGTTGAACGTTTTAAAGTTCACTCACTTGAAAATCCAAAAACTCAAAATTTTCATATTTTAAAATCTAAAAAATTAAAAAAATTTACATATTTAAAAGTAAAAAAAAAAAATTGTCGTCACAAAGTCGTCATGATTTCTCTGAGGTCTAGCTGTGCCACTCCCAGCCTCTATAGCGAAACTCTTCCACACCATCACACGCTTAACTCTTCATCACTTAACTCGGGTTTTAAATCAATTGCGAGCCACTGGCAAAATAGCAACATTTTAGCATCATAAACACACAAGTTCTCCATACTCACGCACATAGGCATTCCACAATTTACACACACAGCTATAGATATTTGTCACCCACACACACACACTCAATGACTGTGGCATGTGGCCGCCCACATGAACAGAAATTAATGATGAGGAGCCGAGGTTGATTTTGGGTGGTGCTGGAGAGTCGTTTTGAGAGACAAGCTGCTAATCGCAATTAGCTGCCGACACCGTATGTCTATCGAGGAGGAAAGAGACAGAGAGAGAGGGAGAAAGAGAACGCGTGAAAGAATTAGATTTTCAAAACAATAACAATTACAAAAATAAGAACGATAAAAACGACAATAGTGATAATAATAAAGAAAGAATGATATTGATAAAAATAAAATAATAACAGAAATTGTGAATCGAAAAGAAAAAATAGTGTGATTTGTATTTGTTGCAATTGTTGTTGTAATGCATGCTTTTATTGTTATAACGAAGGACACGCGATTTGTACCAGGCCATTATACACGAAAAGAAAGAAAGAGAGATACGAAGGAATGGAATGCATGTGAGAGAGAAAAGGAGGAGGTTCTGTGTGTATATGTGTGTATTTTTGTGTGAGGACGATGATCTTTTAAACGTCTCTAGACATGTCGAATAAAAACGGGAATAAAATTTCAAATGGCTGAGTGACCATCTTGCCAATGGAGAGTACTGGCGGAGGGTGGGGGTGTGTAGTTTTCTTCCATCAACGAACGCAATGGACGGACATACACATACAAATACAAATACAGACTGACATGCGGATGGACGGATGGAGACACTAACGAAGAGAGATGGAGCTGAAATAGGAATTAGACAGGGACATCGTGAGATGCACAGAGATGGAGAGGTGGGCATGAGGTGAAGAGGTGGACAAATGGACGACGAGGAGATGGAGGAAGGGACAGAAGGGAGGATGAAAAGGCAGGGAGACACGTTCGAGTCAGTCGAGCGAATGCGAAGTCAATGGGATGCAAGAGCTGTTGTCCGCCCTGCATCGAACGCAATAAGAACAACAACGATCGGTATCTAGTCTCACAACAACAACAATCGGTATCTTCACTTACGACAACAAAAACAATCGGTGTCTCTTCTAACAACAGCAACAACAACAGTAACAACAAGAACAACTGGTGAATGCCACAAGTTCCTGTCATTCTTGCAACCAAACAAACAAAAAAACAAACAAATCTCAATCCTTGTCCAAAACACAGGGTGACTCAAGACATCCTCAAGTGTTTCTGAAATCAACCACAAGGCTTGTGGTTGATTTCATCCCACTAGAATCAGCGTATCCTGCATCCCTTCGAAGGACTTAAGTTCGATCCGCGCGTCGCAGCTGTCGCTGTGTGGTGACGCTTGAGGCTGGTCATCGGAGCATGTCATGGCAGCGTCAGGAGGAATGTCAGGAGTAGCATCAGGAGCAACGTCAGTCGCTGCGTCTCAGTCTTGCCGTCAACTCCCGCCGATTGTCAAAGGCAGAGGAAGAGAAAGAGAACGAAAAATGTTTCGATTTCCATCGCCTTGATCTGCATATGTTGTTGCTGTTGTTCGTCTAGATGTTGAATTTTTTCTACAATTATAAGATTTCTAGTTCTCTTTTTTTTCATTCAACTTCAATTGAGTTGTTCCTGAGTCTTCCTCCACTTCTGCTTCTTTTTAGTATAATCCTTTCGTGAGGCTAGAGAGAAATCCTTAAAGCCTCTTCAACACTTGAAGAGTTCCTCTGAGCCTCCTATGCTATCTTTATTTCTATATCGTATATCTTTCTCTCTCTCACTTGGAGTGTGGGTGTATGAGATATTGGCCAAGCAAGAGTCAATGAAAAGAGAGAGGGTGAAAGGTCGAAGTTCATCGAAAGTCGAGTTATTCGATTGAACAACTGAAGCAAAAACAGACATGAGCAACTGTTGCTGCTGGCGAATTTCGTGGCACGCGTCACACCTTTCTCTCTCTGTCCAACTCGGTCTCAATGTCTCTCCTCCTCGCCCTCACTCTCTCTAATCCTCTCTCCCTACCTCGAATGCCCTTCTTCTCCACTTGTTCAAATGAAAACATGGCCAAGAAGTTTCGCCGCCGATGATGAAGAATCTCGAAATCTTCCACCGACACCGAGCTTAACCTCATCCTCTCAATTTCCTCGCGGCTCATCCGCTTCCTCTCGTCCTTTCGTCCTTCCCTTTATCAACTTCCCCACCTCGTTGCCCACCACTCTCGAACAACTCGACCGATGTCGGCGCTGCTTAAAACAACGACGAGCCGAAACTTTCGACACGACGCGGCCGTCGATGTTTGATGGGGTTCGCGGAGTCAGCGGGCAGTTGAGGAGATGGCAGACGAGTGCGGGGCGTGGCTGGCATGACTTGTGGCGCTCGCTCCCTCGCAGGACGTGGCATAAACAAGCGGCGAGAGTTCGTTCGCTCACTGTTCGTTCCGTCGTCCATTTGTTCCTTCGTTCGTTCATTTGTTCGCTCAGCTCCAACCTGCTCTGGGGCTCCAAAGAGGGGGCCAAGAAGATGACGAGGGGTCCAGGAATATGACGATGGGTCAGGCTAGAGAACGACGGAGGTCGAAGAACGGTGGCGTGAGGGGTTCGAGAGGCGTGGGAGGTGTCAAGCAGCGCAACGGCATTTTTATGTTGCATCACGTACAGATCATAAGTCATGTTTGGACGTCTGGTGCAAAAGTCCGGGACGAGAACAAGAACATGCTCCCAGAGTGTGTGTGTGAGTTTGTGTGTGTGATGAAGAGGATGCGCGGGTGGGCCGAAGGATATTGCAAGGTGATGGGCAAACATTGACCGTACATGACCTTAACTTAAAGCGTTATTAACTTATTTTTGATGAAGCGAATCGTGTTGCAAACAAATCATCGACCAACTTCGAGCCGCCGCCCCCTCCACCCCCACAAACTCCAACAACATCGACATGGCCAACAGCTACCCATTACATTAGGAAGGATGGCTCCATCTTCACCCTCGCTCCCCCTATTCACTCTCCCTCCCTTTCCACCATCCTCTTCATCACTGTCCGACACCCCCGAAGCAGGATTCGATTTCCGGCCTCCGCCTTCGTTTTGATTTATTCGTCGTGCATTCGGCTGAGGGTTCAGAAGGGCGCAAGAGGCGTGGCTTCTGGGGCGGACGCCAGGACGAGAGTTCGAGTGAAACACGGCGGGCGTGTCCTGTGTCAAGGATTAGCCAGACGGCCGGCGAGAGGCAAGTGATTGTCTCGTGTTGCTCGTGATTTTTCTTGTCTCTCCCTTGTCTTTCGTTCCTCGTCTTCTTCGTCCCTTGTCTCTTTCTCCCTCACGTTTCCTTCGTCCCTCGCTTCTTTCGTCTTTTTTCCCTTACTTTTCTCTCATCTCTTCCTCGCCTCACCCTCGCGGCTCTCGTTCTTTACTTGCTCGTATTTTCTCCATTTTATTGCCTCGGCGATTCCGTTCGGTTCTCGCTTTAATGCGCTCCCGGCACGCTTTGCCTCCGACCCCCGACCGAAGTCGACACCGCCCCCACCATCGGCCGCCCACCACTTTCTCCGTCGCTTCGTGTCTTTTATGATTTACGCACAATGGGCTCGTCCTGCCTCGTCTTCGTCGTCGTCGTCGTCGTCCCCCTTCATCCAGGCTGCCACTCCCTCCGCCTGGCTGTCGGAAGAGATCCTCAGCCCGTGATAAGCCTGCAGGAGTGTTTCTTGCATTCATGTCCTTTCTACCCCTCGCTCCTTGGACACTCTTCCGTAATTCTTTCTCACTCTTGCACAAAGCTATCGCCCTGGTGGATCCTCGCAGCTACCATTAGAAGATTAATGAATTGATAATATTTTGCTCCGCTTCTCTTGGGCCCATTCTCGCCCATTCCTTTCGCCTGGTGGACGCATCTGCTAATTAACATTTTTGCTAATTTCGATGTCATCATCAGCATCGATCTGAATGAGGAGTGTGGGGAGGAGGGAGGGAGAAGCAAGGGGTGCCACCGACGTCCTTTCGAAACCCGTCCTTTGTCACAATTTGCCACAGCTCAAAAGTAACCCGAGTTTTTCCTCCTGCTGTTGTCGTCATTGTCTGAAGGAAGAAAGGACTTGTTTCCTGTTTAGCACCGAATGCCGACTTCCGGCCATGGCAAATACACGCTAATGGCAGTTCAGTCGAGTGCAAAATAAAAATCAATTCGTCACAAGAAGTCAACGAAATCGCGCTAATCGAATTATAGCCAAAACAAAGGGCTCAACCTAACAAAACTTCCTCCTACAAAAGGGATCAACTCATCCTACAAAAAAGACCAATTCATACAGAAATACCTCTTCCTCCGACAAAAGG
Organism: Coelopa frigida; assembly: GCA_017309665.1. Classification (NCBI taxonomy): domain Eukaryota; kingdom Metazoa; phylum Arthropoda; class Insecta; order Diptera; family Coelopidae; genus Coelopa; species Coelopa frigida. The sequence goes on along the minus strand of CM029564.1, from coordinate 12,352,585 downwards.
ACATCCGTTCAAGATGGTGGCGCGAATTCATCGCCCATCGCAATGGGGGGCTCATCCTCAACCCACGAGCTGAAGTCAAGTGGAAGTAAATTCCGCGGTTTCGTCCTTTGGCTCCTGTGCTTCTTCGACAAATACACAAAGGACAGATACATATTTGGAAATGCAAATTTAACGCTCCACCAAGAGGAGAAGGGAATGAGTTGGCGGTAGGAAGGACGAACTGATGCAGGTGTGGGCAAATATGCGCGTGTGCACTTTTTTCCCTATCCTTCGCCTCCAAAGACTCTCTCTCTCTCTCTTGGACTACGACCCCTACTCGCACAACACTTAGTCCACATCATGGACCCTTTTTCTCAGGGCTGGGAGACACTAGGACAGACCGACAGTTGAACGAACAGACGCACGGACGGACAAACACACCAGACGGACGGCCATAGCAAGACGAACGACCAACGGACGGACGGACAGACGACTCTCTGGTTACTCCTTGGCCCAAGTGTTCCCGCCGGAGTCGTAAACATATCGTTGCGGAACGTGAGCCTGAAACGACGACTACGTTGACGACAACAACGAACGACATCGACAACAGTTGCTACTACATGTAATAGTTGCCACGCCCCCTCGCCTCCAACACGATGGCCCCGGAGGCCGCTCCTCCTCCTCGCCCTCCATGTTCGGTGCAATTGCAACACCTTGTTCTCAGGTCACTCCGGAGCCATTTGCCCAAAGTGTGTCCTACTCTCTTAGTCTCCATTCTCTCTCAGTCTCTCTCTGTATCTATGTTTGTGTGTGAGGTTCTGGTGGTCCCGAGCGAGGGATAACTAATAGTTGCCCGAAGCCACCTCCGTCTCCCCACCCTTCAATCCTCGGTCGACTGGTCGCTTACTTATATTTGGCACCGCCATCGACCACGTCGGAACCCATTTTTGTGCACGAACATTTATGATCATGATCATGACTTCGATGAAGGCGTCCCAGTCAGTGACTCCAAGATGTTGTAGGTTTTGTTATTGTTCTTGTTGCTGGTTGTTATTGTTTTTACTCCTAGTTTTATTGTGGTTTTCGCTGCTTGTTATTATTGTCGTCGTTGCTTGTTTTATTTTGGTTTTCCTAGCTGTTATTATTGTTTTTGGTGCATCTGTTATTATTATTGTTCTTTCTCTTGTTATAGCAGTGTATTGTTTCGTTCGTATTTAAGTCATGTTCATCTCCCCATCCACCCATCCTTGAGTCCTTTCTTCTCGTTTTGTCTAAGTTTTGTCTGTCTGTCCCTCTCTTTCTATCACCGTCTGTCTGTCCGTGGTACTTTGGCTGCCCGTCTCATGTTCGAAATTATATTCGGAAATGTTTTACGTGTCCGTGTGCAAGTTCATTTGTTGCCATTAAGCAATTGTTCGGTAATGGTATCCACTCTCTCTCCCACACTCAGTCTTTTTCAATTGGCCATTCAATCGGATTCCTGTTGGAGGTTGGAAGACGTCGATGTCCTAGAGAGACCAATGTACTTTTATGTCCTCGTCCGAAGGAGTCGAAGACCATTAGGTGCCTCGATCTCAGATTATGTTCGCAACTTCGATGGCTTCAGAAAATTTTGACTAATCCTAACGGGAGAAATCATGATAAAGACAGGGGATGAGGGTAGAAAAGAATTCTTTGATGAAAACGATAGAAGTTTAAAGATTCGAGCTATGAAGGATTATAATTTATAAGGTGAAATAATAAGGTTAAGATAAAATATCATGAATATATTATAATACTAATATTGGTATATGTAAAATACTCTTTGGTATTACCCACAAATATTTTAATGACCCATTCTGCTCCTATTGCCATGTCATATAAGGATAAACCATAAAATAGTCTTAATTATGCATATTTCCTTTCAATTAATATTTTAAAGCCGATTGAATTAAATTTTGTCTGATAAAACTCTGTGATAGTCGAAGCCCAAAAACATTTCCCTAACGCCATCGTCACAGTGATCTCTCGTAAATTTCACAAACACCACCACAAAGAGCGTCCAACCTCTTCGACCCAATTAATTGAATCAATGAAAATATGTACGCTTCCTGAACGCACGGAATTCTATGGTGAATAATTGAACAAACAAGAGTAAAATTACAGGATAATTACAGTAATTCATGCATTCATTCACTCGCTCTCTCTCTTTCATTCATGCATGCATTCATTGATTCATGTCCAGGACTCTCGTGTGTGTGTCGAGGTGAAGCGAGGATCTCATGTGATTTCATATGCGAAACAAAATCTCTATTAATCGATTGTGATGTTTTTAATGCAATTAAATGTTTACAAAGTTGAAAACAACGGTTACTATTTGTATGTGTGACAAGAACAACAAGTCCTGTACAAGTCCTTTACAACATTGTACACACATTAACAACAAAAAACATAAAGTACCAACAATTATCTGAGTACAAACAACACGACTACCTCTAGTAATTACGGGAAAATATTGCAATAAGTAACGACTCCTCAAATAATGCGATTCCATGATGGTATCGGCATCAGGTCCAGGGTCACCGCGGGAGGTGGTCGTGTCCAACTGGGCCAAAGTCCACCATGACCCACAATGTACCCGACCTGACTGACCCGACCTGTGGTGGGCCGGCGGATGGACGCGAACGAGGATGGATGGATGGTGGTGAGCGTGGAGCCAATTTGCGAGGACGCGTGAACGCATCGCTGGACTTCGATGTGTGCGGCGCCCTGGAAGCGCCTCGAAATTGAGTTGAGCGAAGAGCTCAGGTGAGGGATGAAGAGGCGCCGACCACCAGGCGTTGAGTCCGATTGCAGTGCATCACAACGCAATGACCTTTGAGCTATTTTTCACCACTGATCCGCTGAAAAAGGTGTTGGTATTTATTTTAAGACCCAGCCGAAATATCATCCGGTCAGAGTTGAAATAGCTATAGCGTGTGAGGTGGGATGGAATGGTAGGGAATGATGTGGGCACCATCGGTCGTGTGGCCGCGAGTCCAATTTCGAAATTAGGTTTTTCGCACACTTTTCAAACGATCGCCAGGAATTTAATTAATTTTCCACCCAAATGAGTTCGATGAGTGCGATCTAACCCTGATTCCGGTGCAACGACTGACTTAATGTTGTTGTATGGTTTTTGATATTGTTGTACTTGTTTTTGTTGTTGTATTCGCGAAACTCGGCACACCAAGTTGAAATGGAATTATTTCCCCACCAGCTCGGGGTGAATTTAAATTTCATTTAGTGCGTTTGTGATTTTTTTTCTCGGTCTCCAATTCGATTTCGGCGTTCCAAAAAAAATATGTGTGGCCAGTGGAATCCTCACTCGAAATGTTTTCATCTATTTAATTAAATGACGTTGCCGCTGTTAGCACGTTCTCGGAATATAATTTAATTTTAAATAAATACATATTTTTCCGTCGCGAACTCCTCGCGAAACACGCGCCCACCTAATTAAAGGGTAGAGAGGGGGGAAAGAGGACGAGGTTTGAAGTCAGACGCCATCTCGCCCACGGCATCGACGTCTGCGATTTGTTTGGATGATTTATTAGCACGTCGTTAATTGAGCTCGAGCGACAACAATCGATGGCTTTGAGCGATGGGGGCTCCGAGGGAACTTTCCAGATCACAATGAAGGTCTTTAAGCCGCTGATTGAAGATAATAATGGGTACTACTCCGACTCCTATGTGACTTAGGGATTCCTCTGGTGTTCCTACCTACGAAAACCTTCAACGATCCAACGAAAACCAACTACGTTGACTCCTGATGAATGATAAACAAAACATGAAATGTTTATTAATTTTGATGGTCGCAAATAAAGTTCCAGTAAAATCAACTGCAGAGACAATAACAAGAGTAAAGACAACAATAAAAGTAAAGACAGCAATACAAATAAAGCAGATTCGAGCTGATAAAATCCCCGAGAAACTTCACCTTCGTCACATTGAAACGATTGCGATTGAGGGAAAAAAATCCCCACTCCCAGATCGGATGGGATTTGTTGACAAGATTTCATCATCATAGTCATGTTGATGATGATGAAGATGAGGAAGAGGGGTTGCCACCTAGAGGAACTATAATAACGTTTCGTCTATCTGGTTGAACGATCGTGTTGATCAACAAACGCTTGGAGGTGGAATAATTTTCTCATCTTGTTTGCTAATCTCAGCTTCTGTTCAATTCCATCAAAATTCTATTCACCACTCTGAAATTCACCACGGTGATCGCTCTCAGTTTCTCTCTCTCTCTCTTTCTTTTAACTCGCTCTTGTTTGTATCAGCTGACCCGTGTGATCTTGTCGAGCGGATGACATCAACTCATCAGCCGTTAAATCACTGTTACAACAACAACAACAACAGTAACACATACAACAACAAAATTACCAACAACAGCTGTATCAACAACGATTCTAACAGAAAACAATATCATCGACTACAATAACAATATGCAAATTTTTACAATAACAACGATAACAATCAGTATAAACCGATTTCGTTTCAATTTCATTTTCAATATTTCTGGTACTGTTGTTGTTATTATTACCATTATTGCTGTTAATGTCTCTTGCCACCGGCCGGTCGCCGTCGTCGATCGGTTTCTCACGGAGTCGACTTGTGATCGCGACTCAAGATCACTCGTCAGTTTAATTTTTTCCCTCGTCGCGTCGACACGTTCGCATTTGTTCGAAGGTGTTTTTTGTTGTATTCGTCTCTGGTTTTTATATTGAGAAATAAAAATATTTATTTTTATTCAAAGTATTTTCACATTTCGACAAACAAAATGAAGTTGTTCGTTTTGTCGTGTCTGCTGATCGGGGTTTTGGCCATCGGACAAACCTCGGCCGCCGCTGGCAGCACGCACCTCGTCTGCTACTACGATGGCAACAGTTATGTGCGCGAAGGTAAGTCAGTTGCACTGAGAGAAAATCACCATTCAAATTACAATCTTTATGAAAATCGCTTTGAAATTAAAATAATTTTGTATTGAAGAAAAATAAACTACTTCGTATATAGTTAATTTTATTATTAGTTTACTATTTTGGATTTAACAAAGTTCAAACAGTTTGATATAGCGAAAATAAACTACAACGATTTTGGATTAAACGAAAATTAAATATTTTGAATTTAAAAAAAAATACAAAATTGAATTATTTGTATTTTAAGAAATTTAACTTTTAATTGAAGAAAATTAAACTATTTTGGATTTAACGGAAATTTCAATATTTTTGTTTTATCAAATATAAAATATTTTGAATTTCTCAATATTAAATTATTTTATATTAAATTAAATTTATTTAAATTATTTTGGAATTTATTTTTGTAAATTTAAAATATGCAAATTTAATTATGAAGTTGGTAATTTATTTTAATTCAATTGAAATCTTCATGAAATTTTCCCATATGTTCGTCAATGACTCTGCCTACTTCCCAGCTATTCTTTAAAATATTGGAGAACTCCCTCAATTATTTTCCCTCCAAACGTATAATTGCGAAACCCATCGCCGACTGCCCGCTCCCTCTCTACCACCCCAAATTCCCGAATTTCAAACTCTCGAAATCCAGAAGCATCCACAAGATGTGTTATCTTCAAAAGTGGTCGACATATTAACAAGTTGTAGCCAAAAGGTTATCGCGGAATTGGGTTCTTTCTGTCCGACCAACAACAATAACAACATTGACCACCGAGAAGTCACACATATCTATCTGTCCGAGAAGATTAGAGCTGAGCAAGAAACTTGTATTTACATACAGATAGTGCTAACGAGACTTTAACCTGAATCTTTTATTCAATTGAATGAAGGCAATCGCATGGAAGAGCTTTTAGTTAGCTTTATTCAATCTTCGCATAATGGAAATTTGCATTTTAATTTTACCGAGAAATCAGTTTGATCTATTTATAGCGAAACAGTCACATATAATCACATTCCCATAATATAATCATATCGACGCAGATGTTTGAATGACCCACGCCACAGAATTATCTCCTCTTTATTTAATTATCGGAAAATCGAGGAATTATTGTTGTTTTCATGTTGTTGCAACCGGGTTTCATGAAATTATCTCTGGTGGTTTTGGAAAATATGCGGGGTGTTTTTATGAAAACTTATTAATTCTTTTTAGAGGGCTATTTTTAACAAAATAAATAAAGAGCTGAGAAATGAACGTTGTGAAAAATAATTATTTTTATCAATAGAAAAAATATATGAATATTTATTTTATATAATAATAGGTTCAAAAAAGGAATGGAAAAGCCATCGGTATACAATGGAAATGAAATGAATAGAAAAGTTGAAAGTAAATAATAGAAGAAATGAATAGTTCTTTATAAAAAACTAATAATAGTGAAATATTATAAATATCTCAGCGAAAGATCAGTATTACCATATAGGAATGATTTGTAATAATAGCTAGAATCAGTTGTTATTGTGAATAAAAAAATTAAATATTTAAATATACGAAATAATTGATTTCCAGGAACTCAGTATTAGTGGGAAAGTGGCTCAGTCGATATGTAATATAGTATCAATACTACACTCAATAGTACATCAATAGATATGTGTATCAGAAATTGAAATGCGTTTACAAGTTTAGCTTTGAAGAAAGTATGGTTTGTTTCTCAATAAATACGTGAATCATTAGGTTATAGTTTCATAATAAAGATATGGTAATAATTAATTATCAATGATAATGATATTAATACACTATAGGAATTAATATATACAATTAATGCATATATTTTCACTTCATCTGGTTCACAATACATTGATAATGATATCAAAAATAAGTAAAGTACTTTTCTATTGAGGTCATGTTGAGAAACTCGTGGACCCTTCCTCGGGATCAAGTATTACACAACAACGACGGTCCAACGAAACTGAAATCGTCACCAATGATTAGGAGCAGGTTATCGCCAAATGCTCATTATTTAATCGCCATGAAGTGTTTATTTCTGTTTGTATTTTAATCACTACCATTCGTTATATTTCTCTCTCTTGAAAAAACCGGTAAAACGTTTTTTAATACTTTACTTTTCGTTTTATTTTATGTTCATAAACTGACGCTGATTCAGACGTGTCGCAATCCATTTAACAAATGCTTCCTAATTTTTTGTTGTTATCGTCGTTGACTCCACTTTGAATTATTTTTAATACGTCTGGGAGGGTGGTAAAACGAGGGAAGGTTAGGTAAGGGGACGAAAGGGGCGTAGAGGGTAGGGGTGTGGTTGGCTCAGAATATGACTCAATCGAGAGAATGAACGAAATCTAATTAGAGCGAAAGTTCCTTTGTCTTCCATTTGGTTCGATACAAAATTCTCGATAGGCGGTAGTTGAGTCGTCAGAGTCGATCACAAGATCACTCACTCCATTGTTGTTCGCTTTGGGGTTGTTATTGTTGTAGTTGTAATGGTTGTGGTTGTTGTGGAGAAATTAATGAAACCTCCAGACAACCTCTCGGACACACGTCGCAACTCGCCACAAACAATGCAAAATTGTTTTCCTCGAATCGAGAACCGAGTCAATTGAAATTAGAGGCTCGTACGATCGTTTGGAGAAGGCGGAACGACCGCGATCTGGGCACAAAGACTGAGGACCGGACAGAGAGACAGACAGAGAGGCAGACTGACTGATAGTGTTCGTCCGAGTACGAGTAAAAATACTCGTATACTCGAGTAAATGGCACGATAAACGATTATTTTTTGAATCGACTATTTGTTACAAATATTTTGACGGTACCGACTAAATTGACAATATATTGAAATTTTTTATTTATTTATAATTTTGATACAAAAATTCAAATATGTTGAGATGATTTCCTAGACTTTTAAATGGATCAAACAAAATAAATAAATAAAATTATCTACATAATATTTGTTTGAATATAATATTTTACTGTAAACTGTTAGTTAAAAACACAAACACGTCAGCTTATAGTTTCTAGAGGCGCTAAAAGTGCAGGTTTTCGTGTGTATATGTACGTATATGTGAAATGAGTACGAGTACGACTATACCGACTTTTAAACCCGATTACTTCTTTTTGCACCGATCCTGACTGATGCTTGGACGGACAGACTTATTTAGTGTGAGGCCAGCGTTTTTGAGTCTGGCGCTAATTGCGAATGCAAAGCCTCCACTTCGATGTTTCCGCAGTTTACTCAGCCGAATTGTCGATGACGCGAGATGGAATTGGGGTGGCGATGACGCACTTGGCACCCCCTTCGCCCACAATATTTACCGGTTGATGACGATAATCCCAACCTCTCTCTGTCTCTCTTTTTCTCCGCTTCAGGTCTGGCGAAGTTGACCCTGAACGACATGGAGCCAGCGCTGCAGTTCTGCACGCATCTGATCTACGGTTACGCCGGCATCAACCCCACGTCCAACAAGCTGGTCAGCACCAGCGAGAAGCTCGACCTGGATCTCGGCAGCGGTCTGTACCGCACCGTCACCGGGCTCAAGAAGAAATACCCCCATCTGAAGGTCATGCTCAGCGTCGGCGGCGACAAGGACGAGGTCGATCCCGAGAACAACAAGTACCTGACCCTGTTGGAGAGCAGCAACGCCCGCATTCCGTTCATCAACAGCGCCCACTCGATGGTCAAGACCTACGGCTTCGACGGTCTCGACCTCGCCTGGCAGTTCAACAAGAACAAGGCCAAGAAGGTGCACAGCAGCGTCGGCAAGTTCTGGAAGGGCTTCAAGAAGATCTTCTCCGGCGACTTTGTCGTCGACGAGAAGGCCGAGGAGCACAAGGAGGAGTTCACCGCCCTGGTGCGCGAGCTCAAGAACGCCTTCCGCCCCGATGGTTACCTGTTGAGTTTGTCGGTCCTGCCCAACGTGAACTCGTCCCGTGAGTTGAACGAAATCCCAATCATTCTCCCGTGTTTTGATAAACCCATTCTCCCACTTAGTCTTCTACGACATCCCCGCTATCGTGAACAACCTGGACTTCGTGAACCTGATGGCCTACGACTGGCAGACGCCCGAGCGCAATCCCGAGGTGGCCGACTTCCCGGCCCCCGTCTACGAGCTGAACGAGCGCAACCCCGAGTTCAACGTGAACTTCCAGGTCCAGAACTGGCTGAACAACCACTGTCCGGCGAGCAAGATCAACGTCGGCGTCGCCGCCTGGGGACGCGCCTGGAAGATGACCAAGGACTCTGGCCTGACCGGCCTGCCGCCAGTGGCTGAGACCGACGGCGTCGCCCCCGCCGGCCACCAGACCCAGATGGCCGGCCTCCTCAGCTGGCCCGAGGTGTGCTCGAAGCTCCCCAACCCCGCCAATCAGCATCTGAAGGGCGCCGACGGCCCCCTGCGCAAGGTCGGCGACCCGACGAAGCGTTTCGGCAACTACGCCTACCGCTCGGCCGACGACAGCAACGAGAATGGAATGTGGGTCGGCTACGAGGACCCCGACACGGCCGCCAACAAGGCCGCCTACGTGAAGGCCAAGGGCTTGGGCGGCGTGGCCCTCGTCGACCTGTCGTTCGACGACTTCCGCGGCTCCTGCACCGGCGACAAGTTCCCCATCCTGCGCGCCATCAAGTACAAGTTGTAAGCGAGCGAGTCTAGGATTATTAAGAGTTGTGTTGTTGCGAAGAATTTTCAGCATTTTCAATAAAAACAAAATGATAAAATAAACCAAAATAAGAATTGAAGATATCGTGGGCACAATGGAATATCGTCCTTTTGGGCGAGATCTTCGTCAGCTGGTCTGAGTTGGCTTGAAAGTTCTTCATAAATCCCCGGTCGGAAGCTGAACGGAGAACGCACCAATTGTTGCTTCAGCTGACACGGACACTCGGCCTCCTGGGGCGGTGTTGGAGTCGGATGAAGGGGCCGATGGAGGGATTGGTGGAGTAGGTTGTGAGGGGGATATCTCGAGAGAGGCCCGGAATGGATTGTCTTCCGCCTCTGTCAGTTTGTGGTCAGGCGGGCGATTGTTTTATGTGCGGCTGCTGCAGCATCACGATTCAATTCATCACCGCCTCTTGCTACTGGCCGACTCTTTCTCATCATTCTCTTCCTCATCCTGCTTTTCCTCCTCCTCCTCTTCCTCCACATCTTCCTCATCCTTCTCTTCCTCATCCCTCTCCTCCTCTTCAACCTCCTCCAGTGGCAACATCCGTTCGTCGTTCCCTTCTTGACTCCAGCACAAGTGACTTCCATCCGCAGACTTCTCTAAATTGCAAATCCCACCGCAGATGCATGGCAAAGACATGGCGTTGCCACCCGGTGCAGAGCAACCAAACTGACTGAGATGGTGGAGTTTTTCCTGTAACGGGTTTCCATGGGATTCCTCCCTCGATGCTCGTTGCATTCCGACAAGTTTATTTAAGATTGTGATCTTGTGATTTTTCTCGTCAGAGGTGGCAACTCCAGGGTAGCCACGCACAGAGTTGCCACTGCCACCAGCGATCGCAGTCGGTGCGTTGCGAATAAATCTTCTCTCATGCATGCTGGGCTGGATGTTAGAAGCGAGGACCCGGCACCAACTGCCCGATGACACACATCCTTGCGTCCATCCTTGGCAAGTTCATACACAATCGGCCTTTCACTCACACACACTGGCCCTTTCGTTCTCATAGATTCTACCTCTCATTCACACACACTCTCCCTCTTACTCTCACACTCACAAGAGTGGGAGCAAACAAACCAAAACTTCTCATTCTCTCTCTTGATTTGTCCGTCCGTCGGTCCGTGGGAGGTTCATCTATTTGGGCAATTGTTCCCGTTACTTATGACTGTGTCCGGAAGATGTCTACCTCTCTCTCTCCCTCCCTCTATTACTCTGTCTCTCTCACTCTCTCTGTTTCTGCACTCAGCCACTCACGAAAATAACTCTTTCGATGGACCGAACGGATCCATGCAGATCCCTTCATGCGTGACGAACTCTCGTCGTCGGCCCTCGGCATCCGAGTTTGTCTTTTTGTTGTAATGCCAGATGTTTGTTATTGTAGTCCATGTTGTTGCTATTGTTGGTGAAGCATAACGTGCAGCACCATCGGCCAGAGTAAATGTTCCTTTGCCAGTCGAGTCCAACCCGCTGGCTGCTGGGCTGCAATTGTAATAAATCGCCATCGCCACCAACCCTCACGCCCACTCCTTCGGTGGGTGTGGAGGGTAGCGAGGGAGTGGCTGAGGATCAGGAAATGGAAGCCGACCGGTTATGGCCGTTTGATTGAACCATGTTCGATGCCTCAGACTTTTCATCGTCCATGAGATGGGGATCCGTCCCCCAATCACCCTCTTGGCTGAATGGAAACTGTTTATCGTTGAAGATAAAGAAGTAAAAATAACAAAGCCCAGACGAAGAGGAGGAAGAATAAAGATTAAAAGTCAGAAGGAAGTTCAGCAGGTGATAGCGAAAAACAATCACAATGGTAAGTAGACGGAATCGTAGACAGATAGAGAGACAGACCAATAGACATACAGACCAACTACCAAATAGAAGTATTAAAACTAAAACAAACTCTGAGACAGAAAGCTGGGCAGCAAGACATCTGGTCGCCAAGGTATGAATACTTAAGACGTCGGACCAATGGATCCCGGAAGTTGAGGCCATGGCCGGGGATTCGCGGAGGAGAAAGAAGCAAAAATATGGAAAACAATTGCATTTGATGAAGGAAGTTAAACAATGGTGCAGAAGCGGAAAAACCGCCGTCTGTCCGCCTGCTGAGGCGACCATTAGACAGATAGTTGGATGGTTTTCCAAGTCGAGGATGAGGAGTTACTGTTGAGGAAGACGTGCGCCTCTGGCCGTCGGCCAAGATTATAACAATTAATTAAAGTTGCAATTGTTGCGCCCCATCGAGAAGCATAACTCAGAAACAGAGCGGGGGAGACTGAAACACGACTAGGAAGAGACGAAGAGGGAGAGTGAGACAAAAAGCGACAGTATAGCTTTGAGAAGACAAAGTTTTGCTGGGCGGTCGGACGGAGACTAATTAGAAAAAATTGAGACAATGGAGAAGTGCAAGAGAAGAGGAAGGAGAAAAGAATGAAGAAACATGAAGGAAGAAAGATGAAGGAAGAAAGATGAAGGAAAATCAAAGGAAGTTGGTGAAGGGTCTGATGAAAATCTGGAAAGAGAAAGTGGTTAAAGAGAGGTGAGAGGAAGGAGTTGTCTGTGCGGTGACCGCTTAAATTTGCATTCCATCCGAGTGGAGCCGAAAGGATCTCGCACAATGAAGCCAAATTTTTAGGCTAACTACTTTTTCACATTGTCTCCAAACCATTTTTGGTGGAGGTTTCCGGGGACCCACATCTCATAACGGATAACTTTCCATAATCTCTTCATTCTTTCATTCACCCTGAAGAACTGTTCAAAGAATATCCTTTAATTGAATCGTTATCGTCACATAGCAGAGTAGTGGAGAAAATAGCAAGAGACACTGATCGTGAGAAAGAAAAATGAGCCTAAACCTCTGATTGAACCATAAACTTCATTGGTTGCTGTTATGGGGCGTATGCGTAGCATTAAACTATTGTTGTGTCATGTTGTTCTTATAATCCTTATGAAACCATTGCAAGGATATCTCGCTCACACCTCGCAGACCTCGACAGATTCCTTCTCAACTCTCCCTAACTACCCTTTCCTAACTTCACCACTCCTCCTCCTTTCACCTCTTTCTACCTCCCTTCACCGCTTTTAACCTCTTTTGATCGGCCTTCACCACAACTCACATCACTCGAGAAAATGTTGTTTATCACTTGGTAATTGGTTTTTGTCGATTCCAACCCGGCCCCAAATCGATGAGGCAACGAAAATCGGTTGTTGTTGTTATCGTCGTCACTGTTGTTGCCATCATTACTGTTGTTGCCATCTTTACAGTGATTGCAGCTGCTGCTGCTGATGTTGTTGATTGCAGCATCCAAGTTGAAAGCTGCTCCAACTACTGTTGCTGCACCCTATGTGTTGATCCATCGTCCCTGGTTAAATCGGCCTGGTTGCTCCGATTTTAAACCCTATTGAACCTCTCTTTTTGTTCTCCTTGTTCTTTTTGTTGCTATTGTTCGTTTTATTATTATTCCTCTTCTTATTTTTATTGTTGCGATCGCTGATGTTGTTGCTGCTGTTTGCAATTTTTGGTTTCACGGCGACTGAGTTCGATTGAAAATTTCCAGAGGATTTGTTGCCCCGGAAAAATGTTGCCACTTGACTGCATGGGTTAAGACAGACCACGATCTACCGGAGTAGAGGGAAAGAAAGGAGTGAGAGAGAAAGAAGAGAGAAGGGTATGTAAGGAGAGAGAGAGAGAATGCATGCTGTTGGTGGACCCGGACCCTTCGAGAAGTCGAAAACTCAATTGAACTTCTCCCGAAACTTCCGCATTTTCGAGAATGCAACGGAGCGTGCGGTTTAGTTCATGGTCTTCCGGGCCATCATGTGGGGGATGTTGGTGATATCCGTTGCAAATGCAACTGCTGCTGTGCTGGAGTTTCTCCTCATTCGCCTGGTAGTCAGGAAGCAGCTTCTCATATCCAAATTGAAGCTCATGCTGCTGCTGCTTCTGACAAAAGCCCACAGATTTAGAGCGAACTTCTGTGCGATTCGTTTCTCGATCTTGTTCCTGCTTTTCGGAGTGCTTCCGACGAGATTTCGAGGATTATATTCCAATTTCGATAATTGATAAAATATTCAAAGCAGGGAGAAGCAGAAGAAGAAGCAAATTGTAAGCTATTGGGGAAATCAAGGACTTTTGAACTATTTAATTGTCTTGTAATTGGTAGAAATTACATATTTGAATTCCTGAATATTAAATTTTATTAATTATACGAATTATCAAAGGATAAGGGATATATTAATATTATCTATATTCAAAGATAATCTCTTCACACCGCACATCATAGAATTCGACTTCTGAGAATCTCCTCAATCACACTCAATTCAACATGATTTGCCTAAAATCTTTTGCTTGCTCCACAATTTCTTCCCATAATTTACTTTCCATTTGTGAAGAAGGATCGCTCCTCTCCATCGAAGGCTTTTTTCCTTTCTATCGAAGGCTTTTTGCATATCCATCGAAGGCTTTCAATTTCTAATTCCCCGTCCGACGTTCAAGTTCTTCGACCCTGTTTGCTTGGGATCCCTTTGAAAAGCCTTCCTTCACAGGCCGCAGAAGCAAATACATTGAATTAAATTCGACACGAATCGTCGACCTCCGCCGTCATCGTTCGCCCTTCCACCATCACCACCATTTTCATCTCAACCATCGTCGGTTTCGTCGTCATCGTCATATTTCATTTCAAGTTCATTGCAAACATTCATCTTGGTCATTTGGAGCGAAGGATTTCCTCTGGCTCTGGGACTGCCACCGGTTTTCGTCCTGCTTGGGGACTCAAAGGACTTTGACTTCGCCGATGGAAGAGGGCCATGGTGCCAGATTCCGAAGTTGCCATCATTTATATGAAGAATAATGAAATTCCCAAACGTGACAACTTACAGTGTTCCAAAACCAAAGTCAGAGACGGCAGCATCAACAACGACAACGATAAGGAGGACGAAGGACGACGACGAAGGAACGAGGATGAAAGAAACGGAGAAGGGAGTTGGTTCGCCAGGGTGGTGGAAGAACAATCAAAGGAGCAGCAGCAGCAACAGCAACATTGGAAAAACGCATAAGAAATAAATGCAATCGATCAATGTGATATATAGTTAACATGCCGCAGTTGAGCGTGGGGACGAGTGGGACGCTAAGAGTGTGTGTGTGTGGTTATGTACACACACACCGACACACAAGCATTGCCCCGACGAGCGAAATGGGAAAGTTTCCGTCACCTCTTCGTCGTCGTCGTCGTCGCCTCTTTCTCTCTCCTCCTGCTCACACTTCACTTCCTCTCGTTCACGAACTCGAACTCAAAGTCGATCTCGTTTCATTGGCAATATTTTTGGCCAAATATTAGAATCCTGACGGAGCAACCGCAGGATGTGGAGCACATGGAGGGGGCTAGAGAGAGAAGGACGAAGGGTACCTCGTGTCGCCCTCACGGCTGTGACAAATCATTGCTCAGTGGCGGGCTGTGACAGCAACGCGCGGAAGAAACGAGATGACCGCAGAGAGAGAAGGAGAAAGAAAGAGAAAAAGAGAGGGAGACTGAGTGACTGCGAAAGGACGTTGGTACCTGAACTGATGGTCGGTGGATGGTGATGGTTGTATTTGTCGTTCTTGTTGCATTGTTGTCATGCGGTGAGGAAATGGTATTGTATGAGTGTGTGTGTATGTGTGCTGAATGGACTTTTCGGCTGCACTCGGGGTCAGGTTGTGTGGATAAAGGGAAGGAAGAGCGCAGGAGGAGAGATTTTAACTGAGATTGAAATTGAAATAGAAAAGGTTTTGTTGGCAGCAACCACAACCAAAAAATCATCAACAATAAAATGAAATCCACAACAACAATTAAATCAACAACAAGAACAAAACAAAGATAACAACAACAAAAACAACAACGATAATAATAACAACAACCACCACAACTATCTAATGAATTCGATCAAAGCATGAGGAATTAAATAGGAAACCCTATTGGAGAATTGTATTTGGAATTAGTTTGCGGAACGAACTCGTCTCTTGCTCAAGTAATAAAAATTCCTCTTATATACCGGAACCCACTCTTTCTTCTCTTTTCTTCACCTTCTGAATACCACACAACTGTTCTGTTCCTTCTGTCCAAACGAGCAGTTGTCCTTTGCAGAAGAATTGTCAGGATTTCACTTGCCTTGCGGCAAACCATTCTTCAACCACAAGTGGCCACCTGTCTACAAATGCTTCAACACCCACTTCTTTCTCTCGCTCTCCTCCTGCCCTCCGTCCTCCCATCCTCTTGTCGTCCTTCGACCCCTCTCGTCCTTCGATCCTCTCGTTCTCCTTCGGTCCATCCTTTCTAGTCTAATCTGATCTCCCGGTCGTCTCCTCTGCTCAAATAGAAGAATCATCATATGTATGCAAAAACTGCCAAAAGCCCTCGCCTCAGTCCCAGTTTCGTCCTTCTTCTGATCTTCCCCCTGTCTACCTCTTCCTTCCTGTTACCTCTTCCTTTTGGAGTTTGGTAAAAGTCTCGTTGGAAGGTCTGGGATCATCTTGCCTCGAATGGCTAAATGTTGCAACAAAAGCGGGATTCGTGCTGCTTGGGATGCCAAGATGTGCTCCGCACGAAGGACTGCACTTGACTCAAGATTGATGGATGTTTCTCGGCGCCGAAATGCAAGTACAACTCCTGGAAGAACTCACCGGGAAAAGGAAAACGAAGGTGAACAATAAGGTGAAGAAGGTGCAGGGAGAGAGGCAGAAAGTGAGGAATGTAGGGAGAGAAGAGACACGAGCTATCTTCAACTCCGAATTCGGACGATGAAAGTCTGGGGAGGACAACGAAAGAAACGAGGAGGACGACAAAGGAATGGCAGGACGCCATCTAGTGGGCGAGCACTGGAATCTGGAAATTGCTCTTGGCAAGAGCTCAAGTGGTGTTAAGGACGCTAAGAAAAACATATCCTCCCTCCCTTCGCACCTTCAATCTCACCATCTCCGTCAACCTCAGACCATCTCCGTCAACCTCACACCATCTCCAACCTCAACCTCATCACCATGGACACTACTCACCTGACCAAGAAGAGCGCAACCATCAGACAAGCAGCGGTAGAAAGAGAGAGCTCCAGCTCATGCTGACTTTTTCAATTCCGTTTATTTATTTCTCCACCTCCTCCTCGATGGAGGCATATGCAGGATCAGGGCAGGTTTTGCTCGGATGTTCCGCCGGGAGTCCAAATTGCTCGACGGGAAGCTCGAGGACCAGGATCATCAGGGGGTGTCCAGTCAACCGGGACGAATGAGGGAGAAGAAGGAAGACAAGCAGGAGAAGGAGGAAAAGGAAGAAAAGCAGGAGAAGGAGGCGAAAAAGCTGGAGACGGCCATCAATATTTACCGTGTCCTTAAGCCGAGCGTGGCAGGAATTCCGGGCGAGCATATTTTTCTCCTCGGCAGGCGTCATTTATCAGGACGACCGACGAATTTGTCATCTCGGAGCTGCTGTCAATTTCTCGGCTTTATTAATTTTATTCCGCACAGATTTTCACTTCTTCGCCTCCTTTCCTCGCTCTCAATAGCTTTCTCTCTTTCGTTCTCGCTTTTGTCTTGCCTTGCTCTCTTTCTTACTCACTCTGTTTCTTCCATACTCTGTTTCTTCCGCATTCGGTTTCTTTCTCTCTCACTTTGAACCGTTTGCGGTCGTGTGGCTTAAAGAAGTGAATTTATTGTTGGTTAAAGAATCCCGACGTCCTGCTGACATCGAAGGATATCGTAATTTGATGCTTTTCTATAGCTCAACATCTTGCCTTTTCTCTTCTCTCCTTCCGCCTCTCTTCTCTCGTCTCTATTATTCAAGTCTCCTATGCTTTCCTTTTCCTCCTTGTGACTTCCTGGTCACAGTGGGCGAGAAGCAACTCCCTCAGGAGCCTCTCCTCTATTTGTGAGTGGCGAATGTTTTCGTCCTTGGGATCGTCTACGGTAATGATAATATTTTTCACCTGGCGACGATGGGCAGACGATGACGATGCTGTAGAAGATGGACGATGGATGAAGGACATGGGACGATGACCAAGAACGAGAGACGAATGACGAAGGATGAGGAAGAATTGAGTCGAGTGGAATCCGATTGAAAGGATGGATGAACGAAAGGTGGAAGGATGCACGATAGATAGATATAGATGGGTGGAAGCAGAGGATAGGGGACAGAAGACAATGAGTATGAGGTGGGAATTGATGGAAAAAGCATTCGAAAGAGAAGAATGATGGACAAAGAAGAACGATATATTCATCAATTAGAGAGAGAAGAAGATTGTAGAAGAATTTTGTATGCACAAAATACACGCAAAAATAAATTCGTTTCAGCCACTCGTCCCACTGTGCACTGTTTGTTCACCTTCACAACAACAAACAACAGCAACAACATCTGTCAGCGTCACAATAAAAAATGGTGAAATACACTAATCGCATTGTGGGGTTCCCCCAATCCATTTCCATTCATTCTCCTTTCCTCTTCATTGGTCATAGTCAGAAACCTAAAGAGGATGTGTTTGTTGTTGTATTTGTTATTTTATGGATGACATAATTTCCCCCCAATACACTCTCATACACACACACACAGAGTCAAATCGAGGGCGAAGGAACCCTTGAAAGGTGACGCCCTCCACACCTTGCGAAAGCTCAAATATTTATTTAGCTTAAACGACGGTGGCTCCACCCAAGCGTTTCTCAATTTAACTTTATTGGCGACATAAATAAAGAAGCCGCCCCCATCACACACACACACACGCACAATTAAGTAGGGAAGTGTGTGTATGTGTGAAGCAATCTACATTTTTATATGGCGTGGCAGGCGAGAGAATGAGTTGGAGAACGAGGACGCCGAAGGACAATCGTCGATATGGAGACGGTGGCGGCTTGAATCCCTTCCCGAAGGAATGTGCTTGAGAAGGGAGAATTATGTCCTTTTTATGCCGCTCAGAATTGTGTCCTCCCTTGCCAAGGACCTCGACTTCCTCTCGTCTTCTCCTCTGAAGTTTTGTCCCTTCTTATTCGTTCTCCTCTATCTCATCCTCCTGGACCATTTGTATTCAGTGTGGCGTGCGAATTGATTTAGTTAATCGACCTCCCATCTCATCCTTCTTTTGTCTCCTCACACACCTCCCCACAGTCTCCAGGATCTCTTCAGGACCTTCCGACCTCCCCACGACGGTGTCAATGATGATCGAATTTCAACAACGATGTCCTTGACGACAACGGTCACTGAAGCTTCCAATTATGTTTTTGTTATGGTCATTATCATTCGTTGTTTTTGTTCTTATTATTATTTGTTTTTTTATGATGGTTTTGTTGTTGTTGTTGCTACTATTATTTTACGATGCGGTCGTAGCGAATCTAACAAAAGCAAACCGAATTGAATCGAGCCAAACCGATCGCCAGGACATTCGATGAATTTTTATTGTCGCATTATGTCAAAGTGATTTCCTTCGGCGGAAGTAACGGAAGCCGCCATATTGTCGGCGCACGGAAGCCAGGTGTCGGCCCGCATTTAAATATCAATTTTAAAATATGTTCCACTTCCATACCATTCGCCCCTCTCCATCCTCCATTTCCTGTTGAACTGAAGCCCGACCACGTCCCGGTGGAAATAAATTCTTGGAGGCCGTTAGGGCGATGGGTGGGATCGAGTGAAATTGAAATTGAATGGCGGACACGGCAATGGAATCGCTATGACACAGATCAAGAGAGGGAGTGGCAGATAAGGAATGGGAGAGAAAAGGACAGAGTGTAAGAGAAAGTTGTAAAGTGGGATGAGGGAGGATTCATAGTGAGAGCGACAGAGATATGGTCGAAGTAAGGACCGAGAAACCGATGAAAATTTGTCGTTTTACTACGAACTATCGGTACTATGTTGAAATAAAACCAATATACAGATACAATAACAGCTTATACAATATATATAATTATAACATTAAGAATAACAACAGTTCAATACAACAGATTCAATACAACAAACACTACAACAAGATATTCAATAACGTTAACACATCATCACCCAAAAGTCGAAAAACTACAGGTGAATTGATTGGGAAAGGGATAAATGTGTTCATGGGGTGGTGGAGTTGGTGTTGGGTCGATGTTCGACGAGAGTCGTTGGAGAAGCAACAAAAGAAAGAAATGCACATACTCCCTCACAAACATATACATACACACGCACATACCCATACACAGTAGTCAATTGCAGGTTCTGCGGCTTCGTTGTTAATTAAAATACGCGTAGGGAAAGGCAGCGAACCAACGAAAGGAGAGTGAAACAAAAACAGTTACTTCAGCAACGACAACAACAGGGAGAATGATCCAAGATCAACAATGGAATCAACAAGAACAAAAAACAACAACAAGAACGAAAGTAACAACAAGAACGAAAGGAACAACAACAAGCTTAACAACACAACAAAAATTCAAAAATTAAAATAAAGAGTAAACATTTTCAGATTTAAACAGAATTGGATAAATACAAAAACAATAAAAATACAGTAGATTAAAATTGAAACGAAAAAAATTTTAAATTTAGTTTTATTTTTGTATATATATATATATATATATATATATATATATTTGTATTTATTCATATTTTATTTTATTATTTATTTATGTATATTTTTTATATTTATTTAAAATAAATGTTTATATATTTTTATATGTATTTACATATTTATTTATATTTTTATTTTTTATATATCTACCTCAAAAAAGGATATATAAGATATTCGATATAAAGATCATCGAAGACCTCTGCTTTTCATTATTGCAATATGTATGGTCGAAATCGTATTCTAAACTATTACCTCAAATATATAGATAGGTTCATTGATTGAGAAAAAGCGATCCAGAGAGAGAGAGGAAAAAGTTGACGACTTCTGGATCAGCCGCAGATCAGCGAACTGCGGTTGGCAACGCGGCGGTTAGCGTGTGTCTGTGTGTGTGTGGTTGGCAACAGTTGCGCGCATTTATTTACAGTCGACTACACATTCTCCAGCAGCCATAAAATTGGAAAAAAGAACATTCCAACAAACACATGGACATGAGCTAGCACATGGATGCAGACATTCATGTGGAGGCAACACACTCACATGGACATGGACACCGACACAGACACAGACGCCAACACCGATGCCGACACAAACGAAGGCGATGGTGGAATCCGTTAAAAAACCGCACAAAAGTCATTTGTTCGGACGCGGACTTGAGCGCTCGGATATCAACTGACGACGTACTCGATGTGGGTTCCCGCCATCTGGGTGGGTGTCTGTCTGTCTGTTTGTGAGCTTGTGTGTGTGTGTCTCTGTCTGTATGTGGATGTGTGTCGAAGGGATTGCATGAGTGTGTGCGATGTGTGCCAGTTGGTTTTGTTTAAAACTGCGCATTCTTCGCGCGTTGTTTGCTCGGCTGCGGTTGGGTTTTTAGACCGAGAATCCTCCATTACACAGCTCTTGTTCTCCCGACTCCATTTACGACGTCCCTGCTTCAATCGCCATCCCTCTCTAACTCTAACTCTTTCTCTCTCTATCTTTTTCTTCATTTCCATTCCTTTCTCACTTTCCATCGCTTCTCTCTCCCGCTGACTCTGTTCTTGACCACGAGAGTTGATTTTTTACAACTACCATCGACTGCAGTTGTCGGCGTCTCGGCCAGCGCCTCTGCCTCCGTCGACTTCACCGTTTCCTAACGGCTCATAATTTAAATTTAAGCTTCCGTTTCCGGTCTAGTTAAATGCTTGGAAACCATCACCATCATCCCTCTCGCCCTCGTTCTCCACGACCCATCTAATGGCATCCCATTGAGTGAAGGAGTATTTTGAGAACTCTGACTTTTGTTTTTGTTGTTGTAATTTTTGTTATTGTTGTTTTTATTATTGTTGGTGTTATTTTTATTGTTGGTGTTATTTTTCTTATGGTTGTTGTTCCGTCTATATTACGAATTTCACTCTATTATGGCATAAGTTGAAATTTAGTTGCAGACCATGTGTCGATGTGGGGTTGTTTTAGCCATTGTTATTGCTTTGGCCATTGTTATTGCTTTGACCATTGTTGTTTCTTGTTTTTGTTGAACCTTCTCCCTTCCACATCGCATTCATTTGTAATTGCTCTTCTTCTATTCTCCCCAACTATAGTTGTTGCTAGTTATTTTCACTATTATCTTTTTGTTTTTTCCCATTCATCTTTATTGTTTCCTCTTTTCATTATAGTTGTTGCCATATTTTTACACTTACGCCACTTTTTTGCATTGGCTTTTGGTGTGGTTTTGTTGTTGTTTGTGGGATTTCCTTTCACACATTATTAAAAAGCCAAAAATAAAACCCAAGCAATAGCAATAACGGGTTATTAATTTTCCTTCGTTATTTCCATTCCTCTCTCTCACTCCTATTTTTTCTGTCTCTTTCACACTTCTTTCAAATTCTACTTTCGCAATCCTTGTCTTTCCTTTTCTCTCTCATTTTCGCGAGTTTATTTTTTAATAAAATTGTGTGTGTGGAAAA
The DNA here is from genome assembly GCA_017309665.1 of Coelopa frigida. Classification (NCBI taxonomy): domain Eukaryota; kingdom Metazoa; phylum Arthropoda; class Insecta; order Diptera; family Coelopidae; genus Coelopa; species Coelopa frigida. The sequence goes on along the minus strand of CM029564.1, from coordinate 12,330,530 downwards.
GTAATTAGAAGAGCTTTTTCAGCGGAAGTTATTAATTTCGACCTCGAGTTGGAGTCCGAGGAAATAATTGAGATGTTTGCCAACACTTACTATTTCACTATCTTTCTCTATTTCATGGGTCAAAAGAGAGACAGAAAGAGAAAATGCATATAAAATCCATGTATGGAATAGTTTCCCTCGAATACAGAGTGATAGATTAAGTCCGATCATAACATACCATATCGATATAATAATAATAAAAAAAGCACTTTCAACAAACTTCATTGTTTTTACTTCAAAGACAAAGTATATCTATATCAGATATACATAACTGATGTATATCATTGGTCCTGTGAACAAATTGGATCCTCGTGGAAAGTAAATTTGTGGAAATACATTCGATCCAAGCGAATCGGTCGCTTTCCATCCCATCGCTCTCTGGTATTTTATTTAAATGCAAAAATTATTCCGAAATTGTTTGATAAAATCGCTATCTTTCGTCCCTCTTCTGTCTCCACTGTTGCTGGTTTGTGTGCCACAGATGTTGGAGCTGCTCCACGATTCGACATCACTCGTCAGTGGGTGTCGCAAGTTGGGCCGAGTCAATGGTGGAGGGTTTGAGAGGGGAGGAGGAGGAGGGAGGATTCCCGATCAAAGTTATGCGCCGCAAAATATGAATCAATGAATGAATCAGTGGAGGAATGGAAGAAGGAATGAATGAACATCCGAACGTGCGATTGAGCGGCTGAGAGACACAGAGGGAGAGAGAGCAATAGAATGTCAGATGGAGGAAAAGAGAGAGAAAGAGAGAGAGAGAGAGAGGGAGAGAGATAGTTAGATGGAGCGAAATCTGGCTCGCATACAAATTTGTGTTCGATTTGGATGGAAATTGAAATTCCAAATAGGAATTCCGAAAATTCCTCCTATTGAATGGAATTTCGAAAATGATGAAAATGCGAAACTAACTGTTCATTCGTATGCGTTCGACTTCCCCTCATGCGTTCGTATGCGGGTTGATTTCCCCCTCACGACCACAACCCACCGCCTCCCTCGACCACGCCTCCGGCCAACATTTTGATTTTTTACATTGTTTGCCGCAGACAGAAAAAATTACGAAACGTAAACTGGGCGGAAATGGACACTAAAAAGGATGGGGTAGGAGGGTTCTTCGATATTTTAAATATTTGGCAGCGACTTCCGCTCGAGCGACACGAGCTGTGGAAGGAGGTGTGGCACATCCGGTTCCGGTAGGTCTTCGGTCGATTCCTGTACAAACAGACGCCAGCCGCAGCAGGATCCCGAAATATTTCAATTAATTTTGCATTCTTTGGCGGCGAACGAGGGAAATTCATTCACTTTCAAAGGGTTCGCCTTCAAACGAACCACGGCCACGCCCCCCACCGACCAGCCACCGTCTTCTCTGACCATCCGCCCTCCGTTTCATCCGCCGCCCTCCCCCCGTACGACAGCCGTGACCGCAATCAGGGAATCTAATAACTTTTGCGGCTTGTTTATTCATGAGCCGCCGACGTCTTCTGCCACCACCTCCGCCCTCTGTCCATTGTGACCCCAAGACAGCTGCATTCGTTCAGGCGTTAAGTGACCCCTCCCTCCTTCGCCTCCACCTTTATCATTCCTCCCTCCACGGGCTTTCCTTCCCTTTCGCCTGAATAACAATTTCGGCGAAAACATTTGCGGGCCTCGAATCCAAATGAATTCTCATTTCCTTCTGCGATTCTAATGAAACCACGCCCCTCATCCCCCGAAAACACTGCAACCATCCTGCATCTGGAGCTGTCTTTATAGTTGTTTGCTCCGACTGAGAATGAGGATATGGAGGTGGAGAGTCGACGGCTGTTGGTTGTTGGAGATTCTGGGAAACAATAACCTCGGGTGTTCCCTTCGAATCCAGCTCTCTGTCTCGGTGGTGAAATCGTTCTAAAGTTGAAGGTCCTCACTAATCGTCGGATTCATTTTGATTCGTTTCATTCTTCATAGACCTTCAGAACCTTCGTGTCCTTCGATAGATCTCGATTTCTCGCTCCATCATCGATGATTCATTGGTATGGGTGAAGTGAAGTGTGTGTGTGTTGTGGTGATGACGTTGCAGCCCTGCTGGCTAGAGGCTGCATTTAAATGAACTCATTAAAGGACCTCATTTCGCAATGCGCCGAACGATGACGGTGATGATGGTGATGAGATCGACATCGAAGCACATGTTCGAGAGACTTTCAGGCCAATACCTCTATAGTTCTCCCTCTCGCACTCTTACCCTTCATCTCTCTCCTTCCTTTTCCAACAATGGGGCCGGAGGTCGGAGCGGAAAAGGTCAGCATAAATCCTCATGCTAATGCCGAAGGGCGGGTGGGTTAAACGGATTACGAGACGGCGGTGGCGTCATCTGATAATGGGCTTAGCTGGGGATAACGGTTTAAAATAACATATAGTCGTACAACAACAACAACAATCATGACAGCCACAAAAACAACAACAACAACGATAATAATAACCACCCTAACAAAAATAACATCGAACCCAACAGCGACAGCGACGTGAGCGCACCATCGAAGCCATCGTCAACGCCATCATCGTCATCATCAGCAGTAATCACAAAAACAAAAACAACAGCGAGAACAAAAACAACAACGCCGAGAACAACAACACCATTGGAGTTTCATCGGGCTGGATTCGGTAAGCTCAGCGGCTGAATTGATGGGGAGCCGTGGAGGGGACCGCGGTGGAGACGGAGAGAGGCGGCATCGGCATCATTGACATTCATTGGATTTTGCGGATATGCAAAATTGGCAAAATTTCACCTGATGCCAGCCGCGCTCGCTGTGTCGCCCCCTCGCCTTTTCTCCTTCCCTTCAGTTGTGAATGAGAAGGGGAGAGAGGAGTGTCGCGAGGAGTGCCTCTCTCTCTCCTTCCCCCGCCAACCATCGACAACGAGTATAAAACCCTGAAATGACAACAATAAAGCGGTTATTTTCCGCCATGACAGTCCGCCTGTCCACTCGTCTGTCTCTCCATCCGTCTGTCTATACAATTGTCTGTCCATCTGTCTGTCTGTCTGTCTGGCTGGAATTGAGAAGCAAAGGAAAGAAGTGGGGGTTTAAACATTCGGGCTCATGAGAAGCAGACAATTTATATGCCGAACATTGAGTTGATCAGGATGATGACTTTGATGGGAATGATGATTTGGTTAACGATGATGTTTATGATGACGATGATGCTTATGGTGTTCCCGATGATGAGGGGTGCCGGATCGGATCAAAAAGGTGATTCATAGAAAGGGGTCAGGTTGGAAGGTGTAAGGGAGCAAAGGATGGTTATGGTTCAAAGGTGTGCGGATGAAGGACGTAAGAGGAAGATAAGGAAAACCTAAACACGATTACAACGAGGAGGTAGATAATTGAACGGTGCTTGAGGTGATTTGAGTGACGACAGGATGATGGGATGATAATGAGGGTAAGCGGGATAAGCGTGCAAATAATATGATACTCCAGAAGAAAGATGACAAGATAGCAACACAAGCTAAATGCATTTTAACGAGAACAAAATAAACAAGGAACATTGATGAATAAACAAGATAACAGTGATGAAGAGAGATAAAATTTGTGTAAATTAATTAGCTAATAGACGGAGTTGTGAATGATTAAAATTAGACATATATAGAAACTGTCTATAGAAACTGATGAAGGAACACTTAATTATAATAGAAAGTTATACTTTTGTATTATTAATTAGCTAATAGATGGAGTTGTGATTGATTAAAATTAGACATATATAGAAACTTTCTAAAGAAACTGATAAAGGATCACTTAATTATAATAGAAAGATATACTTTTGTATTAAGGAGTAAGAACATTATACTGTGATTTCAATTTGGATTTCAAATAAATATTCGAAAATTTTTAAAATTACATACTATATAAATAATATTTTAGGTATTTCAAGGATATTACCTCAGATTAACTAGTCCAAATCAAATAAATTTCAATAAACCAACTAAAAACTAAAATCGTGTTCATCTTATTCAACATTCAACATCTTGTTCAACATGTGCAGTGGTAGTAGATGAGATGAGATGTTGTAACAACAAAAATATATACGTAGTAAATTGATAAAACGTTTTAACACATCCCCACTCCTGTACCAGGGATTTTAGCACAGAGGCTGGCGGTTGGAGGAGTCGCGATCAATCAATAACAAAATTATTGGCAGCCTACGTGCATAAATGTTGTCATGAATGGATTGCCTAAAACAACAACAATAACAACTACAATGTCACCAACAATAACAACTACAATGTACACCAACAATAACAACTACAATGACAAAGACAACAACAACAATATGTTCAACAACAACAAGAGTAACTGCCACTAGAACAACAAACAAGAATTGACATTTACATCAATAACAACTGACAGCTCAATAAAGTCCAACGGGTGACCATCGTGGATCGTCGCAAATGTCAACGTGTAGCATGAGTGAGTGTCCAGGGAGTGTTTTTTTTTTTTATCCCCAGGAGTTAACGGGAACAATAACAAAAATAACAACTACAACACGGCAACATTTCTACAACAATGACAACCATCACATGTCGCTGTCCTCGCCATCATCAACTCTTCCTCATCATCCTCTTCCTTCTCTTCCTCATCATCCTCTTTCTCATCCTCAAAATCCCAACCATCGTGGACCACGTTTCGAACCGAAGGAACGTTACAACATAACGTAACCCATTGTGTAATGCAATCCCACGTCCACGTAACGTATCGTGAAGCGCATCATCGCGGCATAACGCCATTAAAAATTGACTGCAAATATGGCAACACTGATGCATTTTAAACATGTCCTCGGCGCCGGTGACGATGTCGAACGCCACGCGTTTCCGGCTTCGAAATCGAATTTCATTCATTTATGGCTTCGGCCCGTTCGCTCGGCCGATTGACCGGAAAGAAGCGCCGACCTGTCTGCCTGGTGGGACGAGGATGATGACGAGAATGAGAACTCAAGCCACAGACTCATCTTTGGTGGGAGGCAATCTTTAAAGGACGAAAGAGTGCAGTTGGTTGAACTCTGGTAGTATCCTCTGATCATTTTATCATTTAAAGTAACCCAATAGGAGCGAATGAAAAATCTCCTTGGAAAATGTTCCATCAGTCTCTCCATCACGATCATTTTTCAGCAGTCGCTAGCTTGGATTTGATGGTTTTTCCACCTTTCCCTCCTGACGAATGACACGTTCCTCTGTTTTCAATGAAGAGAACGAAGGAAGGATTTCTTTACCATCCACCTTTATCTTCAGCCACGTCCTCCTGTCTCTCGATCTTCTTCATCGCCATTCTTGTGGTCGTCGTCATCGTATTCTTCGTTGTCTTCGTTCGCATCGTCAGTGGAAAATAGTTGGAATTTGTTTCTCCTAAGCTGAGAGATTTTTAAACATCCCGCAGATAAATTTGCCAGCCATCCATTGTCTTGGCCAGGGCTGCAACGCGCGGAAGTAGATTCCTTGAGTCATTTTTTTTCACCTGCTGGTCTTTCTTCAAGGAGTCTAGTGCAAGGAGCCGAATGATTTGTGGCGATGTCCTGTGCACACAGTCGCCATTAAAAGTGAATTAAAATCCTAGAATGGCGAAGATTTATTTTACGTCTATTAGCTTCCCCTGAAGAAGAAGAAGCTACATGTACAGTTGTGTGTGTTTGTGTGTGTCGGTGTTAGTGTGAATTTTATATGTCCACGCATTAGCCTCCACTTGGCCACTTGTGCCGATGGCCTTTTGTGGCCGTGGTTAAGTGGGGAAACGGCCCGGAAGACATTATCCCGTGGTAACGAGTGTCGTCCATCTCCATAATGCGATGAGCAAATTAAGACAAACAAAGCGGCAACACTGGCCGTTTTCCCACGGTAATTCCATGCACAGTGCGACAGATGTGGTTAATTTACTGTTGAAAAAGGAAATAAAAAAATACCATGATAAACAATTTATCTACCGCATTGATATTAAGTATTTATTTAATTGTTTTTTTATTTATTTTTATATGATTATATTTAAATTAAAACAAAAATGCTTATTTGTTCCGTTTTTTAGTACATTTTTATTTTTCTTATTTTTTATCTATATTCTATTTGACTCTTCGACTGAATTTTTCCAGTCAGGACCCACCGTGCCACTACCGACCCTTCCTAAGACAATTTCAGAGTAGAAATGTTCGTAAAAATTTTCCTTAATTTCATGATTGAATTGTCTATCGATCTAGAAAGTAGATCGTTTTGAGAATTCTAAGAACTTCGATCATCTCGAGGTTGAGTTAGTTGTGGGTAAAAATGAGATCAGGAAGATCTCCTTCCACTCGCCTCAAAGCGACGCGTCGTGAAAACAAGTGGCAACGCTGTCGTCCTCGGTCGCGTGCTAGGATCTCGTTGACTTCCTGGCATGCAACACGAACACGGCGAAAAGCGTTAAGAAATCGCTTTCGGTTAGGTTCTCCGGAAATGGCCAACTTAACAACAATAAGCAATAACAACTATTTAGAAAAACCACAACAACAATTACAATAAACATCAGGAGCCACACTTTTTTTTCATAACAACAACATAATTCACCATGAATGTGAAAAACTTCTGGCAGAAACTTTCAACAGTTTAACGCGAATTAAAGGTAGCTCATGGTACTTTTTGTTGTTGTTAATGGTTACTACTACTTGCTTTTTTCTTTCATGCTTCTGTTAGGGATGAGCACAAGCCGTGCTGCCAGACTGAGTCAAAAACCGAACCTGGGAGACATTTAAAATATTAATAAATTCCCCACGAAGCCCAGACGTTGGACGAAGTCTGCGACAGAAACAGAGATAGACATATGGGGAGAAAGAGAGACAGCAGCGAGACACGAAATGCATAGTGTCAACAACACGTCGTCGTTGTTGTCACCAATGTTGCTGTTGTTGTTGTTGTCGCTCGGTCATGTTGCATGCAATTCGTTTGGAAGAATTTCTATTTGAATTTCGTGCATCTTCGTTGGTGATAAAATGTTTGTTGTTATTATTATTGTAATGGTTGTTGTACATAGTTGGTGTTGTTGTTCTTCTTATTATTTGTTGTTGTAGTTCTTTTTGTTATTGTCATACTTCCTGTCGGATTTCTTTTATTTTCTTAGCTGATGGTTCACATGTGATCTTTTTCTCGACGTTTCCATACTTTTTTATGTTCATATACTCGTTGGACGTCTTCGGACTATAACAACAAAACTGTTCACACCAACAAAATCCATAAGAGCTCTCTTTCTCAGTTCCAAATGTAGTTTGTTGCTATATTTTTTTTTTTGTTATATGAGTTTATTTTTTTTTTGTTATTGTTACCGGAGTGGTTTTTTCTTAAGTGACATTTTATATTTGCGGAGACGTCAGTTGCAACAACAATGAAGAAACAAATAAAATTTCGACTTTTCCGAAAAACACAAATGTTTTCCATTTCTGAAATATTATAAAATAATGAATGTTCTATAGTCCCTGTTTCCCAGTTTATAAAAATTAAGTCCTAGAAGCCACTCGTGGGGGAGAGACACAAAATTTCAAAATTTTCATTTTTCCGGCAATACCATGTCATTTTCAAATGACTGCCATTTCTTAAATACTGGGAGGAATGCAATGGGACGGAACGGAATGGGTCCCCTTTGTTTTGGTTTGGTTGACGTTTTGCCGGCGTTGACATTCGTAATGGAAATAAATGTTGTTCATACCGCGTGGATGCCGCCCCACAAATGACTCTGATAACCTCAACCAGTTTTTATTTTTTCGCCCTCAAAAGGTTGACATTTTTCGGTCCCTCTGGACTCGTTGGATGACCTCTTCTTCGGCCGACGCTTGAGTGACTCTTAAAATAGGTTCAAGACCACTTTTGCAATCTTCTCTGACGGACTTCTTGGAAGCGTCCTGGGGTGGCTGACAGATCCGCCAGTAAGATTCCCAAAGTTATTTGGACCATGCCTTCTTTAGTTGATCTTTCTTCTCCAGTGGTCATTCCTCCTCCTTGTCCCTTTCTCATCCTTCTCCTTTCCTTCCTCTAGCTCTTCCATGCTCCTTTTCCTCCCCCTTGTCATCGGCCTTCGACTGCTCCTTCCACTTTCTGATAACGATGCATCTGGGACCCTGCGTCAATTGTGGACAGCCTTTTCTCCTCCCTCTTTGGTCTTCTTCCTTTCCATCTCCTTCACACTTTCTACAACTATCTCTCTCTCTCTTTCTCTTTGTACGCACTGGGAATCTGTTGTCCATTATATGTTTAAAGGACCTCGTAAATATGTTTATTTTCGACTACCCGGAACTTTTGGGATCCTTTGGGAACTACGACGGAGGCCGGCCAAGAGTCGCCATCGCCAAAGCCTGTGTCGAGGTGGCCACAAACAAATTGCTTCGAATATTTCAATTTTGGAAACCTTTGGCATTGTTAGTGTTTTTTGTTAGTATTGTTGTAGTTATTTTTCTTGGTGATATTATTTTTATTTTTTTCGTGTTGTTATTATTTTTGTTCTTGTCGTTGCTCTTATTGTTCTTATTCTTGTTGTTGTTGTTGTTGTTGTTCTTGTTGTTATTGTTATTCTCTTTGTTATTCTTCCCCTTGTTGTTTAGAGGAAATAAATCAAGTTTTGTTTTCGAAATGAAAAGTTGCTGAAAGTTATTTCTCTCACAACGACAATGGAAACAATAACAATAATACAACCAAATACCACAACTGCAATAACAACAATAATAACAATAATAAGAAGAAGACCCACATCAACAAAAACAACAATAAGAAGATCAAGAAGCAGAAGAAGACGACCAATAAGAACTACATTAAAAGTGACCACAATGATTTGCTACTGAAATTGAGATGTGCGAATTATTTATGAGGAGGAGGAGGAGGCGAAAAGCGAGAGGGCTCAAGAGGAAGCCGAACCGAATGGAACCGAAAAGGACACAACAAGGATACTCGTCAAGCAATCGGTAGACAGTAGACAAAGAGGAAGAGGAGGAAGAGGAGAACAAGCTGCCGCTTATGGAAAACTTTTCGTGCTGCAAACTAGAAAATAATTTATGAGTCACAAATGAGCACAGATCACCGAGAGACAGAGAGAGTGGGAAAGAGACAGAGGGAGAAAAAGGGAAAGGGGAAACCTCTCACTTTGTTTGCCGAACAAAATTCCACCCACGACCCAAAGCGATGAGGGCGATTTGTCAAAGGGATCGATCGTTTGTTCGTTTGTTCGTCCTTTGGCCCCCATTCGGGAGGTCTGTCGAAGTCCTTGTTGAATGCTCTAACCTTTGGTCCCTGTCCTCCTTCTTCCTTATCCCCTTATTGTTGTTGTTGTTATTATACTCAGAAGGCAGTTCTGGTTGAGTTTGTGATTTGTTTGTCCAGCGTCCAAAGGCCAAATGAATGGTTGGTGAAAAGTGACAAAACGATGTCAAATCGATTGTCATCGAGGGCGACAAACTGATAGAGAGATGGGAGACTTAGATAAAAGACTGGTGTCAATGGGTCACAGAAGTCGGAGGATGTCCTGTCATCGACAGTGGGACACATGAGCAAAACTCCTCCCACCCAACTTCCCACAACCCTCCGAAAGGTCGTCGTCGTCAATCGTCGAATTAAATCCTCGCAATCAAAACAACATGAGCTCTCGTCCCTCGACTTCCTCTAAACTTTTCTTACTTCCGCTCACTTCCCTCTGGCATTTGTCATATTTTCATCATTGTCGCCCCTCCCGGTGACCCCTACCCCGGAACCGTATGCCCCTCTCGCTCACACACCCGAGATGGACAAACAAACAACTCAATCAACTCGACTTCCGACACCAGGCGATGGGGTTGGGTTGAGGGAGACGTTGAATGAAGAAGAACACAATGAAAAGAAGTAAAGAGTGAGCAAAAGAGAGAAGAAGAAAGACACAGAGAGAGAGAGAGAGAGAGGTCAGAGTGTGTCAATAACGTTTTTATTTGTGTCCAATTTAAACAATCGTCGATATCGTTTTCATTTTCTAAGCCATTTACAGCGTTTTAACTCGGTGGAGATGGTTCAAATAACAACAACACTACAACAACAACAATAATATGAACAACAATAACAGTAACACAACACCAACAGAAAATAACAATAGCTACAAAAATAACAACAACGATGACGGCGATGCCAACATCATCGACAACAAACGTCCCGAGTGAGAAGAATATACAGAGGGAGAGAGGAAAAGAAAAAAAAGGAAGAAACAGAAGAGAATCACAATCAGACAAGGCGAACGTCAACATTGAAATCCCCGAAGGATCATCGTTTCAATTTGTTTTCCTTTCGCCTTGTTGTTGTGCTCTTTCCGTTCCTTTTCCTCTTTCTTTTGCACTTTTCCTTATCTTTCTTTCTTTCATCTCTCTTCTACCACAACCACCTTTTTTTCTCGTTGCGTTTGTTGTTGAAAAATTCGAATCCTGTTTCGTGGCGAACTTCACAAGAGAACTTTCACATGTCCGTCCCAATATCGCTGTTGTTGTTGTATCTGTCTGTCCTTCAGTTTGTATATTTTTCCCTCATTTTGTGTGTCCGTTTGTCGCTTCCCTCATCTTGTGTCCGTCCATCCCACTGTTGTCGACCCACACAATGGCATCTGTATTGACTTCAAGTGACCTGCGAGCGACCTTCGTTTGCCCCCACAAGAGTCGCGGCGACTGTGTCGACGGATGACCACGATGGAGAGAGGTGAAAGGAGTGGAGAATTGAGAGGAAAAAGGAGTAGAAAAAGAAAAGAAGAAAGAATTTATCGAGATCCCGTTGGCGATCCCCCAACATACGCCAGAACCCAGAGACCCGAGAGACGACAACAGCTCATTTATAGTTTTGTCAATGTCCTGTTGATGCTTCGCACCATCGGAGGGTCTCAACCGCCCACTCCCATTAACTTCCCACCCCTTTCGTTGTCAACCCCTGATTTCCCCCCTCCCCTCCGTCTTGTTCTTCTTCTCCCAAAATAGAATGATTCTGCTCCTCGCAGGAATCGTGTTCTCGCAGTGGGGCTGAATTTGTCGAATATTTCCAAAAAAAAAAAAAACCTTTTGCCAAATACACGAAATGACTTTAGAATGTTTTTTTCATTTCATTATCTTCCCTCTCTCTTTGTCACTTTCGTTTCCTTCTCTCTCTTCCACTCTCTTTTCCTCTCTCACACTAATTCTCTTTACCAATCTCCCTGCAATTTGTTTTCCGTATATTCATCATTTTCCTCTTCCACCACAACTTAACTGAGATTTTTTGCGTCTCTGGACTCGACTCATCACGGCTCGTGTCGCCTCGACCATTTTTGCCCGCTCGTCCTCTATCAGGACTCGCTCCAAATCCCTCTGCTGAGTCCTGTCTGAGCCTCTTTGTCGTCTCAGATTTGAATGGAGTCGAAGTTACAAAAGTTCTTAAAATTTACTGAAATTTCTCCTTATTTGGGGAGCGAGCGAATGGGGGATTTTTTTTTATTTTCATCATTGGGTTTTGATTTTTGTTTTTGTCTCTCATTCATTCTATCTCTCACTCTCCATATCTCAATCTCTATTCCTCCATCGCTGTCACTCCATCTCTCACTCTCCAGATCCCTTTCTGCCTCTCTCTCTCTCTCGCTCTACCTATCTCCCAATCGTTATCTCCTTTCAGTGATTTCCTCGTATATCCTGCGACTCTGGCGATTCTTCGTTTCCTTTCCCTTCGCTATAATTTTCCGGTATTTTCAGCGTTTTAATTTGATTCTCGGGATTTTAGAGGGCTTTTTTCCTTTCCCTACCTACTTTACCCCTCTCTATCCATCCTCTCTCTCCTTCTCCGTTTAACTCCCTTTACCCTTTACCTCTCTCTATCTCGGCCTTAATTCGTCTGCTCTCCATTCGTGTCGCCCTTAGTCGAGTGGTTCTTCTTTGTCTGGGTCCGTTCGCCGCTTTAATCCTGCAGCATTTCCAGGGACGTCGCTGGCGGCCGCTGCGGTTCCTGCGGGCGAGAGCGATAGTAGCAACAACAACAATGAAAATAACACCAACAGCAACTAGAAGCAACTTCCCCGCAAATGCTGCAACATTTGGCGGTCTGTCGGTCGGTCACATTCTTGGGTCGGCTGCTTCGTCCGTTTATTTTCTTCCACCACTCACTCTGTTCTCTTCCCTCTTCATCCTTTCTCCTTCATCCTTTCCCTTTCTCCTTCATTTTCTATCCTTTATTCTCCATCCTTATTCTCTATCCTTTATTCTCCATCCTTCAATCTCTATCCTTCCTTCTCCACCCTTCTTCATCATCACTCCTTCCTTTGTCCACCATCGCTTGTCCTCGTGTTTGTCCACCTGCAATTTTTTGTTGTTTCTCCACCATCACCAACAGTTTGCTCAAGTGTGAGTGTGTGTCTGAGGTGTGTGTTTGAAAGTGTGTTCACTATTAGTGTTCGTTATTTGTGTTTGCATTTGTGTTAGTCTTAGCCACACACACACACACACCCACCCACACTCAGTCATTTCCACACGCCACCGATACGCCTGCATTTCCGCATGCATTAATCGGGCAAATGAGATTATTTTTTCTGATCTTCCTGGCAACTCGGAACCGCCCACTGCCACGCCTCGCCCCAACCACATTGAGAGCATTTCATCACGTCCGTCGATTCTCCACTTACATACATTTCATCAACCGCTTTTTCATCTCCCCTTCTTTCCTTTTCTTTTTTCCTTCTCGCTTACTCCTGGTTTTTCATCAATATTTTCTTGTGAAAGGAGTTCAATTTAATTTGCGTGTTTTTAGATTGTTTATCGATCTTTTGATATCATACCATATGGTGTTGTTGTTGTTGTTGGCGGTGTTGTTCTTGATGATAGTGGTGTTGTTCCACTCTCTTTCTCTGTTCTTCGACCTCTCCATCTGGAAATTGATTCGGTTTCACTCAGCTGTGTTTTATTCAACGAAATGCACTGAATTCCGAGGAGGAAGACCGAAAGGAGGACGAGGACCAAAGGAAGGACCAGGAAAAAAAGGAAGGAACAAAAATAGGGACGAAAGGAAGGATCGCAGGATTTGTTTATGGAAGCTCTTTGATTAAACCGAAGCTTGGAAAGAATTTCAGAAGAAGTTTCACACACCACGAGCTCCCACACGAAAGCGAATTCGATCTTCTAATTCAATTCCATCTCTACTAATCCCGGCTTAGATCACGATCACCAAAAGTCCCTTGACTTGGAATATCAAGAAATAACGAGTTGTTTTAAAACAATTCCTACAAAAACAACTCAGTCTTGTCCTTCGACCTAAGAAGAAAATAAGAAACGAACAAAGAGAAGAAACGGTAGATGGAGAAAGTTCATTTGGAAACATGAGCGGAAACAAATAAAACACTTGGCAACAGTTTTTATGAGAAAACTTTCAACCACCACCGTCGCCGCCTTCCAGGCAACGGTGAGGCGGCGCACGAAAAGGTGGCAACACTACGATGTGGCCATGCGAACATGAATCATCTAAGATGCTGCGTGCAGGTTTCTCGGACAGACAGATGGACGGACGGACGGACGGTAGGGTGGACAGACGGATGGTTGGATGGACGAACAAACTATTTGGCAGGACCTTGTTTAATGGGTTTCTGACCTTGTTTTATTGTTCACGTCATCGTTATTGTTGTATGGGTGTGGTTTATGAGATTGTTGTTGTAATTGTTGTAATTTTTATTACCCTTGTCGTTATTGTTGTTCTTATTTTCACCATACAAAAATCAAGCCCAGATCCAACAGGCAACCAGACAAATCCGAAGATTAATGAAGTCCCACACAAAGGTGAAGACGAAGCCGTCGAGTTTTAATTTATGTGATTCTAATAAAGACGCAAAGGATTCGAAGGAAGCGAAGAATACGAAGGACACGAGGGAGTTGGAGAAAGCGCAGGAACCGAAGTATTCAAAGGATTCGAAGGAATCCGAAGGATTGGAAGCAGACGACGGAACGAAGGGTTCACCATAGATGGGCGATTATTTATTAGTCGACTCGTGCTTTGTTCTGATAGCTTAAATGGCTTTTAATTAAATTCCAATGAAGCTTCAATTAGTCGTTGATGAAGTCGTCGTAAACAACACCAGGTCTTTGTCGACAACCACTCACCCACCATCAGTTGTTTCAATCTCTCTATTAAAATTCCATCGTTTGGGAGAAGCAGACGCTCCTCTCGCCTCACCTCTCACTACACCATACCTCACGTCACCTCCCTCAACCCACCACCCCTCACCCTATTCAGTCTGTGGTAGACGAGCCGTGAAGGTCGGGTCTTCATGAAACTGACAGCCGAACAAGTCCGACGTAGGAATTTACGATGCTCGCATAAAACACAAAGAATCCTCGCAACAATTACAGTCACATTTCCACAGGCGACCCAACGTCAACCAACCTCATCCCCTCAACTTCTCTCAACCTATTCTCCTAATTGTTCTCGTGGTACTCTGGCTGCCTTCCTGCCTGGCTCGTCCTGCCCTCCTCAATCTCTTCGGCTGCCCTCGCTCGAAATTAATTCACCCGCAATAGAATTCCGATGGTCTGGTTGGATGATGTAGGGGAGATGGGATGAGGAATGAGAGGGAGAATGGAAAAGAAGAAGGATGGGCGAGGAGTGCGTTTATTAGCTGCGAACGAAACACTGCAAATGCCTCAATGTGCTGGTCTCCCTCTCATTCACACCCTCCATCTTCATCAACGTCTCCCATCCTTCACCAACTCCCCTCATTCTTCACCATCACCACCCCCTCATTCACCACTTCCCCCTCTTCACAATCTCTTCTTTTCACCTTCTTCATCCTCATCCCTCTCCATTGCATCATTTCAAACTCGACGCCGGAGCCAACGTAACGTCCCCTTAAAGGAAATGATGTGTATTTAATGTAAGTGTAGTTGTTACTAATTTCGAGGGCGTTATTGTTGTTGTAGATATTTTTATTGTTTTTATTGTTATTCTTACTGACGTTATTGTTATTCTTAATGTTGTTGTTGTCACTGTAAGCAATGTTTGTTGCTCTTATTGTTACTGTCGTTATTTGTGTGGGAAGCTGTTGACGCCGAAACATGAGCAAAAATCTGGTGAATAAATAAGATACGAAAGCAAATGAGGAGTGAGGAGGAACGAGAGGAAAGAATAGCACAGGAGGAGTGAAGGAGAAAGGACGATAAACCGAATGAACGAAACATTTAACGCACATTTTTCAAATGCAAAATGAGCTTCTCAGATCCCTGGGGATTATTCCGAAACACTGGTGAGAGAAATTTATTGGGTCAAAGATTTGGAGCAGTTGAGAGAGAGGAACAGCGGGTATGAAGGAAACGGACGAAAGGGTGGGAAAAAGAGGGGGTGGAGAAGGTTCTGAACCGATTAAACATAAATGGTTTTACGTCTATCCTTAGATTTTGTATAATTTTTATAGATTCTCAAGCTGATTATTTCTAATTAAATTTATATCGTTTCGTTACATTCGGAGTATAACTTTCGACTTTCGAAAATAATATGCTTATTGTTTATTTAATTAAGAAATTGATGAAATTATATTAAAAAATATTTTTTAATCTAAAAAATAAATATTTTAGTTATTAATTCCTCTCACTCACTCTCTCTCACTTTTCCCTTTTCCATACCTTTAGTTTCATTGGGTTTTGTGGCTGAAATATGAAAACTGCTAAAAGCTCTCAGCATCGTTAAATTGGGGAATAAACTTGCAATAACAACAACAAGTCAATACAGCACTACAACAAGTCCATACTACAGTAACAACAATGGAAGTTTGTCAACACCAAGCGTTAAAAATAACAACTAATCTAATAAATATAACAACAAAAAACCGTACAAACAGAAACCTCGCGGAGTATCGATGTCGAAGCACGCGAGCTCCAAGGACATGGGGATCGACGCCGTCAGCTAGGGACAAGGAACACACACACTCAAACACACACACCCATACACGTATCCTCGTGCAACGTTATCCGCTTAAGCATAAATAACGGTGTATTGAATGCAGGCGGAGAGAACGAAAGTGGAAGAGTAGGAGGAAAAAAACATTTCCATTCACTAGTGGGATTCGCGACGAGACGACAAGAGACGGGACTCTCTTCTTCTACTCCTCACCTTCACTGCCACCTCCTCTTCCCCCCTCATCTTCATCGTTTCATTCACATCCTCCTGATCTTCTCTCCTTTGGCATCCGCCAAGAGACCCTCGAAGCACTCGAGAGCGGAGCCAATCGAGGTGCAACCCGAGTGGGAGACGACAACGACACCGTTTCAGGCAGAAGGAAGTGGGAGGAGATGAGAAAACCGAGCGTTGCCACCTTGGATTATTCTTTAACAATGTAGAATTTTCTTCGATTTTTTCATTTTCTTTCTGTTTTTTATTTTTTGTTTGTTTCTGTTTTTTATTTTGTTTTTTTTTTGTTTTTTTTTTGTTGTATTTTGTTTTGTTGATTTTTTCTTTTTCTTACTTTTTCATGTTTCTTTTTTATTCACTTTCGAAATCCGAGTTGTGTGTTCGGTGGAAGGATTCTTCGTTGTTGTTGCTGGTGTTGATCTTGTGTAGCTCTTGTAGTTGTGCATGGTCTTGTGAAGATTTTGTTGGTACTTTTGGTCTTTTTGTTTTTATTGTAGTAGGTACTATTGGTTTTCTTGTTCTTGCTGTTACTATTATTGAACTAAGGTTATAAGTTAAGCTGTTGCCTCCCTCGGGATTCTTTCCTCCATCCACCTTCCACTCTCCACCTTTTGTCGCCAACACTCTTTACTACTCGCCACGCCCCCCGTCCACCACTGTCCATACGTCTGGGTGCCCTGCAAAGGTCATGCCGGATACGGCGACCTGCACTGCAGACAAAGCGCCCAAAGGGAATAAAATTGTTTAGAGGTGATGGAAAAATATTTTCCGAGCGTGATGAGAATTTATCGATGACACAGGAATGGAACGGAAAAAGCACTAACAACAATAACAATGAAGAGGGAAGGATGAGAAAATAAAAGCACTATGATACTGACAATAATGGTAACAAACAACAACAACAATAAGCAACAACTAATAACAAGAACAAATGCATCGACATCAGCAGCTGCAGCAACTACAGCGAACTGAGGAAGGACAAAAAGATATGGCGATGATATCTCGGCTAATTTTATGATTATTTCAATGGCGAAGAGGATTTAACAAGTGTTTAAAAATATTAATATAATATAGGAATATATGTTAAAACTCATGGTTCCAAATTGAGAAAAATTTAATAAAATAAAAGAATGAAATTTGAAAAATATGGATTTGATCAATATTAGTTCACCTCGACGTATGAGTGATATTTATTTAATAATATAATATTCTTCAGTTAAGCAATTATGGAAAAAATTATAAAAATGTAGGTTTGCTTTATATTTGAATTTTGATTATTTTATATATATTTTATATTGTTTTTAATGCAATAGTCTGGAAATATTTTTAATTTATTTTTCCATTCGCTATAAATTCATTCGTTAACGAAGAGCGTTAAAAGTCTCCTCTTCTCCGCCTGACGGACTCACAAATTGTTCTCTTTCCCCCACCGACCACATTCCTTCCACCACAATCAGCTCAAGTGAAATTGAATTGAAATGATGGGGGAAAACTCTCGCTTTTCATGCTAAAAATTCCGAACAATTAATTTTCATTTAATAAACTCTACGTCTCTACCACGCGAGACGGTTGCCGATGGTTGGTTGTGAACGACAACTTTGGAGAAAAAGTTGCAACAGCTGCAACTTCGACTTCATCATTATTTACAATTTGTTGTCGACAAACGCACTCGTATATCACTGGCATTTATTCCCAAAGACAAACTCATTCATATTCATTACGGCGACAAACTGAGCGACGACAGCAACACCATGAGACAATACAACAATAAGAACAGCAACATCTACAACAACACCATATATAACAACAACAAGAACAACATCAACGAAAACAACAACTAGAACCAACCCTTCACCAAGCAACCAAGACGAAGCTGATTCTGCTACAACTACAACAATGATGACGACGTCAACGACTTGAACGACAAAAGCTGTGTGATGATGATGACGTTGATGACGGAGATAACGATGATCATGTTAAGGATGATAATGATGTTGAGAATGATGATGCCGATCTGTGTGCGAAGGAGGAAGAGCGAATCATTCTGCAGTCAGGACAAAAACGCACTTCATCACACAATCAACGATTGTCGAGTGATGCTCGAGTGTAATTGAATTCCGTGTTAATATTTGTGTCTCATTGTTGTAGTTCTAATTGTTGTTGGTGGTATTCTTGTTGTTGATTTGGTTCCTTATGTTGTTTTAGTTGTAATTGCTATTATTCTTGTTATTGTTGTTACTTGAGCTGTTTGTTGATGCCACGGAATGAATTCATTGGATTTCATTTAGAGGATTCCTTGTTGGCGTCTTCCTAGTTGTTGTTGTTGTTGTTTCTGTAATCCGCGACTTCCAGTGGGTGGGAAACGTGGAGAAAATCTGTGGAACAGATTGAGCAGCGATTAGGGTGTTAATTTATGTGGCTCGAAGTAGTTTAGCGAGAATTTAATTCAATGAAGGACATTTAATGCATTAGATGATATTTAATTCAATAGAAGATTTCAAGGAGGATTGAGAAGGTTTTTAGTAATCAGTACCAAAGAGACTTGAAGAATTCAAGTGCTTGTTGATTTTTCTTTTTTCAATTCAATTTATGAATGCATCGTTTGTGAACCTCATCCAACTTTATATAAACTGATGACTGTTTCGCCTTTATCCCAGAATTAAGTGTTCACCATTATTTCTCCACAATAACACACATTGAGTGCATATGAGAGCTTCTTTCGCATTACAGCATCAACCACGAAGGGATTTAAATGTTCATCATACGCCACGGTGTGAGCGAAAATATGCTCCGTGTGATGTTAATCACATTTTTAATAAATTCTCAACGATTTATCGGTCATTCCTCTGCCACTCCTTTACGAAATCGCATTAAGTCGGAGTGACCTCGATCTCTCTCTCTCTCTCTCACGCCCACTCTGCTTCTCTTTATCTCTTTTTCTCTGACTCACAACTTCTCACTCTCGCTCTTTCGCTCTCTCCCACTGTATTCCATTCCATGTCACTTTCCGGCTCACATTCTTTCTTTGCACTTAAACATTGTTGCATTTCCGACATGCAATAAATGATGCATCGTTAATCATCTGCCTCTCGTATCACTTTCCTCTCTCTCTATCCGTCTCTTTTTTACTTTTTCTCACTCTTTCTTTCTCTCTCTATCTCTCCTTCCCTCTCTCTCTCCCGTCCATCCTTCTTATCCTTGGTTATAAATTGTGATTAAAGTCATCTCGAGCCCTCAATTACAATAAAATCCTCAGTGACAACAACAATATCAATATCAGCAGAAACAACAACAATATGAAAATAACATCAACAATATTATCAGCAACAACAACAAGAGGATAACAAAACAGTAACAACAACACAGGATAATACAAACAGCGACAACAAAAATAAGGAAAATATAAACAGTGAAAATAACAAGAACAATATCAACAGTAAAAATATTGCTGATGGCAACAACAACAAGCACAAAAACAACATCAGAACAACAGGAGACAATTTTTGTGCAATTTCTCGCAGATGCAGCGAATGTTTCTTATTGTTGTTCCTGTTGTTGCTCATCATTATTTGTTGTTACTTGATATTTCTTCATGTTTCTTGTTGTTGCTTGTTCTCAAATTCTTGTTGTTGATCGTTGTTTCTTGTTCCTGTTATTGCTTGTAATCAGCGGGTAATGGGTTGTTGTTGCTCGCTTAGGAGGTCATTCGTGTTTGCCGAAGAGCAATTGCAGCGAAATATTCATCATGGAGGATTCCATGTTGCAGGATGCATGATGCACTGGGGCTCCCTCCAAACCTCGAACTCCTCCGCCGACCACGAAGCGACCGCCCATCGACAACACAACGATACCCGCCTTTCCGAGCCAGCACCGATCCAACCTCAGGAGCGACGCCCCCATCTGTTGACGTCATGTGTCGCTTGTGCCCGCCCGCCGTCGCAGCAGTGGAAAAATTGTCCAATAACAAGGACCGTGGAGAGTGGGGGGCAGCAACTACTGCCAGAACACCTAGAAATACTATAACAACAACATAAATACCAACTCCACCAACAACAATAGAAGCCCTTAAAAATTTGCTTCCGTTTTTGCGATGCGCGGCCGTTGAATCCGGTGCTCCTGCTGCTGGTGCTGCCAAAACACTGGCGTTGTTGTTGTTGGCACCACTCGATGTTGTTGTTGCCTTCACTACGTTGTTGCTGCTCCCTTCCCTCGTTGTTCTTGTTGCCTCCACTCGATGTTGTTGTTGCTGCTGCTGGCTTCGTAGAACCAGCGACAGGATGGCACAGTTGGCAGCTGGCCCGGAGTCTATTCTATATTCAGATAATTTAATATTGCCAGCAGCGATGTTGCTGCCACCATTTTTGTTGCTGCTGTCGTCCCATTCCGTTGTCGTCGTCGTCATCGTTTACCAGTTGATGCCGTTGGTGTGGGTGTCTTCGTGTTGTTGTTGTTGATACTCGTGCTGGTGCTTCGCTAGTTTGTTGTTTTTTTTGTTGATGTTTGTGTTCTTCTCGGCGTTAAAATATTTATTCATGTCGCTGCTGTTGTTGTTGATTTTGTTTTTACTGTATTTGTTGATGTTTTTATTTTAATTTTGTTTCTATTTTTGATGTTGTTTTTGTTTGTGTTGATGTGTTGTTTCTGATGATGGTGTTGTTTTTGATAATATTGTTGTTATTGTTGATCATGTTGTTATTGTTTTCAATGTTGTTTTTGAGACTGTTTTTGTTCATATTTTTTGTTGTTGTTTTTGATATGCTGTTGTTCCTGTGTAGTTCTTTGTTCTTGTTATTGGTGTCATTGTTGATGCAAGTAATTGCTTTATTTGGAAACTTAAACGATTCTCACAACTGACGGACAGACCTCGCGCCACCATCTCTTCCCCAACTCTCCCCTTTCCCACACTCTTCCCTTCCTTCCACAATCGAACTTGGAATATGAAAAACGCAGATGAGAATGAAGAGGATGACGGGAAGTGAAAAGAGAGTGAATGATACGGATGATGGAAAAGGAGGTTTTAAAGAAAAAAATTTAAGTTTTTCTGAACATCGTCTATTTGTCCATTGAACCCCTTAGTTCCTGGTCTCTGTCTTCGTCAGGCGCTCCTACCCTCATAGTCCTCTGTAACAATTTTTCTCCCTCTCTATCTCAACCTATCTACTCCACCTCTCTTCTCTCTCTCTCTTTATCTCCCAATTCCATCTCTCTTCTCTTTCCTAATTTATTTCTCATTCTTTTCTCCTCATGGTCCCAATAAAAATAATCTCGTTTTAAAGCAGCATTTTCGTGGATTATCTGAGCGAAATCACCACACAGCTGAAACAAAAATAATCCATTTCTATCCACCTCCCCTCTTTACTTATCTCTTCTCCTCATCTCTTTTCCACTCTCTTCTCTACTTCTCTCTCCCCGTCATCTCCAGGCCAAATTTTCGTCATCAGCAGCTGCCGCGTACTCGAGGATGAAACAACTGTTACAGCCCGATTGAGGGGCGTAGCCGTAGCAGAGGGGCGAAGTGCGGTGTAAAAATGGGTTAAAGAGGTGGAAGGGGGGTGGAGTTCACGAGGATCCTTCATATTTGTCGCGTGAAAAGGCGTCGTTCCACAATATGTCGCCGTCGTCGTCGTCAGGCGAGAGGCAGACCCGTGGCATGACACCCGGCATGACAGCCATCCCAATACACTCACACAATCATACACAAACACACTCCATCACACTCACACATACACACCCACATTCATACACTTGATCGCCCGAACGACATACACTTGCTCCGTCACTCACACCGACGCAATTATAAACATGAGCTCCGAATACTCGCTCACCCACACTTGAATGACAGCAGTCGACGACGAGTCCGCCGTGGTACAAAAAATGTTAAAAACAAAAATGTTGAAGAAGTCGGCTTTTAATTTTAATATCTGACAAATTTTTGTATTAACTTTTATTTGTTTACTTTCTCCATTTACATCACATAAAAATGTTCCCATAAAAAAAATTAGTCATCAACAATATTGTTTAATTCCACTTTCGATCCACTGTGCGCCGCTTCGCGAAATTGCATGTTGTTTTCCACATTTCATCAACGAAGGAATATTTGTCATCCTTTTTTCGACTCATTTTTGGTTGTTCTTCAAGTTGTTGCTCAACTGGAATCGTTCTTAACAAACACGACATGATTTCACGATTTAATAAGATTTTTTGAGTTCAATAAAATTCAATTCAATTTTCAATTTCGGACATACGTACATATGTAAATGAAATATGTTGATCTGGAATGTTCCTTAATATAATTTTTGTACCAAAAATCCCAAAAACAGAAACGAAAAAATATCCAGAAAACTAATTTTTATTGAGTGGTATTTTTATACAAAACTTATTGTGAATACATTTTCAAAAATCAAAATATGAATACTAAATACATATTTTCGGGTTTTAAAAAACTTATAATTAATAGACAAATATACATAACTAGAATAATACATAATACAAAACCCGAATAAGAAATATTTCTTTCAAATCAATATCAAATTGCTTATAGAATATTAAAGAATATTAAATAGAATAACATGTGTTTTTTATCCAATAAAAATGATAATATGATAATGATAAATAATAACTTAGATATTAGCAGCAGGGTTAAGGACTTCAGAATAGTTGAATATTGACAACAACACTCATAATATGAGCAATGGAACATCATTTATTTATTTTTATTTTATTTTATTGAGTTCTTTAATTTATAGTTTTCGTTATAGTACTTAGGGAGATATGAAGGATTTAAGTTAATTAATAAGGACGATAAAAGATTTCCATGAAAAATTGCCTGGATTATGAAATTTTCAAAAATTTATAGTTCGTTACGAATTATCGTACTTATCGCGAAATAAGGCGTATTTACGGAGATATGAATGATTTAAGATTTTCATGAAAAATTGACAGAATTATGAAAATTTCGAAAATTTAGAGGTCGTCACAAATTAACGTCCTTTTCGCGAAATAGCGCATATTTACGGAGATATGAAGCATTTAAGATTTCCATTAAAAATTGCCTGAAATTTGAAATTTTTAAAAATTTATAGGTCGTTACGAATTACCGTCCTTTTCGCGAAATAACGCGTATTTACGGAGATATGAATGATTTAAGATTTTCATTAAAAATTACCTGAATTATGAAATTTTCAAAAATTTATAGGTCGTCACGAATTAACGTCCTTTTCGGGAAATAACGCGTATTTACGAGATATGAATGATTTAATATTTTCCATTAAAAATTGCCTGAATTATGAAATTTTCAAATTTATAGGTCGTCACGAATTAACGTCCTTTTCGCGAAATAACGAAATAACGTATTTACGGAGATTGAATGATTTAAGATTTTCATTAAAAATTAACTGAATTATGAAATTTTCAAAATTTATAGGTCGTCACGAATCAACGTCCTTTTCGCGAAATAACGCGTATTTACGAGATATGAACGATTTAAGTTTTCCATTAAAAATTGCCTGAATTATAAAATTTTCAAAAATTTATAGGTCGTCACGAATTAACGTCCTTTTCGCGAAATAACGCGTATTTACGAAGATATGAACGATTATGGAATTATGAAATTTTCAAAAATTTATAGGTCGAATTAACGTCCTTTTCGCGAAATAACGCGTATTTACGGAGATTTGAATGATTAAGATTTTCATTAAAAATTACCTGAATTATGAAATTTTCAAAATTTATAGGTCGTCACGAATTAACATCCTTTTCGCGAAATAACGCGTATTTACGAGATATGAACGATTTAAGATTTCATTAAAAATTGCCTGAATTATGAAATTTTCAAAAATTTATAGGTCGTTACGAATTAACGTCCTTTTCGCGAAATAACGCGTATTTACGAAGATATGAACGATTTAAGATTTCATTAAAAATTGCCTGAATTATGAAATTTTCAAAAATTTATAGTTTACGAATTACTCCTTTCGAAATAACGCGTATTTACGGAGATTGAATGATTTAAGATTTTCATTAAAAATTACCTGAATTATGAAATTTTCAAAATTTATAGGTCGTCACGAATTAACTCCTTTTCGCGAAATAACGCGTATTTACGAAGATATGAACGATTTAAGATTTCATTAAAAATTGCCTGAATTATGAAATTTTCAAAATTTATAGGTCGTCACGAATTAACGTCCTTTTCGCGAAATAACGCGTATTTACGAAGATATGAACGATTTAAGATTTCATTAAAAATTGCCTGAATTATGAAATTTTCAAAAATTTATAGGTCGTCACGAATTAACGTCCTTTTCGCGAAATAACGCGTATTTACGAATATGAACGATTTAAGATTTCCTTAAAAATTGCCTGAATTATGAAATTTTCAAAATTTATAGGT
The DNA here is from genome assembly GCA_017309665.1 of Coelopa frigida. NCBI lineage: Eukaryota > Metazoa > Arthropoda > Insecta > Diptera > Coelopidae > Coelopa > Coelopa frigida. Next base: position 12,306,003 of record CM029564.1, on the reverse strand, counting down.
CGTCACGAATTAACGTCCTTTTCGCGAAATAACGCGTATTTACGAGATATGAACGATTTAAGATTTCCATTAAAAATTACCTGAATTATGAAATTTCCAAAATTTATAGGTCGTCACGAATTAACTCCTTTCGCGAAATAACGCGTATTTACGAAGATATGAACGATTTAAGATTTCCTTAAAAATTGCCTGAATTATGAAATTTTCAAAATTTATAGGTCGTCACGAATTAACGTCCTTTTCGCGAAATAACGCGTATTTACGAAGATATGAACGATTTAAGATTTCCATTAAAAATTGCCTGAATTATGAAATTTTCAAAATTTATAGGTCGTCACGAATTAACGTCCTTTTCGCGAAATAACGCGTATTTACGGAGATATGAACGATTTAAGATTTCATTAAAAATTGCCTGAATTATGAAATTTTCAAAAATTTATAGGTCGTCACGAATTAACGTCCTTTTCGCGAAATAACGCGTATTTACGAAGATATGAACGATTTAAGTTTTCCATTAAAAATTGCCTGAATTATGAAATTTTCAAAAATTTATAGTTACGAATTACTCCTTTTCGAAATAACGCGTATTTACGGAGATTGAATGATTTAAGATTTTCATTAAAAATTACCTGAATTATGAAATTTTCAAAATTTATAGGTCGTCACGAATTAACTCCTTTCGCGAAATAACGCGTATTTACGAGATATGAACGATTTAAGATTTCCTTAAAAATTGCCTGAATTATGAAATTTTCAAAATTTATAGGTCGTCACGAATTAACGTCCTTTTCGCGAAATAACGCGTATTTACGAATATGAACGATTTAAGATTTCCTTAAAATTGCCTGAATTATGAAATTTTCAAAATTTATAGGTCGTCACGAATTAACGTCCTTTTCGCGAAATAACGCGTATTTACGAGATATGAACGATTTAAGATTTCCATTAAAAATTGCCTGAATTATGAAATTTTCAAAATTTATAGGTCGTCACGAATTAACGTCCTTTTCGCGAAATAACGCGTATTTACGAAGATATGAACGATTTAAGTTTTCCATTAAAAATTGCCTGAATTATGAAATTTTCAAAATTTATAGTTCACGAATTACTCGAAATAACGCGTATTTACGGAGATATGAATGATTTAAGATTTTCATTAAAAATTGCCTGAATTATGAAATTTTCCAAAATTTATAGGTCGTCACGAATTAACGTCCTTTCGCGAAATAACGCGTATTTACGAAGATATGAACGATTTAAGATTTCCTTAAAAATTGCCTGAATTATGAAATTTTCCAAAATTTATAGGTCGTCACGAATTAACGTCCTTTTCGCGAAATAACGCGTATTTACGAGATATGAACGATTTAAGATTTCATTAAAAATTGCCTGAATTATGAAATTTTCAAAAATTTATAGGTCGTTACGAATTAACGTCCTTTTCGCGGAAATAACGCGTATTTACGAGATATGATTTAAGATTTCATTAAAAATGCCTGAATTATGAAATTTTCAAAATTATAGTCGTCACGAATTAACGTCCTTTTCGCGAAATAACGCGTATTTACGAGATATGAACGATTTAAGATTTTCATTAAAAATTGCCTGAATTATGAAATTTTCCTTTTTGCGAAATAACGCGTATTTACGGAGATTGAATGATTTAAGATTTCATTAAAAATTACCTGAATTATGAAATTTTCAAAAATTTATAGGTCGTCACGAATTAACTTCCTTTTCGCGAAATAACGCGTATTTACGGAGATTGAATGATTTAAGATTTCATTAAAAATTACCTGAATTATGAAATTTTCAAAAATTTATAGGTCGTCACGAATTAACTCCTTTTCGCGAAATAACGCGTATTTACGAAGATATGAACGATTTAAGATTTCCATTAAAAATTACCTGAATTATGAAATTTTCCAAAATTTATAGGTCGTCACGAATTAACATCCTGTTCGCGAAATAACGCGTATTTACGAGATATGAACGATTTAAGATTTCCTTTAAAAATTGCCTGAATTAAATTTTCCAAAATTATAGGTCGTCACGAATTAACGTCCTTTTCGCGAAATAACGCGTATTTACGAGATATGAACGATTTAAGATTTCCATTAAAAATTGCCTGAATTATGAAATTTTCAAAAATTTATAGGTCGTCACGAATTAACGTCCTTTTCGCGAAATAACGCGTATTTACGAAGATATGAACGATTTAAGTTTCCATTAAAAATTGCCTGAATTATGAAATTTCAAAAATTTATAGTTTTACAAATTACTCGAAATAACGCGTATTTACGGAGATTTGAATGATTTAAGATTTCATTAAAAATTACCTGAATTATGAAATTTTCAAAATTTATAGGTCGTCACGAATTAACTCCTTTCGCGAAATAACGCGTATTTACGAAGATATGAACGATTTAAGATTTCCTTTAAAAATTGCCTGAATTATGAAATTTTCCAAAATTTATAGGTCGTCACGAATTAACGTCCTTTTCGCGAAATAACGCGTATTTACGAAGATATGAACGATTTAAGATTTCCTTTAAAAATTGCCTGAATTATGAAATTTTCAAAATTTATAGGTCGTCACGAATTAACGTCCTTTTCGCGAAATAACGCGTATTTACGAAGATATGAACGATTTAAGATTTCCATTAAAAATTGCCTGAATTATGAAATTTTCAAAAATTTATAGGTCGTCACGAATTAACGTCCTTTTCGCGAAATAACGCGTATTTACGAAGATATGAACGATTTAAGTTTTCATTAAAAATTGCCTGAATTATGAAATTTTCAAAAATTTATAGTTTTTTACAAATTACTCGAAATAACGCGTATTTACGGAGATTGAATGATTTAAGATTTTCATTAAAAATTACCTGAATTATGAAATTTTCCAAAATTTATAGGTCGTCACGAATTAACATCCTGTTCGCGAAATAACCGTATTTACGAAGATATGAACGATTTAAGATTCCTTTAAAAATTGCCTGAATTATGAAA